>CM042147.1:60561516-60907307 GCA_023376005.1 Doryteuthis pealeii | reverse complement strand
GAGAGGAGACTCAATCCGGAGAAACTTTGTAGTTGGGAGTTGGTAGGGGGCAGGTTTGGGTAGGATGGGTGTCTTCACCTCAGCTAAACAAAGAACCATTCCGTTTTTATTGTGAAGAAAGGGAAGAAAAAGGAGATGCTATACAAAAATAAGAAGAAGAAAAAAAAATGGGAAAACATACAGAGATGAGAAGTGATAGCACCTGCGGAAGCGATAATACTTGATCTAAGTCAGTAGACAGAGCTAACCTGAGTTATAAACAATATAAATTAAGGAAAAAAAGGATATGCTACAGACCAGAAAAAATATTATAAGAAAGAAATAGAAAAGATATCGAGAGGAAGCATAACACCAATCAGTTTCAATGGAATTGAATGAAAAGATGAAGAGAGAGAGAGAGAGAGAGAGAGAGAGAGAGGGGGGGGTTAAATCAAATAATTAGGTAGTAATATCTCATCCACAGAAATACACTCACAGGGAAGGCATGGATTGCAATAGACAAATTATCAATCATGTGGAAGTCAATAAGTTAAAGCGACAATTCTTCCAAGCCGTAGTTGCGTCAGTACTACTGTACGGCTGCACCACATACCCAAACGAAGCACCCAGAGAATAAAGCTAGATGAGAGTTGCACAAGACTGCTGCGTGCAAGAAAGTAGAAATACGGCCACTTGCCCCTATCAATAAACCATCCTAATAAGACGAAGACATGCTGGAAATTGCTGGAGAAGCAAAGACGAAGTGACGTTTTCCTGTGGAAACCTGTACATGGGCCGCCCAGCAAGGACTACATCGATCAGCTCTACGTGAATTATGGATGCTGCACAGAGGACTTCCTTGGGGCAATGACAGATAGGGATGGCTGACGAGAGATTGTCATGGATATCCGTGTTGCCAGCACTACATGATGATGATGATAGTTTTTACATATTGAACTATTAGTAATAGCTCTTAAGTATATATATCAAACGTTGTAATAGATGAATTATCATAGTTTGGTATATCTATGGGTTAGGTTGTTATCTGGATAGTTACTTGTTTTTTCCTTTAACCCAACACGTGTGGTCCCTCATTCTTGTTTGTCGTCAGGCTGAAAAGGAATGAATGAAAGAAAAGAATGAAAAGGAATGAAGGAAAAGGAATGAAGGAAAAGAATGAAGGACAAAGAAACGAGAGATGATTTCAAGGTTCACAGTTATCTGTTGAAGAGGAATTTTCTTCCTGGGTCAGTAATAGCTGTGTCCCCAGTCAAGGTTTTAGAAGAACTGCCCAGAATTTATTTTTGGTGCAAGGAAACCCCTCTTTTCCGAGGATGCTCAGTGGTTCTTCTTTTATAATAATAAAATTTATTGCATACAATGCTCAGGTGCACCACAATTCATCAAAGTCTCATGATAGTACATAGAATAATGTATTAGTGTCAGGAACATGAATAGCGTACAGTAATGATATACATGTATGTGTGCGCGTGCGTGTATATTTGTGTGGAGGGGTTATCAGGTATAGCGTTAGCGGATTACAGGAAGCATGGAGGCTTTGAAATGTAACCTGATTCATCGTTTGAACGGAATTTTAAAAAAAAGAAAAGAAAAGAAAAAAAACGGAAATGCTTAAAGTGGTTTTGGTTGAATCTTATCTAGGGTAAAAGAAAAGAAGAAAATAAAAATAAAAGGATTTACTTGAAAATCAAAATAGATGTTGTTAAGACCACCCAATATGATTAGAGTGTCTGTTGAGGAAGTCGAAAAAAAAGTGGTTTGAGAGATCCCCTGAGGCGATATCACTGGAGCCGACTGTGGTTGTTGGAGATAGTCTTCTGATGTGACAGACCAGTAGACGCTAGGATAAGTGGTCAGGAAGTAGTTGGCCAGAATTGTCTTGGATCTAAGAAAGAAAAATTTTCCACTTAAAATGATAAAGAGGAACTTGGATAGAAATTGGTCAAAGATGTTTGCTCGATAAATTCTTTTGTGGAAGATCACATAAGTGGCCGAAAGAAATGAATAAAAACCAGATGTTGTTAAGACCCCACATTTTGTTTGGAAGCACTTAAGAAGACCGGAAGAGTTGGCCCTTCGGCGAGGTGAGCGGAAGTGAATTCCATTGGTGGATTAGGATTACAGAAGGGCGGTACTTTTGCCAAAGTGGGATGTCCAAGGAAAATTGCTAAGATCTTCACACCAGCCGGAAACTGGAAGTTCTGGACTGAAACATTTAACAAGGCTTTTTTCTCGGCAAAAAGCCAGACGGGCTGAGCTTGAAGAGAAGATTAAGCTGGGACTGTATTAACAGTGGACGCAAATTCCGAGGGGAGACAGACAAACTGACTTCAGCCAAGACTATTGAAAAACTTAGCCCAAATTTACAAACTGCTTGAGCAATATCTTTGCAGAGCCCATGATTATATTCCGACCAGAAGTTATTAATTAGAGGTCTATCGCTCCCACAGTCTTGAGAAAGAATTACTTTGTATTCTGTTATTGAATATAAATGTTTGTTGTGTTTGAAAAAAAAAGTCGTTGTTTCTTTTTGTGACCACTAGACCGCCGTTAATCAGTTTCTATAGCAGATTTCTGGTCGTTTGAGATCTGAGCCGGGCATTCGGCCAGACTTTCGGAAAGTATAGAAACCCTGCAACCCGTAGTTGATGCAGAAGATCCGATCTTGACGGCCATTTTCGGAAAATCAGTGAGCCCTTTAGCTCAGTAGCGACCGACGGGTTATAGAAAGATGCAGTGTTTCGACAGCCTACAACGGATGCATGCAGTTTATTTATTCCATGCCTCGGCAACTCTGAGCGTGAAAAAATGTTTCCGAAAGTCATGTGAGCTATGCTGTTTTCTGGCTTAGTCGGAGGCCTTTTGGGAGATTGTTATTTCTTGTATTTATTTATTTTATTTTGTGTTTTTTATTTTATTTGGTTTTATTTATCATTTAAAAAAAAATTTGGTTTTGTATATTATTCAAACCCTACATATCCACAGGTCTCGCTGTAACAGAATAGCGACATCTATTTCAGTGTATAGGATTTTGAGGAGGGGGGAGGTTGTAAAACGTCACACAATTGTAGGGTTTGACTTGGTCATTTGTTTCATCTGTTGTGGCATGATTTCAGATACAGACGTCAAGTGAAGTTAGAAAAATGAACGCAATGAACCTCTTTTTTCTTCCTTTTTTTCTTTTTCTTACAAATTGGAAAAAAACATTTATTACTTGTGTTTTCTTTCTTTTTCAATTCTGTAGAGATAGCACGATGTTTGTTGAAGTCACCTTACTACAACTGTGTCAGAAATTCGTCTTCTTAATTTAGCCACGCCACCCTATCCCCATTAAGGCTAACAGCTCGAACTGGTTTCCAACCTTACCCCCTCTTCTCTTTCTCATTCTGACTCTACGACTGTCTTATCACACGTTTCTCTTCACACACACACACACACACACACACACACATATATATATATATATATATATATATATATATATGTGTGTGTATGTGTGTGTGTGTGTTTACTCAACTCCTCCCACGATATCTAGATGTGACACAAGGTCACCTTTTTTAGTGGAGTAAAGCTGTTTTGAATTCAAAGTTTCTTTCTCCTAGACTGATTGATTGTCTTCCAAGGTTAAATAACCCAGACTGCCTTACTCATAGCTGGGAGAATGGATGTATTCATGACTTTCCCAAGGGCATTAGTACAAAGTAAAACACAAAAAACTTATCTATAACTTTAACTCGGGTCACCGATTTTATATCCTACGACGACAACCATTACATGTGTGTGCGTATGTGTGTGTGTGTGTGTGTGTGTGTGTGTGCATGCGTGTGCTCGTGCGCGCTTGTGTGTGCGTGCGTGTGTATGTGTGTGATGATCTTCCAGAGGAATGTTTTTCATTTGCAGCTTATTAGCGACAATTAGACCTCGACAGCCAATAAAATGACATATCCAATGCCGCACATTACAGCTATACTTGTAGTTATGATACAATTAAAAGATATCGGATTGAAGGTGATTGATCTGTACTATTGCAAAATAATATATAATGATATTATGATATTATTATAATAACAAGATACAGTTAAATTCACAAACCTTTTCAAATTTAACGTCAAAGAAGAATATATGACGATTTCAGGTTTGTAATATTTTTTCGTAAAATCTTTCGTTAGATAACTTTAGATATATATCAAAGTGAAAAAAACTATATATCATTCAATGATATCGTGCATGTATTTTTAAAACTTCTTTAAAAAATCTCAGTGGATCATTGTTTTTTGTACCTAGACTTGAGTATATATATAAAATGAGTTGTTCATGTAATTTTATGTAGAAATGATACTGACTATAAATTAAGTACTCATTGACAAACTTGTTTAATTCACGAATAGTGACGTAAGCAGTGACGTAGTTACGGTTAGTGAGAGTAATGTTGCTTCCTCTTCTATATATACATAAAGTTGTAGTCCCTGTTTGTTTGTTTGTTCACGAACTCTCCTAGGCTTTTTAGCGATAGACCCCCATAACCATATATATTCTGAAACTACATTACTCAGTGTACTTGGATAAGTATATTTCATTTGATCAAAGGGATCACCGGGGTCATATACATATATATTGAAATTTTTCCCCTACAATTTAAATGAAATATAAACCATACGTAAATGGCAAGATATGATACCTATTCACAAAATTTCAGCTAATTTAATTATATAAAGATACCCTGATGGGAGTTAAATCCGCCTATAGAGAAAATATTGAAAGCCCATAACATGAGTATGGAACCTCTATTATCACTTATTTCTATCAATCAAATCACTAGAATCATTGCAACAAAATTTATTAATTAACTAGATTAAAAGCCGCCATATTGGGCGGCAATTAAGCTAATAAAATATATATGAGACCTATTACGCACAATTAACAGCATATATTTTATTACCCCGAACAAATAAAATAGAAATAATACAAAAGAGTAAATAAAGGTGTTATGGAGTAATGTCCTTATTGTACGTAATGTATGTGAATTTCTCAAAGTTCGTGAGAGACTTACATATTTGAAAAATGTGCGTTTGTTATTGGTTGTATCGAATTAAATGTGTCTGTGAGTAAGATTGGGTCATTGGATGTTGTGTGTTCTACATCGTGTTCTATGCGACACAACATTTGCAGGGGATAAAGTCCATGTCCCGAAGATGAGTCAGGTCTTATGTCTAGAGCATTCAGAGGGTAAATAAGATAAAATCATCATGCTTCTTACTTATATATTGCTTTGCAATGCCATCTAGCGGAAATTCTTGGTACAGTAGGGTGGTCATTACACACTATTAGCTTTGTGTATCTATGAGAATATAGTCATGGCGCGTGGCAGAGATAAATATTTTTTAGGGGAAGACTTTTTTTTCTTTCTTGCATTTCTTTCTTTATTGTATTTTCTCAAGAAAAACCTGTAAATTAGTACTAGTGGTAAAAATTGGTAAAAATTGGTAACTCAGGTTCTTCTGCTTTCGCTACTAGGAGCCCAACGTCCAATACAAGACAGTGAGAAATCACTTTGTGACAATTGCCCAAGACGTGTCTCAAAGCAGTACATCATGTTGCTATCAAAAAGCCGACAACCATAAATGCTACTACAATTTGAACCAGGCCATATGCGAACGAGTTATCAGGCAAAATCTATCAACTGATAAGACTCATGCATATTATACCCAAACTCTAATCTTTCAACATTGAATATTGAACAAGTATTTCCACTTTTGTAGCTAATTGTACATCCTTTCTGCTATTTTGTACAGTAAATTGTTGTACTGTCGGGGTGAAATGATATAAAGAGAAATTGAGTGCTTAATATATTTATTTCAGCACCAGTATCCGGTGCTAACGGATACATACAAAAGACACAATAAAATAACTTACAAAACAATCAACAAGACAACTTACAAGAAATAAGGAGGGCCAAAGCGGTATAGCAGTAAGATCAGTCCGAATATTAATCAGCTTATTAATCAACTTTGAAGTCCTTAATCGTAGGCTATTTAAGGCTATGAGACAGACCATCTAGTGGAGTGCTGAAGGAGTGCTAGCTACTCTACAACAAAATTGATTGTGGCAACAAACGATTGTTTCTGTTGCAGGATGTTTCTTTAAAAGCGGTCGACACTTCTCCCTTTTTTTAGAGCAACATTTTTTAAAGACATTTTTACTTAATCCTTTGTCTCCCAGATTCTTGGATTTTCCAGAGTCATTTTTTACCCCCGCCCACAACTTCTTTTCATCCACATTCCTTTCTGTTTCTTTTCTAACTATTATAGTTTTCCTAATATTAGGTTTTCTATGTTTGATTGTGTTATAACAGAAATAGATATCTTATGATTCACAATCTTTACTAACACAATACATCCACTCGCCAACAAAACAAATTTAAAAAGAAAAGAAAAGAAAAAAAAACACTTCGGAAAGAAGATAAGCTACTGACATCAACGGATGTTAACCCCGTGACAACGAAAATGAAATGAACAAAAAACAAATGTTCTACGCATAGGCTCCAGCAAAACTTCCGGTCGAAAAACAAAATTTATAAACAATTAAAAATAATTTCTATTTAATTCTTTTCAACCAAT
Organism: Doryteuthis pealeii; assembly: GCA_023376005.1. Lineage (NCBI taxonomy): Eukaryota > Metazoa > Mollusca > Cephalopoda > Myopsida > Loliginidae > Doryteuthis > Doryteuthis pealeii. The sequence goes on along the minus strand of CM042147.1, from coordinate 60,900,690 downwards.
AAAAAATCTTCCCCCCAAAACCCTTCAAAGGCCTTCTCGAGCCTCTCAACTGTTATATATACAGACGGCTTAAAGTAAAAAAATCAGTTAACCGTAGACAGCCAGAGCCGACACACAGGCCGAGATAAAGGAACCGCCATACTATACCCAACACACCTCGCGTCATGCAGAGCAGAACTGACTTTCAACCCCACACCTGCCCTCATTTCACCAAGCAGCGAAAAGGAATTATCATCTCAACAATTCCAGCATTTGTTTATTTTAATAAACGAAATTAATCCAAACCTTCCGCCATTTTTTTCTTTTGCAAACCATACGCATTTTTGTGCAAGGGGCCGGGTTAGCTCAGTCGGTAGAGCGTTCGGCTAGAACCACAGGTTCCTAGTTCGATACCGGTCCTCGCCAACTCAGCGTTATGAGTAGTACAGGGATCTGTGCGGCAAAGTAAGGAGCTGATGGTAGGTGTGGCGCTCCACCTTAGACGCTAAAATAATCTCCTTGGTCTAGCGCTATTGAAAGGGATAGACTCCCTCGTTGTCTGGCTGATACGACTTTAGGCCACCCGACGACTTTACTTAGCTCTCCTACATTTTTTTTTCTAAATTAATTACGGTTTATACCCCTTTGAACTCTGGGTATAACCATTTAACTACATAAATAGATCCCAAATACTTGCAGAAAGTATACCTACGACATACATTTTTCCTCGTGTTGGACGTTGGGCTACCAGTGGCGAAAGAGGAAGAACATTGGGTTCTTCAGGTTTTTAAAAAAAAAACAAACATTTTCACGCGACCCCGAGGAATGCCGTGATCGGCTTATCTGATCGTTCCCACGTGCGTCCGAATAAATTCAAATATGCTACATGTCAATTCTTATAAAGAAGTATTCATCGAAAATATATGAACCTCTATTCCACAAAATGTCTTTTTTTCATAAAGTATTGTTCGTAGAAAATATACGAAACCCACACTTCAGGGCCCCAATTCAGGGCCCCAAATCAGGGCCCCCAATCAGGCTCCTGTGGGAGCACCCGGTGTAATGGTTACGTAGGAAATGGACACGGTGACGCGAGTTCAAATCCTCGACGAGGCTTTTCGCATTTCACATAGCGCTAATAGCTTACGGAAAGGTGTGAATCCTATATTCTCTTCCACCTATGGGTAAATAGTTGGGCAGACTGGATCTTTAACCTTGGTTAGGCAACCAGTATAGGCTAGGGAAAACTCCACTTTACTTATTGCCAAATTGGCCAATCACGGCCCTACTGGGGGTCACGTGAAACTGAACTGAGGTTCTTTCTTTTTACCATTCCGCTATTCAATTCCGCTTAAGAAATTGACATGTGTCACATCTACTCGTCAAGGGGTGGGTATATGCATATAACAATTATGTGCCCCTCCGGTCGGGCATTTGGGGTAGTACGCACTGACTCAGGTTGTAGAGCCACCATTGATGACTATCTGACAATCACCCGCCATTTTGTATCAGCCGTGGGCTGCAACTGCAACTCGGCAAAATACAGGGCCTGTCCATTCCCGGATGTTATCTTCCCAATTTTTTCTGTCTGCGTCTTCGTCTTCCTCCGGTACTGTGCCTTGCAGCATGTTTTTTGCCAATCTTGTTGATTTTGTCACATATCTATACCCACATCATTTTTTGGCATTCAGGAGCCTCGACTTTGAACCAATGAGTAAAGTAAAATAAATCGCGTGGTCCCAGAGGTCGTCCTCCAGGCAACACCTGCTCCCTGGCCTAAAAGGGACAGGGTTGGGTGCATTGCCTGGTGCCTGAGGTGAACCAACGAGAGAATACCGACGGGTCCCACACACTTTTTATAGTGGCCACCGCATGAGCTTATGTTGTCTGAAGCTCTCTACGTTAAAAAAGACCTTCTGTTAGTCCGGCTTGGTAGGTGGTTGAAAATAAATACCAATTTCTCAAGATGCTTTACAATTTCTTTGCATCTACGCATATATTTCATTCATTAAGACATCCCATCATGGTGTAATGGTTTGCAAGCAAATCTCGTATACCCATTACTACTGAATAGTGAGTTCGATTCTCACTAGACGCCCATACTTATGACCGTGTGTCACATTCAATGGGTAGATACCTACTGTTCATTTAGGTTTAATATTTAATTGCATTTTTGAAATAAATTCGTGAATTACCTAATGACTTATGTGTCGGTTTTATTGCTCGGTGCCTGAGACGCCCCCCCAAAGTGAATGCTGATGAGGTCACATACGTTTTGCACTGGCCACCGCATGAGCTTTGGTTGAGGGTAGCTCCCCAAGTTAAAAAAAGAAAAAAAAAGACCTTGTATGAGTCCGGGCTGGTAGGTGGGTAGAAAAATAAATACCACAACTGTATTATTTAGATTTTTCGGACTGTTGTCCCTCATGTTTATTGTTATATATACAGCGTTTCGGCCAATATGCCTTTTATGGTTAGGCCTTTTTATACCCAGCTTTATAAAAAAGGTAACTGTGAGTTCTTTTACGCGAGAATAAAGCAAGTCAACACTCTCTGATTACAGGATAACAAGTGAATTTGTATTTCAGAAATTTGACGCCTGTCGATGTATGTGTGTGTGTGTATGTTATATATGTGTGTGTGTGGTGTGTGTGTGTGTGTGTGCGCCATGTCAACTATTTGTGTATATTGATGACCGGTAGTGAGTCAGCTTTATTTATGAGGTTACAACAGTGCCCCCCCCCTTCTTCAGGTAAACACCAGTGTCAATAAACAATAAACGTTTCTTCTGTGATTTCTAATATGTGGACAATGTTCTGAAAAATCTATATCATAATACAAATCATCTAGCCTCATCTTCAGAATTTAGACAAAAAACAAAAAACAAAAACAAAACAAAAACAAAAACAAAAAACAAACAAACAAAAAAAGCACGCCATTTTATTTTGCACAATGCTCAGCAGGCTGTCATGTGACCCAATGGTTGTATACCTAAGCATTATTATCATTAGTTAGTTAAAAACAATATACTTGCTTGCGATTTATTGATGTTATATAAGAATTACTTGAGACCATATAACCGTGCGCAAATAAATGATTATTATTAAATATAAATAATTACTTTAACCATATAATTGTGTATAAATTAATTAGTATTTAGATAGGAATACTTGAAACTATACAGGCTGTGTGCAGATTATTTGTCTTAGTTTTTTGCACTCAGTTGTATGATATCGTATTCAGAAACAACTGCATAAAAAAATGTAAATATAACGAGCAATGAACGCGATTCCCTGACCTCTCGGCATAAATAATCCTGACGTTGACATGCCATTAATCAATCAATCAACCAGAAGATTAATCTGCAACAATATTAAGTACATTTTGTGGCAGTAACTCGTTACACTAAAGCCCCGTCGACGGGGCTTTCGATACCCTGACTGTATCCCTTGCAGACGGTAAGATCCACCCCAAAATGTTGTCCGGGGTATAACACTACTGGGTGTTCCTTACTTGTTCTCGTAAATTCCTACCATAAAATAAACTGAACCTTCATTTTATGTCCGTGTTTTTTGCCATAAATGTTTTAATTTTTCTTTGCACCCGTTATAGCCCCGGACCCACTTTTGGGGGTGGGATCTTACCCGTCTGCAAGGGATACAGTCCAGGGTATTCTAAGCCCCGTGACGGGGCTTTAGTGTTTAACGAGTTACTGGCCACAAAATGTAGCTTAATATTGTTGCAGATTAATCTTCTGGTTGATTTTGATTAATGGCATGTCAATCCGTCAGGGATTATTTTATGCGAGAGGTCAGGGAATCGCGTTCATCTGCTCGTTTAATTTCATTTTTTATGCAGTTGTTTTCTTGAATACGATATCATACAACTGAGTGCAAAAACTAAGACAATAATCTGCACACAGCTGTATAGTTTCAAGTATTCTATTAATACTAATAATTTATACACAATTATATTGGTTTAAAGTAATTATTTATATTTAATATAATCATTTATTTGCGCACGGTTATATGGTCTCAAGTATTCTTATATAACATCAATAAATCGCAAGCAAGTATATTGTTTTTTAACTAACTAAAAATGATAATAATGCTTAGGTATACAACCATTGGTCACATGACAGCCTGCTGAGCATTGTGCAAAATAAAATGGCGTGCTTTTTTTTGTTTTGTTTTTGTTTTTTTGTTTTTGTTTTGTTTTGTTTTTGTTTTTTGTTTTTTGTCTAAATTTCTGAGATGAGGCTAGATGATTTGTATTATGATATAGATTTTTCAGAACATTGTCCACATATTTAGAATCACAGAACGTTTATTGTTTATTGACACTGTGTTTACGTGAAAGAAGGGGGGGGGGCACTGTTGTAACCTCATAAATAAAGCTGACTCACTACCGGTCATCAATATACACAAATAGTTGACATGCGCAACACACACACACACACACACACACACATATATACATACACACACACACATACATCGACAGGCGTCAAATTTCTGAAATACAAATTCACTTGTTTATCCTGTAATCAGAGAGTGTTGACTTGCTTATTCTCGCGTAAAGAACTCACAGTTACTTTTTTATAAAGCTGGGTATAAAAGGCCTAACCATAAAAGGCATATTGGCCGAAACGCTGTATATATAACAATAACATGAGGACAACAGTCCGAAAATCTAAATAATACAGTTGTGGTATTTATTTTTCTACCCACCTACCAGCCCGGATCATACAAGGTCTTTTTTTTTTTTTTTAACTTGGGGAGCTACCCTCAAACCAAAAGCTCATGCGGTGGCCAGTGCAAAACGTATGTGACCTCATCAGCATTCACTTTGGGGGGGGGGGCGTCTCAGGCACCGAGCAATAAAACGACACATAAGTCATTAGGTAATTTCACGAATGTTATTTCAAAAATGCAATTAAATATAAACCTAAATGAACAGTAGGTATCTACCCCATTGAATGTGACACACGGTCATAAGTATGGGGCGTCTAGTGAGAATCGAACTCACTATTCGTAGTAATGGTATACGAGATTTGCTTGCAAACCATTCACCATGATGGGATGTCTTAATGAATGAAATATATGCGTAGATGCAAAGAAATTGTAAAGCATCTTGAGAATTGGTATTTATTTTTCTAACCACCTACCAGGCCGGACTAACAGAAGGTCTTTTTTAACGTAGAGAGCTTCAGACAAACAGAAGCTCATGCGGTGGCCACTATAAAAGTGTGTGGGACCCCGTCGGTATTTCTCTGTTGTTCACCTCAGGCACCAGGCAATGCACCCAACCCTGTCCCTTTTAGGCCAGGGAGCAGGTGTTGCCTGGAGGACGACCCTCTGGGGCCCCACGCGATTTATTTTACTTTACTCATTGGTCAGAAGTCGAGGCTCCTGAATGCAAAAAATGATGTGGTATAGATATGTGACAAAATCAACAAGATTGGCAAAAAAACATGCTGCAAGGCACAGTACCTGGAGGAAGACGAAGACGCAGACAGAAAAAATTGGGAAGATAACATCCGGGAATGGACAGGCCTGTATTTTGCCGAGTTGCAGTTGCAGCCCACGCTGATACAAATGGCGGTGATTGTCAGATAGTCATCAATGGTGGCTCTACAACCTGAGTCAGTGCGTACTACCCCAAATGCCCGACCGGAGGGGACATATTGTTATAATGCATTTACCCACCCCTTGACGAGTAGGATGTGACACAATGTCAATTTTCTTAAGCGGAATTGAATAGCGGAATGGTAAAAAGAAAGAACTTCAGTTCAGTTTCACGTGACCCCCAGTAGGCCGTGATTGGCCAATTTGGCATAAGTAAAGTGGAGTTTTCCCTGCCTATACTGGTTGCCTAACCAAGGTTAAAGATTCCAGTCTGCCCAACTATTTACCCATAGGTGGAGAGAGAATAGTAGGATTCACACTTTCCGTAAGCTATTAGCGCTATGTGAAATGCGAAAAGCCTCGTCGAGGATTTGAACTCGCGTCACCGTGTCCATTTCCTACGTAACCATTACACCGGGTGCTCCCACAGGAGCCTGATTGGGGGCCCTGATTGGGGCCCTGATTGGGGGCCCTGAAAGTGTGGGTTTCGTATATTTTCTAGAACAATACTTTATGAAAAAAGACATTTTGTGGAATAGAGGTTCATATATTTTCGATGAATACTTCTTTATAAGAATTGAATGTAGCATATTTGAATTTATTCGGACGCACGTGGGAACGATCAGATAAGCCGATCACGGCATTCCTCGGGGGTCGCGTGAAAATGTTTGTTTTTTTTAAAACCTGAAGAACCAATGTTCTTCCTCTTTCGCACTGGTAGCCCAACGTCCAACACGAGGAAAAAATGTATGTCGTAGGTATCTTTTCTGCAAGTATTTGGGGATCTATTTATGTAGTTAAATGGTTATACCAGAGTTTCAAAGGGGTATAAACCGTAATTAATTTAGAAAAAAAATGTAGGAGAGCTAAGTAAAGTCGTCGGGTGGCCTAAGTCGGTATCAGCAGACAACGAGGGAGTCTATCCCCTTTTCAAGCGCTAGACCAAGGGAGATTATTTTAGCGTCTAAGGTGGAGCGCCACACCTACCATCAGCTCCTTACTTTGCGCACAGATCCTGTACTACTCATACGCTGAGTTGGCGAGGACCGGTATCGAACTAGGAACCTTGTGGTTTCTAGCCGAACGCTCACCGACTGAGCTAACCCGGCCCCTTGCACAAAAATGCGTATGGTTTGCAAAAGAAAAAATGGGCGAGAAGGTTTGGATTAATTTCGTTTATTTAAAATAAACAAATGCTGGAATTGTTGAGATGATAATTCTTTTCGCTGCTTGGTGAAATGAGGGCAGGTGTGGGGTTGAAAGTCATTCTGGCTCTGCATGACGCGAGGTGTGATGTGGGTATAGTATGGCGGTTCCTTTATCTCGGCCTGATGTGTCGCGCTCTGGCTGTCTACGGTTACTGATTTTTTACTTTAAGCCGTCTGTATATATAACAGTTGAGAGGCTCGAGAAGGCCTTTGAAGGGTTTTGGGGGAAGATTTTTTATTGGTTGAAAAGAATTAAATAGAAATTATTTTTAATTGTTTATAATTTGTTTTTTCGACCGGAAGTTTTGCTGGAGCCTATGCGTAGAACATTTGTTTTTTGTCATTTCATTTTCGTTGTCACGGGGTTAACATCCGTTGATGTCAGTAGCTTATCTTCTTTCCGAAGTGTTTTTTTTTCTTTTCTTTTCTTTTTAAATTTGTTTTGTTGGCGAGTGGATGTATTGTGTTAGTAAAGATTGTGAATCATAAGATATCTATTTCTGTTATAACACAATCAAACATAGAAAACCTAATATTAGGAAAACTATAATAGTTAGAAAAGAAACAGAAAGGAATGTGGATGAAAAGAAGTTGTGGGCGGGGGTAAAAAATGACTCTGGAAAATCCAAGAATCTGGGAGACAAAGGATTAAGTAAAAATGTCTTTAAAAAATGTTGCTCTAAAAAAAGGGAGAAGTGTCGACCGCTTTTAAAGAAACATCCTGCAACAGAAACAATCGTTTGTTGCCACAATCAATTTTGTTGTAGAGTAGCTAGCACTCCTTCAGCACTCCACTAGATGGTCTGTCTCATAGCCTTAAATAGCCTACGATTAAGGACTTCAAAGTGATTATAAGCTGATTAATATTCGGACTGATCTTACTGCTATACCGCATTTGGCCCTCTTTATTTCTTGTAAGTTGTCTTGTTGATTGTTTTGTAAGTATTTTATTGTGTCTTTTGTATGTATCGTTAGCACCGGATACTGGTGCTGAATAAATATATTAAGCACTCAATTTCTCTTTATATCATTTCACCCCGACAGTACAACAAATTTACTGTACAAATAGCAGAAAGGATGTACAAATTAGCTACAAAGTGGAAATACTTGTTCAATATTCAATGTTGAAAGATTAGAGGTTTGGTGATAATATGCATGAGTCTTATCTGTTGATAGATTTTGCCTGATAACTCGTTCGCATATGGCCTGGTTCAAATTGTAGTAGCATTTATGGTTGTCGGCTTTTTGATAGCAACATGATGTACTGCTTTGAGACACCGTCTTGGGCAATTGTCACAAAGTGATTTCTCACTGTCTTGTATTGGACGTTGGGCTCCTAGTAGCGAAAGCAGAAGAACCTTGAGTTACCAATTTTTACCAATTTTTACCACTAGTACTAATTTTACAGGGTTTTATCTTGAAAAATACAATAAAGAAAGAAATGCAAGAAGAAAAAAAAGTCTTCCCAAAAATATTTATCTCTGCCACGGCCATGACTATATTCTCATAGATACAACAAAGCTAATAGTGTGTAATGAACCACCCTACTGTACCAAAGAATTTCCGCTTAGATGGCAATTGCCAAAGCAATATAAGTAAGAAGCATGATGATTTTATCTTATTTTACCCTCTGAATGCTCTAGACATAAGACCTGACTCATCCTTCGGGACATGGACTTTATCCCCTGCAAATGTTGTGTCGCATAGAACACGATGTAGAACACACAACATCCAATGACCCAATCTTACTCACAGACACATTTAATTCGATACAACCAATAACAAACGCCACATTTTTCAAAATATGTAAGTCTCTCACGAACTTTGAGGAAATTCACATACATATACGTACAATAAGGACATTACTCCATACACACCTTTATTTACTCTTTTGTATTATTTCTATTTTATTTGTTCGGGTAATAAAAAATATATGCTGTTAATTGTGCGTAATAGTTCTCAATATATATTTTATTAGCTTAATTGCCGCCCAATATGGCGGCTTTTAATCTAGTTAATTAATAATTTTGTTTGCAATGATTCTAGTGATTTGATTGATAGAAATAAGTGATAATAGAGGTTCCAATACTCATGTTATGGGCTTTCAATATTTTCTCTATAGGCGGATTTAACTCCCATCAGGGTATCTTTATATAATTAAAATTAGCTGAAATTTTGTGAATAGGTATCATATCTTGCCATTTACGTATGGTTTATATTTCATTTAAATTGTAGGGAAAAAATTTCAATATATATGTATATGACCCCCGGTGATCCCTTTGATCAAAATGAAATATACTTATCCAAGTACACTGAGTAATGTAGTTTCAGAATATATATGGTTATGGGGGTCTATCGCTAAAAGCCTAGGAGGAGTTCGTGAACAAACAAACAAACAGGAACTACAACTTTATGTATATATAGAAGAGGAAGCAACATTACTCTCACTAACCGTAACTACGTCACTGCTTACGTCACTATTCGTGAATTAAACAAGTTTGTCAATGAGTACTTAATTTATAGTCAGTATCATTTCTACATAAAATTACATGAACAACTCATTTATATATATACTCAAGTCTAGGTACAAAAAACAATGATCCACTGAGATTTTTTAAAGAAGTTTTAAAAATACATGCACGATATCATTGAATGATATATAGTTTTTTTCACTTTGATATATATCTAAAGTTATCTAACGAAAGATTTTACGAAAAAATATTCACAAACCTGAAATCGTCATATATTCTTCTTTGACGTTAAATTTGAAAAGGTTTGTGAATTTAACTGTATCTTGTTATTATAATAATATCATAATATCATTATAATATTATTTTGCAATAGTACAGATCAATCACCTTCAATCCGATATCTTTTAATTGTATCATAACTACAAGTATAGCTGTAATGTGCGGGCATTGATATGTCATTTTATTGGCTGTCGAGGTCTAATTGTCGCTAATAAGCTGCAAATGAAAACATTCCTCTGGAAGATCATCACACACATACACACGCACGCACACACAAGCGCGCACGAGCACACGCATGCACACACACCACACACACACACACACACATACGCACACACATGTAATGGTTGTCGTCGTAGGATATAAAATCGGTGACCCGAGTTAAAGTTATAGATAAGTTTTTTTTGTGTTTTACTTTGTACTAATGCCCTTGGGAAAGTCATGAATACATCCATTCTCCCCAGCTATGAGTAAGGCAGTCTGGGTTATTTAACCTTGGAAGACAATCAATCAGTCTAGGAGAAAGAAAACTTTGAATTCAAAACAGCTTTACTCCACTAAAAAAGGTGACCTTGTGTCACATCTAGATCGTGGTGGAGGAGTTGAGTAAACACACACACACACATACACACACATAATATAATATATATATATATATATAATATATATGTGTGTGTGTGTGTGTGTGTGTGTGTGTGTGTGAAGAGAAACGTGTGATAAGACAGTCGTAGAGTCAGAATGAGAAAGAGAAGAGGGGGTAAGGTTGGAAACCAGTTCGAGCTGTTAGCCTTAATGGGGATAGGGTGGCGTGGCTAAATTAAGAAGACGAATTTCTGACACAGTTGTAGTAAGGTGACTTCAACAAACATCGTGCTATCTCTACAGAATTGAAAAAGAAAGAAAACACAAGTAATAAATGTTTTTTTCCAATTTGTAAGAAAAAGAAAAAAAGGAAGAAAAAAGAGGTTCATTGCGTTCATTTTCTAACTTCACTTGACGTCTGTATCTGAAATCATGCCACAACAGATGAAACAAATGACCAAGTCAAACCCTACAATTGTGTGACGTTTTACAACCTCCCCCCTCCTCAAAATCCTATACACTGAAATAGATGTCGCTATTCTGTTACAGCGAGACCTGTGGATATGTAGGGTTTGAATAATATACAAAACCAAATTTTTTTTAAATGATAAATAAAACCAAATAAAATAAAAACACAAATAAAATAATAAATACAAGAAATAACAATCTCCAAAAGGCCTCCGACTAAGCCAGAAACAGCATAGCTCACATGACTTTCGGAAACATTTTTTCACGCTCAGAGTTGCCGAGGCATGGAATAAATAAACTGCATGCATCCGTTGTAGGCTGTCGAAACACTGCATCTTTCTATAACCCGTCGGTCGCTACTGAGCTAAAGGGCTCACTGATTTTCCGAAAATGGCCGTCAAGATCGGATCTTCTGCATCAACTACGGGTTGCAGGGTTTCTATACTTTCCGAAAGTCTGGCCGAATGCCCGGGCTGTGTTCAGATCTCAAACGACCAGAAATCTGCTATAGAAACTGATTAACGGCGGTCTAGTGGTCACAAAAAGAAACAACGACTTTTTTTTCAAACACAACAAACATTTATATTCAATAACAGAATACAAAGTAATTCTTTCTCAAGACTGTGGGAGCGATAGACCTCTAATTAATAACTTCTGGTCGGAATATAATCATGGGCTCTGCAAAGATATTGCTCAAGCAGTTTGTAAATTTGGGCTAAGTTTTTCAATAGTCTTGGCTGAAGTCAGTTTGTCTGTCTCCCCTCGGAATTTGCGTCCACTGTTAATACAGTCCCAGCTTAATCTTCTCTTCAAGCTCAGCCCGTCTGGCTTTTTGCCGAGAAAAAAGCCTTGTTAAATGTTTCAGTCCAGAACTTCCAGTTTCCGGCTGGTGTGAAGATCTTAGCAATTTTCCTTGGACATCCCACTTTGGCAAAAGTACCGCCCTTCTGTAATCCTAATCCACCAATGGAATTCACTTCCGCTCACCTCGCCGAAGGGCCAACTCTTCCGGTCTTCTTAAGTGCTTCCAAACAAAATGTGGGTCTTAACAACATCTGGTTTTATTCATTTCTTTCGGCCACTTATGTGATCTTCACAAAAGAATTTATCGAGCAAACATCTTTGACCAATTTCTATCCAAGTTCCTCTTTATCATTTTAAGTGGAAAATTTTTCTTTCTTAGATCCAAGACAATTCTGGCCAACTACTTCCTGACCACTTATCCTAGCGTCTACTGGTCTGTCACATCAGAAGACTATCTCCAACAACCACAGTCGGCTCCAGTGATATCGCCTCAGGGGATCTCTCAAACCACTTTTTTTCGACTTCCTCAACAGACACTCTAATCATATTGGGTGGTCTTAACAACATCTATTTTGATTTTCAAGTAAATCCTTTTATTTTTATTTTCTTCTTTTCTTTTACCCTAGATAAGATTCAACCAAAACCACTTTAAGCATTTCCGTTTTTTTTTCTTTTCTTTTCTTTTTTTTAAAATTCCGTTCAAACGATGAATCAGGTTACATTTCAAAGCCTCCATGCTTCCTGTAATCCGCTAACGCTATACCTGATAACCCCTCCACACAAATATACACGCACGCGCACACATACATGTATATCATTACTGTACGCTATTCATGTTCCTGACACTAATACATTATTCTATGTACTATCATGAGACTTTGATGAATTGTGGTGCACCTGAGCATTGTATGCAATAATTTTTATTATTATAAAAAGAACCACTGAGCATCCTCGGAAAAGAGGGGTTTCCTTGCACCAAAATAAATTCTGGGCAGTTCTTCTAAAACCTTGACTGGGGACACAGCTATTACTGACCCAGGAAGAAAATTCCTCTTCAACAGATAACTGTGAACCTTGAAATCATCTCTCGTTTCTTTGTCCTTCATTCTTTTCCTTCATTCCTTTTCCTTCATTCCTTTTCATTCTTTTCTTTCATTCATTCCTTTTCAGCCTGACGACAAACAAGAATGAGGGACCACACGTGTTGGGGTTAAAGGAAAAACAAGTAACTATCCAGATAACAACCTAACCCCATAGATATACCAAACTATGATAATTCATCTATTACAACGTTTGATATATATACTTAAGAGCTATTACTAATAGTTCAATATGTAAAAACTATCATCATCATCATGTAGTGCTGGCAACACGGATATCCATGACAATCTCTCGTCAGCCATCCCTATCTGTCATTGCCCCAAGGAAGTCCTCTGTGCAGCATCCATAATTCACGTAGAGCTGATCGATGTAGGTCCTTGCTGGGCGGCCCATGTACAGGTTTCCACAGGAAAACGTCACTTCGTCTTTGCTTCTCCAGCAATTTCCAGCATGTCTTCGTCTTATTAGGATGGTTTATGTGATAGGGGGCAAGTGGCCGTATTTCTACTTTCTTGCACGCAGCAGTCTTGTGCAACTCTCATCTAGCTTATTCTCTGGGTGCTTCGTTTGGGTATGTGGTGCAGCCGTACAGTAGTACTGACGCAACTACGGCTTGGAAGAATTGTCGCTTTAACTTATTGACTTCCACATGATTGATAATTTGTCTATTGCAATCCATGCCTTCCCTGTGAGTGTATTTCTGTGGATGAGATATTACTACCTAATTATTTGATTTAACCCCCCCCCTCTCTCTCTCTCTCTCTCTCTCTCTCTCTTCATCTTTTCATTCAATTCCATTGAAACTGATTGGTGTTATTGCTTCCTCTCGATATCTTTTCTATTTCTTTCTTATAATATTTTTTCTGGTCTGTAGCATATCCTTTTTTTTCCTTAATTTATATTGTTTATAACTCAGGTTAGCTCTGTCTACTGACTTAGATCAAGTATTATCGCTTCCGCAGGTGCTATCACTTCTCATCTCTGTATGTTTTCCCATTTTTTTTTTCTTCTTCTTATTTTTTGTATAGCATCTCCTTTTTCTTCCCTTTCTTCACAATAAAAACGGAATGGTTCTTTGTTTAGCTGAGGTGAAGACACCCATCCTACCCAAACCCTGCCCCCTACCAACTCCCAACTACAAAGTTTCTCCGGATTGGAGTCTCCCTCTCTCTCTCTCTCTCTCTCTCTCTCTCTCTCTCTGGTGTTTATGTGTGAGTGAGTGTGGTGTGTGTGTGTTAGTGTGACACACATAGGTAGATACTAGCATATTAATATCTTATTATAATGGAGATTGTGTGTTTTTCTGTCTGTAACCGAAACTATATTACTAATCGAGTCACAATTAACATAGTTATTTACATCACATTTTCCATGATTTTATTTATATTTAATTTGAACCTCAATTATTTATAAAATTTCTTCACCCTTTTAATAGTGTTGTCCATATCTACATACAAATAACATGCAATTGTATTTATATATACAAAAAATAGCGGTTTGCAGTGTGAATGGGAAGGCTAATTTGCATATTGATATTAAAAATGTGATTTTAATAAATACGTGCTTAGTATTATTGATTTCTAACTGTTTGGTTTTATTTTAATGAATATAAGCAAAGATCTCTTCCATGAATCTTAAATGAAATTCATTAACAAGAAAAAATAACTGTCATTTTATTCTTTATTTCCTAATTTAACTAAATAGTTAAATAAGTAAAATTCAGCAATGGAAGACAGGAGTGATGGAAGAGTAAGTTTCATTTCTATTTTTCTATTATACCCCCACTCTGTTACATATCTTTTTGTCTGCCTCTAATTTAATACGATATTTCATTACATTAAAACTTAAATACTTGCATCCGGAGGGTGCATATATTTGCTAGTATAGATAATAAATAATTAATAATATCAATATCTTCCTACACATTCTAATATCCTCTTCCTCCCCCCTCACCTCCTTAATCAAGTTTTTTTTTTTTTTTTTTGGGGGGGGGGCTCTGGTGACTGGAACATAAGCAATGATTTGTATTGTTTATAAACTCAGACCAGCAGTCTACTGGTTTAGATCAAGTGTTATCGCTCTCACTCCTCCCCCTCAATATTTTCCCATTCTATTTGCTCTTTTTTCTTTCTTTTTTTTCTTTCTTTTCTTCTTTTTTTTCTTCTTTCTTTCTTTCTTATTATATTTTTTCTGGTGTGTAGCATGTCCTTTTTCTTCCCTTTCTTTCTTCACAATAAAAACGGAAAGTGTGACACACGTAGGTAGGTACTAGCATATTAATATATAGATAATGATAAATAATATCAATATCCTCCGACTCATTTTAATATCCTCCTGCCCTTCCTCCTTAATCAATTCTTTTAACCCCCTGGTGGCTATGGGACAGTAAGCAATGATTTATATTGTTCATAATTCAGGCTATCTCTGTTTACTGGTTTAAATCAAGTGATATGTCTGAATGGTAAAGTCTCAAAGTATTTTGCATTTCTCATTCTTAAAAACAGTTTCTGAACTTAGATCAATTGTACAATTCACAGTGAATCACTGCTCCACCCAATCAAGTCTGTTTATATAATCTTTCTAAACTAGATTGCTGTATTTGATTATTTGATGATTAACTATATTTTCTTTTTCTTCATAAAAACAAAAAGATGAATATCATTAATTTAGTTTTCAGAATAAATTTATTATTTCAAATGGTCAATTACAGGTTTCATTTTTTTTTTTTTTTACTTTACCTTATATCCTGGTTAGAAATTTTCTCCGTTAGGTCTTGTTAACAAGGCATTTGCAATAATGATATTACTGAAAATGAGAAGAAGGGACAAGAGAATATTGATATTAAAAATACAAAAAGGATATCAATGAAAGTGAAGAGAAGGAGGAGGATATTGATATTAATAATACAAAAATGATATCAATGAAAGTGAGGAGAAGGAGGAGGAAATTGATATTAACAATACAAAATGATATTAATGAAAGGGAAGGGAAGGAGGAGGAAAAATTGATATTAATATAACAAATGATATTAATGAAAGTGAAGGGAAGGAGGAGGAAATTGATATTAACAATACAAAATGATATTAATGAAAGTGAGGGAAGGAGGAGGATATTGATATTAACAATACAAAATGATATTAATGAAAGTGAAGGTAAGGAGGAAATTGATATTAATAATACAATGATATTAATGAAAGTGAAGAAGGAGGAGGATTGATATTAATATACAAAATGATATTAATGAAAGTGAAGGGAAGGAGGAGGATATTGATATTAATAATACAAAATGATATTAATGAAAGTGAAGAGAATGAGGAGGATATTGATATTAACAATACAAAATGATATTAATGAAAGTGAAGGGAAGGAGGAGGATATTGATATTAATAATACACAAATGATATTAATGAAAGTGAAGAGAAGGAGGAGGAAATTGATATTAATAATATAAAATGATATTAATGAAAGTAAAGAGAAGGAGGAGGAAATTGATATTAACAATATAAAATGATATTAATGAAAGTGAAGGTAAGGAGGAGGAAATTGATATTAATATACAAAATGATATTAATGAAAGTGAAGGTAAGAAGAGGAATTGTATTAATACAAATGATATTAATGAAAGTGAAGGGAAGGAGAGGATATTGATATTATAATACAAAAATGATATTAATGAAAGTGAAGAGAAGGAGAGGATATTGATATTAATAATACAAAAATGATATCAATGAAAGTGAAGAGAGGAGGAGGATATTGATATTAATAATACAAAATGATATTAATGAAAGTGAAGAGAAGGAGGAGGATATTGATATTAATAATAAAAAATGATATTAATGAAATGAAGAGAAGGAGGAGGATATTGATATTAATAATATAAAAATGATTTAATGAAAGTGAGGAGAAGGAGGAGGATATGATATTAATAAAAAAATGATATCAATGAAAGTGAAGAAAAGGAGAGGATATTGATATAATAATACAAAATGATATTAATGAAAGTGAAGAGAGGAGGATATTGATATTAATAATACAAAATGATATTAATGAAGTGAAGAGAAGGAGGAGGATATTGATATTAATAATAAAAAATGATTTTAATGAAAGTGAGGAGAAGGAGGAGGATATTGATATTAATAATACAAATGATATTAATGAAGTCAGGAGAAGGAGGAGGATATTGATATTAATAATACAAATGATATTAATGAAAGTGAGGGAAGGAGGAGGATATTGATATTAATAATACAAATGATATTAATGAAAGTGAAGAGAAGGAGGAGGATATTGATATTAGTAATACAAAATGATATTAATAAAAGTGAAGAGAAGGACGAGGATATTGATATTAATAATACAAAATGATATTAATGAAAGTGAAGGGAAGGAGGAGGAAATTGATATTAATAATACAAAATGATATTAATGAAAGTGAAGGGAAGGAGGAGGATATTGATATTAATAATAAAAAAATGATATTATTGAAAGTGAGGAGAAGGAGGAGGATATTGATATTAATGATACAAAATGATATTAATGAAAGTGAAGAGAAGGAGGAGGATATTGATATTAATAATACAAAAATGATATAATGAAAGTGAAGAGAAGGAGGAGGATATTGATATTAATAATACAAATGATATTAATGAAAGTGAGAAGGAGGAGGATATTGATATTAATAATACAAAACGATATTATTGAAAGTGAGGAGAAGGAGGAGGATATTGATATTAATAATACAAAATGATATTAATGAAAGTCAGGAGAAGGAGGAGGATATTGATATTAATAATAAAATGATATTAATGAAAGTGAAGAGAAGGAGGAGGATATTGATATTAATATAAAATGAATCAATGAAAGTGAAGAGAAGGAGGAGGATATTGATATTAATAATACAAAATGATATTAATGAAAGTGAAGAGGAGGAGGATATTGTATTAATAATACAAAAATGATTTTAATGAAAGTCAGGAGAAGGAGGAGGATATTGATATTAATAATACAAATGATATTAATGAAAGTCAGGAGAAGGAGGAGGATATTGATATTAATATACAAGATATTAATGAAAGTGACAAAATGATATTAGAAAGTCAGGAGAAGGAGGTATTGATATTAATAATCAAAAATGATATTATTGAAAGTGAAGAGAAGGAGGAGGATATTGATATTAATAATAAAATGATATCAATGAAAGTGAGAGAAGGAGGAGGATATTGATATTAATAATACAAAATGATACAATGAATGATATCAATGATGAGGAGAAGGAGGAGGATGTTGATATTAATAATACAAAATGATATTAATGAAAGTCAGGAGAAGGAGGAGGATATTGATATTAATAATAAAAAAATGATATTAATGAAAGGAGGAAGGAGGAGGATTTGATATTAATAATGATTTAATGAAAGTGAAGAGAAGGAGGAGGATATTGATATTATTAATACAAAAATGATTTTAATGAAAGTGAAGAGAAGTAGGAGGATATGATATTAATATACAAAAATGATATTAATGAGTGAAGAGAAGGAGGAGGATATTGATATTAATACAAAAATGATTTAATGAAAGTGAGAGAAGGAGGATATTGATATAATACAAAATGATATTATGATTGATTATGATATTAATGAAAGTGAAGAGAAGGAGGAGGATATTGATATTAATAATAAAAAAATGATATCAATGAAAGTGAAGAGAAGGAGGAGGATATTGATATTAATAATACAAAATGATATTAATGAAAGTGAAGAGAAGGAGGAGGATATTGATATTAATAATACAAAAATGATTTTTAATGAAAGTGAAGAGAAGGAGGAGGATATTGATATTAATAATACAAAATGATATTAATGAAAGTCAGGAGAAGGAGGAGGATATTGATATTAATAATACAAAACGATATTAATGAAAGTGAAGGGAAGGAGGAGGATATGATATTAATAATACAAAATGATATTAATGAAAGTGAAGAGAAGGAGGAGGATATTGATATTAATAATACAAAATGATATTAATGAAAGTGAAGAGAAGGAGGAGGATATTGATATTAATAATACAAAATGATATTAATGAAAGTGAAGAGAAGGAGGAGGATATTGATATTAATAAAAAAAATGATATTAAGAAAGTGAGGAGAAGGAGGAGGATATTGATATTAATAATACAAAATGATTTAATGAAAGTGAGAGAAGGAGTAGGATATTGATATTAATAATACAAAAATGATTTTTAATGAAAGTGAAGAGAAGGAGGAGGATATTGATATTAATAATACAAAAATATTAATGAAAGTTATCAATGAGATTAATGAAATGAAGAGAAGGAGGAGGATATTGATATTAATAATACAAAAATGATTTTAATGAAAGCGAAGAGGAGGAGATATTGATATTAATAATACAAAAGATAATGATATGAAAGTGAAAGAGAAGGAGGATATGAATTAATAATACAAAATGATTTTAATGAAGTGAGAAGGAGGAGGATATTGATATTAATAATCAAAAATGATATAATGAAAGTGAAGAAGGAGGAGGATATTGATATTAATAATACAAAATGATATCAATGAAAGTGAAGAGAAGGAGGAGGATATTGATATTAATAATACAAAATGATATCAATGAAAGTGAAGAGAAGGAGGAGGATATTATACAAAATATATTAATGAAAGTGAAGAGAAGGAGGAGGATATTGATATTAATAATACAAAAATGATTTTAATGAAAGTGAACAGAAGGAGGAGGATATTGATATTAATAATACATGAAGTGAATTGATATTAATAATACAAATGAATTAATGAAAGTGAAGAGAAGAGGAGGATATTGATATTAATAATACAAAATGATATTAATGAAAGTGAGAGAAGGAGGAGGATATTGATTTTAATAATACAAAATGATATGAAAGTGAAGAGAGGAGGAGATATTGATATTAATTAATACAAAATGATATCAATGAAAGTGAAGAGAAGGAGGAGGATATTGATATTAATAATACAAAATGATATTAATGAAAGTGAACAGAGGAGGAGGATATTGATATTAATAATACAAAAATGATTTTAATGAAAGTGAAGAGAAGGAGGATATTGATATTAATGACACAAAAATGATATTAATGAACATCAGGAGAAGAGGAGGATATTGATATTAATAATACAAAATGATATCAATGAAAGTGAGAAGAAGGAGGAGGATAATAATACAAAATGATATTAATAAAGTGAAGAGAGGAGGGGATATTGATATTAATAATACAAAATGATTTAATGAAAGTGAAGAGAAGGAGGAGGATATTATATTAATAATACAAAAATGATATCAATGAAAGTGAAGGAAGGAGGAGGATATTGATATTAATAATACAAAATGATATTAATGAAAGTGAAGAGAAGGAGGAGATATTGATATTATAATACAAAATGAATTAATGAAAGTGAGAGAAGGAGAGGATATTGATTTTAATAATACAAAATGATTTTAATGAAAGTGAAGAGAAGGAGGAGGATATTGATATTAATAATACAAAATGATATTAATGAAAGTGAAGAGAAGGAGGAGGATATGGATATTTTAATAATACAAAAATGATTTTAATGAAAGTGAAGAGAAGGAGGAGGATATTGATATTAATAATACAAAATGATATCAATGAAAGTGAAGAGAAGGAGGAGGATATTGATATTAATAATACAAAATGATATTAATGAAAGTGAACAGAAGGAGGAGGATATTGATATTAATAATACAAAATGATATTAATGAAAGAGAAAGAGAGGAGGATATTGATATAATAATACAAAAATGATTTTAATGAAAGTGAAGAGAAGGAGGAGGATATTGATATTAATAATACAAAATGATATCAATGAAAGTGAAGAGAAGGAGGAGGATATTGATATTAATAATACAAAAATGATATTAATGAAAGTGAGACGAAGGAGGAGGATAGTGATTGGTAGTTGACTGAAATAAAAATTCAAAACACATAATGCATGTTTAGAATAAACAATAATCTTTTGGAATTTTGGTTGTTTTGGGAAAAAGAAGTCAAGGACAAAATTCTTTGTGTTGGCTTTTTTTTTCTTTTTTTTTTTTTCCCCAATTCTAAACTGCAAATATTTTAAGCAGGATCAATCGAACATCAATTTTGGCAGGTGGTAATTCTAAAAAGATTTAGAAAATCCAAATTTATTTATTTTTTAATTTCAAAATCATCAAGCAAATGTTTATTTGACCAATCACAAACATATTTTCTCTTTCTTTTGCATTTTGCAATATACTAATGTGCTATTATCATTATAGACCTGAGGTCTTTGAACTTCCTCTGACCTTGTTACACTATCTCTATGTGCTGAAGTTTTGGGACAACCGAATCAAAAGTTAATGGTGTTTTTTTTGTTTTTTTGTTTTTTGTTCTATGGCATATCAACCTCAGTGGGTCATTTAATGCTGATAAAGTTTTGAAATAAAGTCATTCTTAAATGGATACTCAATTTTTTTAATAAATACATTTTTCTATTTAACCCATAGATGGGACCCTAACAGGTACTACCACTCCGAGTCAGAGTGGACCAGGGAACAATGGTGATGAAGGGGTGCTCCACATTCCCCAAACCTCCAGAACTGGAACCTCACCATCAGATAGAGTTTAACATCATTCCCTGAACATGAAGACCCTCAGACACCGCCTTCTAGCACCCATATGATAAAAAGGGTTGGAGTTTGCCATTAAGGGCAATAGTGTTGGGCCAATCATATAGGTGCTAGGGCTTGGTGCGACCAGCTGATTGATCAGAGGGGGCCTCTCCGACCACCCGTCTCGCCTAAGTAACCTGGGTTCAATCCTTAAGCATTACGGGTCGCCATTCACGGCCAACAAGTGGACCCATTGAGGAAGTCTTACCCCTCTGCAGAGGTGCAGTCGGTGTATTCTAACACCCCAGCCGACAGGGCGGTGGGATGTTTTGTTAACATAACAGATACTACACTTTGAACCTTGGGTAGTGCTTTCAAAGTCAAAAACATTTTTTTTTTCATTAAAATATACAATAACATTATGAAAATAAGGTAAAATTGGACCATATGACCTTTAGGCACCCATTTTTGATCTCGATTCAGAAGGACGTGTTTTTCATTTACACCGTTGACTGAATGGCAAGAGCCCGATTCTACAAGGCTTACTCCTCAGGGCCAAAACCAGTTAAGAGAAAGTTCTTACCACCTGACAAGGGACGTTAATCTTCCTACTTCCTGTCCCCTGGGCACAGGAGAGTTCTAGTCCCTACAAACACAACAACTGAGATGAGACATTCTCAAGATGAAAAGTTGGAAAGGACAGCATGGGAAAGAATCGTAGTGATTGTCTGCCCCTGTTTGGATTGATGTGGGGTCCAGAAGAGTTATCTTCCCTTGCTGCAGATTTCTGCCCATGCCCCCCATGCCAGAGTATTTAGGCAGTAGCCAGGAATTTTGAGTTCTCTTTCCTCAAACAAACTTCACATGCCTCAGCAAACACTTCACATGCTGTAGAAGCTTGTGCCTCTTACTTTTAAGTGGAGGGCTTTGCCCCCCCCCCCAGCCAGCTATAAGTAAGTGACATTCCTGCAGGAACTTTGTATCACTTCTTTAGGACAAAGTCCTACTTTCTTTATACATGTCATATATTTGTTTCATTGTGTATTGCTATACCATTTGTAATTGGTATACATATTCCTGTCTTGCATGTATTTCTCTGTGTGCTCAATGAATAAAGTCTATGTTTGTTATATCTTATAACTTCTTTGTTGGAATATTTCTTGTACTTATATGTACCCACGTTGGAAGGTCACTCTAAGCCTTCCAACTTATTATAATACCTTATAACTTACAGAATCTATGTGTGTGGTGAGGTTGCTGCATTGACCATCATAGATGTATCAGCCATTTCTTCCGTCTTGTCATAGACAATTAAAAATCACTGAAAGATAAATTGGCTAGTTGGTTGGTTGGTTGGTTGGATTTTACAGCATATCAACCTTGGTTGGGTTATTTTATACCAAAGACATTTTGTTTTATTCATTCTTGATGATATTCAATTTTTTTTTTTCAAACTCAATTTTTTTTTAAACACACTTTTTTAAACTCATTTTTTCTATTTAACCTATAGATGAGAGCCAAACAGGTACTACTACTCTGGCTGTTTGTTGATGATTTAAGTCACAATACAATGTTTATGATAGTGGAGCAGTATTTACAAGGTGATTTGTATAATCCTTTATGGGTTTTGGGTATGGCACCAAACTGCATCTGGTGATGAGGCTCCAGTTCTGAACCTCTGGAGGATGTGGAATCATAACTCCTGAGTCCACTCTGACCTCGAGTGGTAGTAACTTATTGTCCCATTGATGGCTCAAATAGATCTGTTTGAGAGTTTACCAGTTTAAAATGATTTTGAAGATACATTTGTTTACTGTATATAATTGGAAACCATAATTGTTAAACTGACTTTGGCTTAAAATAACCCAACAAGGATTGACATGCTTTAAACCCAGGGGCAGAATTAAGTCCTATAGAAGCCCTAAGTACTTGGAATATTATGCACACACACACACACACAATACATACACATTTGCCACAGTACTTTTATAGGTTCATAATAAAAGTACACTTCTCATCCGCTCAAATGTAAATCTCTTAGTATACTAAAATTCATAGTCCAAGTTTAGCACAGTAGTAAAGTTTGTTTATTTTTCTGTCAGAGAAGAGAATAACAACAGAAGGGACCAAGTGTACCAGCTACACAGACAGGAGTTAGGGATTGTTACTCTGAGAACCTTGATAAAAGAAGCTGGGTTCTCTTGATTCAATGTCTGAGTGGTAAGTGTGAGAGAAGTTGTAGTGTGGACTGAGAGAGAAAGAACCACCCAAAGGTCCAAGAAGAACTGGTTCCAACAAGAACAAAGACGGCCTGGCAAATCACCCCATAACATTGTTCACCTATATAGTAATACTGGTGTTCCTAAAAATAGAACTTACAACAATATAATCTTACAACACCCTCTGGTTAAAAATGAGTCTGTCCAAATCATCCAAGAGGAAATGCAAAAATGTAAATCCTGATTATCTGGTGTTGCTTATCTGCTGAATTCTTATTATTTCTTATGAGTTTCGTCACCTCAACTAAATAATGAACCATTCCATTTTTATTATAAAGAAAGGGAAATGGACATGCTACAGAGAAAAAGTATAATAAGAAAGAAAGAGAGAAAGAAAGAAAGAGAGTAGAGGAAAGATAGAGTGAGAGGGTGAGAGTGTGGAAGCCATAACGCTAATCTGTTTCAATCGAACATAATGAAAAGATGAAAAGAAAGAAAGAAAGAAAGAAAAGGAGTGAGAGAGAGTTAAATCAAGATTATTGTACTTTTTACATATTGAACTACTTTGCTCCAGATCTTAAGTAAACATATCAAACGTTGTAATAATTAAATTATCATACTGTGGTAGAGGTCCTGCTAGTAATAATCTTTTGTCATGAATTAGATATTTGTGGCAAAGAAATGGCCAGTTAGGTATTGTTGTTGGTGATTATATTGATATTTTTATCTTCGTTTTTCTTTGAGGGGGTGTGTGTTTGCTTATCTGTTACTTTTTGCCTTTGGGAAAAAACACATAAAGAAACAAATAAAAGGTTGATATATGTTTAAGTAACAGCAATATATTAAATTACATTTAACTGAGAAAGAATACACATAAAAATTTATATTTATGTAAAAGATAGGGAAAATACAAATATAGATTCAATTATATGTTGAGAGTCAGTGTAAGATTTGTTAAGGATAATTTACTGATTGCATGTTAGTAATGTAAGAAAAATGGTTGGCTGGTTGCTTGCTTGCTTGCCTAACTGATTGGTTGGTTGGTTTGTTGGTTTGTTGGTTGGTTGGCTAGTTGGTTGGTTGGTTGATGGATGGCTGGCTGGTTGGTTGGTTGGCTGGTTGGTTGGTTGGTTCATTGGTTGGTTAATTGGCTGGTTGGTTGGCTGGCTGGTTTGTTGACTGGTTGGTTGGTTGGTTGGTTGGTTGGTTGGTTGGCTGGCTGGCTGGCTGGTTGGTTGGTGGTTGGTTGGTTAGTTGGTTGGTTGGTTAGATGGCTGGTTGGTTAGCTGGCTGGTTGGCTGGTTGTTTGGTTGGTTGGTTGGTTGGTTGGCTGGTTGGTTGGTTAGTTGGTTGGTTTCTCGTAATTGTCCTTCAAGTTCTTCCAAAGTTTTTGGTTTCATATAGTAAATTTGCTCCTTCAACCAACCTCAAAGAAAAAAGGTCACAGAATGTCAAATCAGGGCTTCTGGGCGGCCACTCATGCAGACCATGTCTACCCATCCATCTTCCAGGAAAATTGTGCTTTAGCCATTCACAAACAACAATAGCAAAATGTGGAGAAGCACCATCTTGCATAAAAATTAAGTCTTCAATATTCTCCAAAGTATTGACAACTGGCCATTTATAAAATTATAAATAGTTTAAAATAGGGAGTTACTTTTCAATCACCCTGTATTATTTATACACCCCTGATTCGTGTAAATGAGATCATTCTATTGTAATAGTTAGCAAGCTAGTCTTGCAGGTCTATTATTACTGAATAACAAGTTTGATCCTTGCTCGAGGCCCCATAAAAAAATCTCCATGTAAAAAAGACCTTGTGTTAATCCAGCCAGCTGAGAGGTCGGGAAAATAAATTTTTATTTCTTTTTTCAACAAAAATGCTGGATGAAGAGAAAAAAAGCAACATCATGATATACATAACATAGGGTTACCCATTTTTTCGTCTGCTTTTCATTTTAAAAACGAATTAAAATTGATTAAATCGATTATTTAAGGTCAAATTTTTGTCTAAGTCAAAAAGTAGTAACATAATGTGCATCAATAAAAAAAGGTAAAATAATATTACACATGTAATTTATTTTTAATACATTTAAAACTATTTTTTCGGTCAATTTTGATCAAATATATCCTAAGATGGTCGCTGTGATTTGCCGTAAAATCCATGTTTACAAAATAAATTTAACACTAGCGATTGAAAAAATTTACCAAAAATTAGGGAATTATTCGATTTTAATGAAATTTTCAGTATGGATTTATCAATGAATGAGTTTTATAATGCATCAGTTATTTTGTTTCAAAACTTTCTGATTTAATTAGGTATTTCTGCTCTGATAAATTAAAATTCATTTAAAATATGAGCAGCAAGATGTTAAGTTTAAAATGTCATATTATTAGATTCTAAAACATTTTTTTTTTTGATAACTACTTTACTTTAATATCAATCACTAATAATTCTTTTGTCGAAAACTGTATTGGAAATTTAGCACCCCCCTCCCTTTTAAATGGAATAAATATTGATGTATATTTTTTTCTTTAATAAGATAATAGCCAATTAAATAATTATCGAAATTAGTAAAAAAATATCTCCAAAAATTATTTTTTTAGTTTTTATTTTCATTTTATTTTCCAATTTTCGGTACTTATTTACTACCAGAGCAGATTCCTAAAAAAATTTTTTCTTCTATTCACACCTTTGGTCTTTTGTCTTTTTATTTATGCAGAAAAAAGTATCAATCTCATATAACCCCACCGATATTTTGCACCCCAAAAATTTTTTTTGGGGGGGTCAAAGTTAAGTGACCTGAAAAAAATCAGAAAGTTTTTAAATAAAATAACTAATGCATTATAAAAATCATTCATTGATAAATCAACACTGAAGATTTCATTAAAATTGGATAATTCCCTGATTTTTGGTAATTTCTTTACAAACGGGGAGTGGGTTAAATTTGTTTTGTAAAAACACGGATTTTTTGACAAATTGGGTATAACTAAGTCATAACATATAGGAATATCATAATATACATTATGTATAACAGCACCATTTAAAATGCACATGCGTATTGTTCTATATACAAACACATACATTGTGTGCATTTCTGAGCATACACATGCACACACACACTCCCTCACACACATACACACATCCACGCACACAAATGTGCATTTAAATACAAAGATTAAAATTGAAAGAAACAAGTCTCAATAAAGGAATAAAGATTTTATTTCCTTGATGGATTCAAAAATTCAATAAGCTATGACAGCAAAAGGAATTGTTTGATTTGCTCTTTCAACCAATCAATTTTTTAAAAATACAGGAAAAAAAACTTTCCATTTTAAAAAAAACCTGATTATCAAGAAAAAGCTAGACTCACAAATCATTTTGATTTAAAAAAAAAAAATCTTTAAAAAAAGTCTTTAAAAAAAAATCTTTAAAAAAAACCTTTTTCTTTTCTTTTCTTTTATGAGAAAAGAAATGCTTTCAAAATCAATCCTTTCTCTAGAATTTGTATTACATGGATGAACACATAACAATATACCGATTTGAGTAAAATGTTTTTTAGATTTGTGGGTGGTGAAATGAACTTGGTGAGGCAAGTTATGTTGGAGTTTTTTGGTACAAGGGTCACCCAGAATTGCCACTTCTATTTATAGCCTGAACAGCAGCAGCAGCAGCAGCAGCTGTTTCCGGTAAAATAACCAATAAAAATACAGCACAGCACAGTACAGATTTAAACTAATTCTGTGTCTGTCTCACCAAGACAAACTACAAACCATACTGCAAATTGCTACTGAATACATCACACTTTAGATTGACAACAAAATGGCTGAAAGAAATCAAACAGGTTATGGGCTCAGGATAAAGTTCTATTTTGATGAGAATAAAGCAAAATATGAATTGTAGGAAGTAAAATTTCTCAGATATCTACCAATACCAAAGCAACAGACACTAAACTGCATCTGATGGTGAGGCTTCAGTTCTGGAGATCTGGGGAGTGTGGAGTACCACTTCATTTCCATTACTCCCAGGTCAACCCTGAGCTAGACTGCAAGTACCTATTAGGATCCCATCTATGGGTAAAATAGTTTTTTTTTTTTTCAAAAAGGATTAGATGATGGATGGTTCAATAATGTTATTCAATCAGCTCATTTGTTTTTTCTTTAAAATTGAAAGCCATTCAACTAAGGAAAAAAGTTTAAGTAAATGTAATTAACAACTGAAACTGTTTGAACGACAAAACAATGGAATTAGTAATTCTAACCAAAAATACAAAGTGTCCTGCATATGACACTGTTGGAGTATTGTTGGTATAAGTACCACACAGAATCACCATTTCTATATATAGCCTGAACAGCAACAGAAGCAACGACTTCCGATAAAATAGACAATAAAAAGCAGCATAGATTCTCATTCTCTGTCTATCTCACCTAGATGAACTACAAACCATTCAGTGAATTACTATTGAATTCAGATCAAGTCTCCAATAGGCACCCCAAATCATCAACTTAATGAAAGGTTCACATTTTAACTCGTCACCGATAACTTCCGCTTCCAAATTTTTGTAAACAAACGATTTTAATTAGAAGTTTATGGAGTTGTTGAACTTACAATAAATTAAAATAAATACATGGTTAGTATACGTAATCAATTTAAAATTAAATAGCAAAATCTGTTTTTAAATAAATACTTTTTAATCAGAAGTTTATGAATATTTTTCAACACTTATGATAAATTAAAAAAAAAACAGACGTTTTTATACTAAAATAGTTTTTACTTAATCAGAAGCAATTATGTTTATTTAAATAAAAAATACAGTTTTTACTTACAAAATATTTTTTATGTTTATTTGAATAAAAGGATGTTGTTCAGAAATAGTATCATACAATTTGTAAAAATTTTTTTTGTCAGATACAATATAAGTGCAAATAATCCCCTGTTCATTTATTTTCAAATACTTGAAAGCGGTGACGAGTTAAAATATAAACCTTTCATTAATTTGATGATTTGGGGTGCCTATTAGAGACTTGGTCCCTGAATTCGCCAGACTTTAGATTGACAACAAAATGGCTGCAAGAAATCCAACACTGGAGATTGTGTGTGAAAACATTTTGTAGCAGAAAACTTGCCCTTTCCAACAGTGTTATTATGCTCGCTATATCTCTTGACACAAGGTCATTTTTGTTGAGCTCTTACTAAGAATTGGACTTGGGTACACTAACTGGCAATCCAGCCTGCTAGTAAAAAGCAATATGAATATACAAATAACACAATATTGGTATAAGTACCAGATAGAATTGCAGCTTCTATCTATACCCTGAACAGCAGCAGCAGCTGAAAGAAATCAAACAAGTTCAAATTCTGGATTGGGCATTTTTTTTTTTTTTTTCACTTTGAACTCTGAAGTCATCAGAGAGAAAATCAGACCATATTACCTTTAGGCACCCCTTTTTGATCTCAATTAAGAAAGGACATGTTTTTCATTTACACCGTCAATATCTGGTTGTTTGTTAGGGGTTAGGGTTAGGGGTTAGGGTTAGGGGTTAGTTTTATGATTTTTTTTTAAATCTTAAAATCGTCTGTTAAAACAACCGGATATTGACGGTGTAAATGAAAAAATGTCCTTTCTTAATCGAGATCAAAAAGGGGTGACTAAAGGTCATATGGTCCAGAAAATCATCAATCTCTCTCTTCTCCCCTCTCAGCAATGAGTAAAGCGTAGCGCAGATTAGGCTATGTAGTCTTTGTATAGGCAACCAATCTAAGAGAACAAAAACTTAATTCAAATGCAGTAATAGTCTTAGCAGGCGGGCAGTGAATAACTAGAATAATTTTCCCGACCTCCCACCAGATATAAAGTCTTTTTTATACGAGGTGCCACCCACAGACCAAAGCTCATACAATGGCCATGCAAAAAATGCATGGTTACATTGGGATTCCCTTTTTGGGGTGGCTCAGTCACCGGGCAATAAACCTTGCCCCTTTTAGATGAGAGGGCAGATACTGCCTGGGAAGACTACCCCCAGGACCATGCCATTTGTTTTTACCTCACTTATCAGTTAGAAGCCAAGGACCCCTAATCCGGGTAAGTATGTATAACAAGAGTACAGAAGTTCAGATGGATCTTGCCCTTATGGCAGACAGGCTTTAAATGACCAAATTGATTAATGGGGGTGAGCCAAAACACAGTAGACAACAATCCTAGACACAGGATTGGTAGACAGAGAGAGAGAGAGAGAAGAGAGAGAGAGAGAAGAAAATGGCAGATTGACTTCATCTCTCTGCAACACTTTTATGGTAGAATCAATTAGAAAAGAAAAACAAATATAGAATATACAAGGTGACCCAAAAAAACAGAACCCAAATTCTGTTTTTTGGGGGGTCATGATGTATTATACTATTACTGATGCAGACTACCAGCACAAAAAAAAACAGTCACCCTGTATTATTTGTCTGAATGGACCAGGCAGCAATGGTGATGTGGGAGTGCTCCACATTCCCCAGACCTCCAGAACTTCACCATCAGATAGAGTTTAACGTCATTCCCAGGACATGAAGACCCTCAGACACCGCCTTCTAGCACACACATGATAAAAGGGTTGGGGCTTGCCATAAGGGCAATAGGGTTGGGGCAATCATATAGGTGCTAGGGTTTGACATAGCCAGCCAATTGATCGGAGGAGGCTTCTCTGACGACCTGTCTAGCCTAAGTAAAGGCCAAAGTGGGGTGTTGCATGTCATGGACTGCTCAGCCACCAGGGTTCCATGCTTAAGCATCATGGGTCACCACACACAGCCAACAGGTGGCCCTATTGGCGAAGTCTTACCCCTCTGCAGAGGTGCAGTCAGTGTATTCTAAAGCCCCAGTCAACAGGGCTATGAATTTCTTAAGGCTTGCTGCATATTACTTTGATTTTTTGGACTGTTGTCTCATCTTTATTGTAGTATGACGCTTATGACACTTCTTGTGATGCTTCTCGGATTGATAGGCATGCAAAAACAATGATGTCATTATTTAAATGAGATCATCATAAAATCTTCAATGCTTTGTTTGATCAATAGTCAAACTATTCAAAATGATTTCCCAAGTTGGGACATTGCTATGTTCAGATAGACAGCGAACACCTGAAGAAGACCGGAGGATACAGCAGACAAAATGCTGATAAAGATGAGGACAGTAGTCCAAAAAATCAAAATAATATATATGTATTATTTTGATTTTTCAAACAGTTATCCTCGACTTTATTGTGAAATACACATACACAATGTTTCAGACGGTGTACCCCCGCCCCGGCCTTCTTCAGGTGTTTCTTGTAATCCATTGGGATTCTCATATATTCTTCCTTATCTATCATCTTAACTTCATTCCACAAGGGCAGATGGTTTCTCTTTGTTGTTTACTAATGCTGGACTTCGATAAATGAGGAACCCATAACATAAAAATATAATCTTATATTATATTTTCATTTTTATATTATATTTTCATTCTTCGATCAAAAAGTTACTACCACGTTTTCATTGCAGTAACATAAGTAGTTGATCCAAAAGGGCTCAGTATATTTCATAAAATATAGAGCATCTATAGTTGTAGAAAAAAGTTATTCTCTCTACCACGATAATATACCAAACATCTTCAATTACTAACACACTAATATTAGCAACCCTCTAAAATATAATAATAGACTCTCCTAATTTGAAAATGCAATAGATAAAAAATGAGAACCCCCCCCCAAAAAAAAAAACAACACATTACAATCTACATTCCCCCGATGATGACCAACGAAATGGTTGAAAGTGCTAGGGTAAAGAGTATGAGACAGTTCCTGGATCCCAATCTAAAAAATATAACTAGACAACTAGAAAAACTTCAAATAAAGATCATGTAAAATAAATATTCCGTGGTTTTTAACAATACTTGCCTAAATAAAAATAAGATAAATCAATAAATGAATTAAATACATAAATATATACATAAAAATTAAGAAATCAGCAACAACAATAACAATAATAATAAGTCATAGGAAATACTGCTGAGAGTGTTAGTGATTTGAGAAGATTGATATAACTCAACTCCATCTACAACCATCAGGTACCTATGATATGAAAATGTAAC
Source organism: Doryteuthis pealeii (assembly GCA_023376005.1). Classification (NCBI taxonomy): domain Eukaryota; kingdom Metazoa; phylum Mollusca; class Cephalopoda; order Myopsida; family Loliginidae; genus Doryteuthis; species Doryteuthis pealeii. Next base: position 60,869,190 of record CM042147.1, on the reverse strand, counting down.
AAACAGAAAATACTAAAGCTAAAGCTGGAAGTTTGCTGTCACTCAACCTCCAATGATGTGAGCAAGAAGAAGAAGAAAGCAGCAGGAGCAGCAGCAGCAGCAGCAGCAGCAGCAGCAGTAGTAGTAGTAGTAGTAGTAGTAGTAGTAGTAGTAGTAGTCCTTGCTTAACTTCTGGGCCTTTTGGCTAAGATCAAAGTGTAGTATCTGTTCTTATCAGCTTAATAACTGATTTTTGGAACACGGTGAACAGTTAGGGGCTTGCTCCACCTTTGCCACGGGTTGGCCTGGAATTGCAGTATCTCCAGGAATCAATCCAGTAGAAAGAAAAAGGGAAAAAAGAAAAAAGTAGTAGTAGTATAAAACCAAAGTAGCAGTAGCAAATAACAATATCAAGGGAAGTTACGACAATTTAACATCCCAGAGTTACTTCCCTTTAACTAGTAACTATGGTAACTGTTAGTGTTTAACAACGATCAATTTCTTGTGTTGTTTTTTTTCTTTCGACAGTGTTTGCAGAGATATTTACGGAATTATGGCGACTACCATGAAAGAACGTCTTCAAGTAGACGAGCCATCCAGGCGTCATGATCATTTATATGGTAAGATATTTTTACTGGGGAAAAGAATGAAGAAATCAACAGAAGCACATATTTTTTTTACTCTTTTTTTATCCGTCCTTTTTATTTTTTTCGGGTAGATTAAGGACTCAAAGGAATATTATCAAATTCAAATTGACTATTATCGACAATTGACTTTCGTAATGTTATCATTGTTTCTTCATTGATCCGTTTTTAAAATGCAACAATAACAACAAAAAAACTAGAAAAGTTTTCTACTTTTTTGTTACTACTACTATAGTACTAATGCAGAATAGTGCGCAATAAATAATATAATTAAATTACATATAAAAAGCATTACATTTCACGGAAATACTCAAAACCTTGGAGACGCTAGGATTAGGACTAGAGGAAGGCCCTCTAACATATGTATGTTAGAAGGCCTTGATTAGGGTAAGGATTAGGGTTAGGGTTAGTGTTAGAGTCAGTTTTAGGGTTAGGGTCAGTGTTAGGGTTAGGGTTAGGGTTAGGCTACTTTGGGAGTTTCTGCAATCTAATACTATTTATACGTTAATTGTGATTCTAATGATATCATCTATTGCGTGCTATTCTGCATTTGTACCGTTATTATTGTATATACTTTTGTGCATATACTCGTGTATTGAACAACATTTTGAGACCAATATTCCACCTCAAAAACAAGAAATATTGAAGAAATATTTTTGTAGGCTAGTATTGCCTCCTCTCATCAATCAGCTGGTCACATTAAGTCCTAGCATCTATAGGATAGTCCCAACCCTATTACCCTTATGGCAATCCCCAACCATTAGTGTCATGGGTATGACGTTAAACTGCATCTAATGATGAAGTTCCAGTTTTAGAGCTCTGGGGAGTATGGAGTACCCCTTCATCACTATTACTCCCACGTCCACGTGGAAATTACAATTGGCATATGCACTGGAAACCAGCAGTTACTTTTAGTCCTCTTGTCCCTGCATCTGCAGGATAATTCATGGCAAACAAGAGTGACTGCATGAGGGGGTTTTGAGAACCATTTGCACAATTCCTATTCCTATGACACTTCATCTTTGAATGGATGGAGCCATCACAACCCATCCCAGGTGAATGCTGCCACACAACCAACATTCTGATTATGCTGGAAATCAAGCAAAACATGTCAATCTGATTTTCCAAACTATTTATTTCTCTTTTACACTAAAATGAGTAGGGGGGTGGTTGTTGGTTGGTTGGTTGGTTGACTGGTTGGTTGTGGTTGGTTGGTTGGTTGGTTGGTTAACTGGTTGGTTGGTATGTTGTTGGCTGGTTGGCTGGTTGGTTGGTTGACTGGTTGGTTGGTTGGTTGGTTGGTTGACTGGTTGGTTGGTTGGTTGGTTAACTGGTTGGTTGGTATGTTGTTGGCTGGCTGGTTGGTTGGTTGGTTGGTTGGTTGGTTGGTTGGTTGGTTGGTTGGTTGGTCAGTTGGTTGGGTTTATGGCATGTCAACCTATTGGGTCATTTTATGCCAAAGAAATTTTATTTTATTAATTCTTGACCCATACTCAATTATTTAAAAACTCATTTTGTTCTATTTTACCCATAGATGGGACCCTAACAGGTGCTACCACTTTGGGTCAGAGAGGACCTGTGAGTAATGGTGATGAAGAGGTACTCCATATTCCCCAGAGCTCCAGAACTGGAACTTCACCATCAGATAGAGTTTAATGTCATACCCAGGACAATAAGACCCTCAGACACTGTGTTCTAGCACATATGATAAAAAAGGTTGGGGCTTGCCATAAGGACAATAGGGTTGGGACAATCATATAGGTGCTAGGGCCTCTCCAACTGCCCGTCTAGCCTAAGTAAGGACCAAAGTGGAGTGTTGCATGTCATGAACTGTTGCATGTCATGGACTGTTCAGCCACCCGGATTCCGTCCTTAAGCATCACAGGTCGCCACCCATAGCTAACAGGTGGCCCCCATTGGGGGTGGGGTACTCCTTTTCAGATGTGCAGTCGGTGTATTCTAAAGCCGCAGCCGACAGTGTTGAGGGGTGATGGTGTTGTAGCTAACATGCTGAATTGCGACATTGTAGTAAGCGAGTTTGAACTCCAGTCATGCTATTACATACAGACTAATACACTTGGGAAAGGTATGCACCCCCTCACACCTCAGCTACAAGTTAAATAGTGCCACTGCAGTTATTCTACAAGGATGGCTTCAGCATTAAATAACCCACAAGGGTTGATATGCCATTAAACAAAGGAACTTTACTAAACCAGACTATAATGAGTAATTATAGTAATTTTAAACTATTAATAGCTAAAATAGTGTTCCTCAAACTTTTTCAATTATCATGTTAATTTTTTTTGCTTGTTATTGCAGATACAATATACACAGTGAGTGGTGAAAGGGATCATGCCAGAGCACTTTTTAAATCACATGCAGTAACAAACAAAATGGTAAGAAGAAGAAAAAACAAAACTTTATGAAAACTATTCAAATATATAAAATATTATTCAATTTTAATCAATTGAGAGTTCATATACTCTGTCATATAGTACCTAAATAATGAAAATGGAATCATATGTTTTGAGAGATCTTGTTTCTCACTTCCAAGGTTTCATCAGACATTATTTATATAATGTCTGATGAAACCTTGAAAGAGAGAAACAAGATCTCTCAAAACTTGTTCAAACTAGCAATTGCTAATTACTCTGTTCCCTTTGTATTTTTGCTTAGTAAACATTTTCCTCTATCCTTAATACTCATTGTGTTTCTTCCTAATATTTCTTTGTTAATTCTGATGCTCAGGTTACAATATGCTCTAAATATGATATTCTCTGATTCTCCTACTTTTTCTGAAAAAGGCAAGCAAAATTTCTTAAACTATCTGGTTACTGTACTGTAAATCAACTGTGCTTTCACAGTGATACTACCGTGATATTACCAACCAGAGCAGGTAACTTCTATAGCTTGACCTGCTTCAGCATATATACATATTCAGATATATGCACTACAAACTGGTACATATCGAAACATTGCAAAACTTTCAACTTACACTAGTATTATGAAAAGAAATTGGTGTAAACAAAACAAAAGGTTCACCTCGGCACCAGAAATGCAAGAAAATGTAAAAATGAAACGTTTTCAGTCAATTCCAATTTTTTCCAAAACCAACGATTTCTGGAATTGTTACATCATCAACTATTTGAATGGAAATCCTTACACCGCGTGATGTTTCATTTTTACATTTTTCTTGCATTTTGGTTGCCGAGTTGAGACTTCTAATATCACAAACTATGGCTCAAAGGCTTTTACTTGTTTTATTCCAATTTCTTTTCATATTACCCAAGTATTTAACTCTTTGCCTTGTTTAAAACACTCAGTGGTTCTCCCACCATAAACAGCTGATGGTTAGTTCATTATAATTAAGCTGAAGGACTCAGATTACCATAATAATAGGACTTTAATTCAATAGAATGTGTTCTGAGATGAATGGTGAACTTTGAAATATCCCCATATGATATTATATGATAATGATAAATATAATCGATATATTGATATGCTTGTTCCTTAATCTAACGACCGTTATCATTTGCAACACCCTCTGGTTAAAAATGAGACCATCCAAATCATACAGGATGAAATGAAAAAATATAAATCCTGATTATCTGGTGTTGCTTATCAGCCGAATTCTTATTTCTTATGAATGTGACCTCAGCTAAATAATGGACCATTCCATTCCATTTTTATTATAAAGAAATAAAGGGAAGAAGAAGGACATGCTACACAGAAAAATATAATAAGATAGGAAAAACAAATAAAGAAAGAGAGTAGGGGAAAAACAGAAAGAGGGAGTGAGTGTACGGAAGCAATAACACTCATCTGTTTCAATCGAACATAATGAAAAGAAGGAAATAAAGAAAGAAAAAGAGTGAGAGATTTAAATCAAGATTATTATACTTTTTACATATTGAACTAAATAGCAATAGCTCTTAAGTAAACATATCAAATGTAATGATTAAATTATCATACTGTGGTATATCCACAGTCCTGCTAGTATAATATAATATTATAATATAATATATCTTATTATAATGGAGATTGTGTGTTTGTCTGTCTGTAACCAAAACTATATCACTACTCAAGTCACAATTCCCTCTGTTATTTACATCACATTCTCCATGATTTTAATTTTATTTAAACCTCAATTATTAATAAAATTGTTTTACATTATTAATACTGTTGGCATTATCTACATATTAAATGTATTTATATATACAACAAAATAGCGGTTTACAGTGTGAATGGAAAGACATTGCATATTGATATTAAAAATTTGATTTTAATAAATATGTGTTTAGTATTATTGATTTCTAATTGTTTGGTTTTATCTTAATGAATATGAGCAAAAATCTCGGGGATAAATCTTAAAAGAAATCCATTAACAAGAAGAAATAACACTAATTTTATTCTTTACTTCCTATTTTAATTAAATAGTTAAATTAGGAAAATTTACCAATGAAAGATGGAAGTGATGGAAGAGTAAGATTCAGTTGTTCTATTTTCAATCTTTTTATCTGCATTCTTATTTAGTTTCATTAGCCTTTCTAATTCAATATAATATTTTATTTCATTAAAACTTAAATACTTGCTCCTGGAAGGTGCATATATTTGCTAGTTATTATAATATAATCTTATCATAAGTCATTCATTATAATTAGGCAGAAGGACTCAGTTTACAATAATAATAGGACTTTATTTGAATACAATTAGTTTTGAGGCGAATAGAGAGTGAAATTTGAAAGATACATAGAGGTAAAAAATACCAAGAAAATTTGATCCAGTCATGGGGAAATTTGGTAGGCAAAGAGTTAAAAATTGCAGGTTTATTTTGTTTGCAACAAAAAATAAATTCAAATGTTTATTTTCTTTTTCTTTCTCCAGAAAAGATATCCCATTTACAGCAACATGTACAGTGATCTGAAACACTTCCCCAATCATCAGATGAGGCTGGAAGTTGTAGACCCAGTTCCAAAGTTCATTCCCAGACACTGGAGAGGCAATAATGACAGGTAGTTAGAAAATATCTTTTAAATCTTTTAACAGGGTATCAAATAAGAAAAATTGATCATTGCACAATTTGTGAATCCTATGTGCTGGTCATAGCTAGTTCTAATGATTATTCTACAAGGGTAATTCCAAAGGTAAGGTTTCCAAAATATATTTTTAAAAATATATCTAAGTAGGTGGGTTGTCTCCCTTGGTCAACATGCCACTTTTCAAACAAGCCAACCGCAGACCTGCAATTTTCAGTGCCAGAAATCAAAGATAAGAATCTTTCTCTTTTTCCAACCTGCATCCCAAAGACAAGGACATAAAAATTGTTGCTCCCACTAATTCATCAGAGATAGAAAAATACGATAACATGCCATAACCATTTACCAAGGACTCAGTTAAATGGACTTAAATTCTTTTATATTCATATAAGTTTGTTTTACCGCAGACAGCACAATTGTTTGCAACAGTAAATATTACAACTGTATTTTCTGTATGTATAAATGTAATAATACAGTATTATTTGAAATCCCAAGTTGTGCTCATGTATTTCTAGATACTAACGCCACATTCATGGCTTAAATCAGCATAGACATGTAGAAATCACAGAAATGTCTATTGTTTATTTTCAGTGATATTCAAATCATATTAAAGTTTCAACATGTATCTATTTCTCCACATAATCGCCATTTTGGTTGATGCATTTTTCTTGGCGCTGTGGCAGTTTTTATATACTCATATCATACGAGCTTGCTGCCATGTCAATGAGAAAAAGTTGACCCTCGTCATCATTGCAAACTTCCTACACCACTTATTGATGTTTTTGACATCCATTCATGATTCACCATACACTTCCATTAATTGGAGATAAGTATCAATCAATTTAATGTTTTTTGCATTCAAAAACCAAATAACTGTGTGAACTTCACACTTGGCAGTAACAACTGCCAAGCCAAGACTGAGAGTGGCAGAGAGGCACACTCAGGCACTGGCAAATGCACAACAAACACAACTGTGTTGCTAACAGCCGCACTAAAATCAAATAACTGTGCAAACTTCATACTTGGCAGTAGTATTAATCAGGAGCTCCATCAGAAATGACTGCCAAGCCAAGACTGAGCATAATAGGCAGGCACATATACAGCAAACACAACAGTGTTGCCAATAGCCACATGAAGAGATTCCTTGCATCCCCAGCACTTTGGAGATCTTATTTTTGTGGTTACCCCCGTATATTCCAGTCTTCTTCAAGTATTTTTTGTCATAGTAATTTTCAGGGAGATTTAAACCAAATCCTTTATTAATAAATATTAGGCTTGAAATTCCCTGAAAGCTACCAAATACAACAAAAGTAACACTTATCATTATTGTTCTGTCTTTATTTAAAGTCCTCTTCTCCTCCCACATACATCTACTCTCTGTTTAGACGCATACCTATCTGTCCACATACTTTTCCTCTCTGTTTACATCCATCCCTGTCACAGGCCCCTAAGACTCATTAACCTGCCTAGCAACAGAGAGACAATCCTTAGGTCACCTGGTGCTACATCATCAAATTGGGTTTTATTCAAGACTTTTCTAGTTTCCTGGAGTGCTTTGTATGACCCAGATGCATGCTTGGGACTCTTGAAAGAGACATTCTCATAATCTTTTTTTACCCTGAGGCTATCAGAGATTATTCAACTCTTCTGTACTTTTTCATTTTCTTCCTTCAATGTGTGTATTTGTTTAATAATATCTCACTTTTACATTATACTAATTGTCTTGAGTTTTCTTTGAATCATTTTTATTTTATTGTTTTATATTTTTTTGTCACTGTTTGGTTAAGCTAGTGCCTAATTCCTTTGTACAAAAAAAATTAAAAAATTAAAATCATCATTTTATTGATAATTATCATAACATTTTATAGTTATTTAAATGTTCTAAAGTAACTATTTTTTAAAGAGCCATTTTTTTTTTACTGAAAAATACATCATTAAATTGGAAATACTGCAGCAAAAGTGTTAAATTTGATTTACTAAACTAATTTAAAAAAATAAAGTTTCATTAAAACATTAATAAAATTATCCAGATGGTTTAAATATTGATATTATTTCATAAAATTCCTTTTTTTATTCTATATCATTAAAATTCCTTTTTTTTTCTTCTATAATATTAAAATTCTTTTTATATATATGTATTTGTAGGTTTAATTTCCAGAATGAACCAGATGTGTCTGGAGCAAATCGTTGGAAGTATTTTTATCGGTAAGTATTAGTTTCTGTGTTTTTTAATCACTTTATAAATTAATCAAATTGCAAATTACATTCATCTGTGGCATTGTTATTAAATACAGTAATTGATATGTATAAAGTATTAAAAAAAAAAATGAAAATAATTTCTTTCAAAACTAAGACATAATTTTTTTTTCAAATCCATGAATATACAAGGTGCCTAAAAAGAAACCAAACTTTTACAAAATCATATTATTTTAACTCCAAATTAAATAGACTTGTTTGCTTCAACCTATAACAAAAATATAGCATTGGAAGAGGATTTTGGTTTGGGGAGGAGTCATTGAATAAAAAGTAGGGATGCCCAAAACATAAATAAGGGAGATAACTAATTATTTTTCATGTTTTTCATCTGGAAATAAAAAAAAATTACATGTGCAAAATTTCATCTAAGAATATTACACTGCGTAGCCAAAAAATATTTTTTAAAATAACAACACAAGGACATGCAGAATGAAATAGTTTTTGTTGTCCCCAGAGTGAAAATCTAGGTTTTTGTAGTAAAAAGAGAAATAACTTATAACACTATAAATATTCTGTAAATGAAAAAAATATTCATTAGTAATAATTTTTAGATATATAAAAATCTCTGAAAATATGTTGTGCAAAATTATGCATTTTTAAACATACATTTTTAGATAGAGTAAATATATATTGATTTATGGTAAAAATATTAAGTTCAACATGCCACCTTCCAGACATTTTGAATTCAATATTAAATTTTTAAGTGAATAAAAATGCACTAATTGAATCAGGGAAAATAATTTTTTTGCACCAAGAAAAAAATATTGTTTTTAAAACTACAAAAAGAGAAAACATGCTACAAAAATTATTTTTTGAGTTTTAAGAAAATAACTTTTGAATTTTCTAGTAACTTTTTTTTCAGGTCTTGAAATTTCTTAAATATTTTTTATATGGTACATATGTGTACCAATATGTAGTCAAAATGTTAAAACACATGAACCCTGTTTTATAAAGATGTGATCAATAAGTATCCAAACTAAAGCTGAAAAAAAGACATGTGAATAGCTAAGCAACTAATACGAGAGTGTCAAAAAGTAATACCATTTTCTTTATTTCATGTGAAGTTTTTTTTATAAAACTAAGGCCTACATTGAGGCCCTAATGAAGCTCAGAGCGAGTAAGACACAACTTGCCAATTGAAAATGTCCTCCTTTTGTATGACACTGTTCGACCACACACAAGTATCAGGACAAGGGAGACAATCGCCTCCTTCAGGTGGACAATTTTACTGCATCCTCCATATTCACCAGATTTAGTGCCTTCAGACTATCATCGCTTCAGCCCCATGAAAGAGTGTTTGAGAGACAAACATTATTCCAGTAACGAAGTGAAATCTGTCATGAAGAGGTGGCTCAAATAACAGTCAAAAGAATTTTATGGGACAGGGATATAAGTTCTCATTCGAAGGTGGAACATTACTATTGAGAGAAATGGTAACTATGTGGAGAAGTAGGGATATGATCCACAGAGGACCAGCTTCATTTTGATGTGATACATGTTCCTGTGTTGGTAATTATACCTGTCCTAAACAAAATGACATTACTTTTTGAACCACCCTTGTATAATGAAATGATGACATCTAGGCTGCCATCTAGACATCTAAACTTTGTCAAGACAAGCCAGTGCCAATCTTCTACTTTTTGATCAACAATTTCTGACAAAACAAGAGATTGTATAAGTACAACACCCTACATACTTACTAGATCGAGATCCATGCAACTTTTTTTTTCTTGTTTCCTAAACTGGAAATTCATCTCAAGATTTGATAATGTAGAAGATATTTTTTTTTAAATCCGACAGAGTCACTTCACACTACTTTAAAAAAACACCTAAGTTAATCAGTGATGCACCTGTTTAGTTCTGAAATGAGTGACTAATTAGTACAATTGTCAGAAATCTTCCTCTGACAACAACAACAACCAAAAATACTGTAAGTTTGGGTTCAAGAGAAAAAAAATACAAACTCCATTCACTTTTCTAAGAAATGAGATAAGAAAATGTTTTTATTGCACTTCATTTGTACATTTTTGTGAATTCTTTCAGTTTTCATCAATTTTTGTGCTGTTAAATAATTACATTGAAAAAAAGGATTTAAAATTGGTTAGGTATATACAAAATAATGTTTATGATTATTCAACTGATTTTGAATGGTAAATAAGCCATTTTAACAACTTTTAATAGAATCATCAGTCTTTTGTGGTCATTTACTAAGCTTACCTTAGTTAAGCACAAGGCCAAAAGTATAGAGCACCCAGTGAAAATCAAACTCACTGACAATGATCTAGTAACCTAGTTCACTAAGGTGCCCATTTGGTGAAAAAAAAAAAAAAAAAAAAAAAAAAAAAAAACAACAAACATCAAGAAATAATATAAGACTAATTTTGACAGAAACAAAAAATGTCTTTGAAAATATCTTTCTGATTTACAATATACAGTAGCCCTTAAGAAAAGGCATGAATCCATTTCTTCTTCCCCTAGCAGTTATGAGTAAATAGTAGGGCAGACTGGGCAACCAGTCTAAGAGAAGAAAAACTGAATTCAAAACAGCTGTACTCTGCTTGAAAATTGACCTTATATTGCATCCTGCCCATTGCAGAGGGGTTGGGTAAATATATACAATATACAGTAGTGCCCAATATTAGAGAATGAAAGTGTAAAAATTTAAAAAATATAAAATTTAATTTCCAATTCTACAGATTTGACCATGATAAAAATTGCAGTAAATATTCTTAGCTTGTTCTACATTATTGTAAACTTGCATAAAAAAAAGAGTGAATGATAAAGAAATATATACAAGGATGGACTGAAAAGTTCATATGATGATGTCATATCTGCTGTGGATGACTTTTTTGACCAATCAGATGCAAGCACTGTAAGACCTATGGAAGAAGTGTGCGGACTGCAAGGGGAACTATGTTGAAAAATAAATCTCATATGGCCACATTCTATGAGAGTATCTTGGTCAGCCTATGAACTTTTCTGACAACCCTCATAGAATAACTGTACTATCCAAAATTAGAGAACAATCTCTGTCATTTATAGTTCTGGGGTATTTCTACAAAAAATAAATAAATAAGTTATATTATTTAATATGATATATTATTTAACACAGCTCATTATCCTGGAAATAATCTGGATTGTGATTGTTATAAAACTAATTCTGGCATATCTGAACCATCTGAATACCATCAGAAAAAAGACCAATTTATTTTTATTATTCACTAATAGGAGGATAAAGAAAATCCCTAATAGTAAGAGTGAGAGAAAATTATTAGGGCCCAAGTTTCAATGACATAAGCACCATTTTAAAGTTAACTTTTATAATTAAAACCAAGGGAGATAACTGATATATGTGTGTGTGCATTAGAAAGTAAGAAATCATTTTGACATAGTATTTATTGTAACTCAGTATATGAGTAGCACAGGGATCTGTGCAGTATAGTGAGGAGCTGGTGGTAGGTGTGGCACTACATCTTAGATGCTAAAAACAATCTCCTTCATCTAGCACTAGTGAAAAGGGGATAGACTCGCTCGCTGTGTGGCTGATACCGACTTTAGGCCACCCCGATGATTTATTTATTGTAAATAGGATCCTACTTCAAAAATCATGTATGTGGGTAATCCCAAAAGTAAGGTCTTCAAAATGTTGGCGACGCAGGCAAATTGTTTGTGCAACTTTTGACAACACTGTTGTGTTTGTTGTACATGCACCTGTGCACACCTCGCTACTACACCTTTGTGGTCTCCATATTTCTAACACAACGTTGGGGGGGGGGAGCAATGCCTACAAAGTCAGGAAACAGCATAGCTCACGACTTTCAGAAATATTTTTTCACGCTCAGAATTGCCCAGCTGCCTGCGTCCGTTGTGGGCTACTGAAACACTGCATCTTTCAAAGCCTCCATGCTTCCTGTAGTCCACCAACACTATACCTGATACCCACCTCCACACACATATGCATGCACGTGCACACATACATGTATATTATTACTGTACACTGTTCATGTTCCTGACACTAATACATTATTCTGTGTACTAGACATGAGACTTTGAGGAGTTGTGGTGCACCTGAGCCACCTGAGCACTGTATACAATAAATTTCATTATCATTACACTGCCAAGTCTTGGCTTAGTAATCGTTTCTAAAGAAACTCCTAATTGACCCTACCATCAAGTGCGATGTTCATGCAATTATTTGTTTTTTGAACGCAAAAGGCATTAAACTGATATAAATTCTCAAAATGTCTGCAAGTGGTATAGGGAGTTTGCAACAACAATGAGATTCAATGCTTCCTCAACAACATGGTGGGGAACTGGTATGACATGGACATACAAAAACTGCCACAGCATCTATAAAAATGCATCAACCAAAATGACAATCATGTTCAAACATGTTCAAATTTTAAAATGATGTAAACATCATTGAAAATAATTTCTGTGGTTTCTAAATATTTTGGAGATCTTAACTTTGGTGTTACTCTTGTAATAACGAGCATATTTTATTGCTTGAGCAAACTTAACAGAATAGAATTCAAGCATGACATGAGATACAAGGAAGAGCTTGTACACAGTTGTATATACAGTGTTTATTGGAATTATGTTTACATCAGTGATAATAAACAATAAACATTTCTGTGATTTCTAAATATTTTGGAGACTTTACTTTTGGGATTACCCTTGTATGTGTGTCAGAAAGTCGGAAATGATTTTTGCCATAGTATTTATATTTGTGAATAGAACATCCACTTTGAAAATCATAAAAATCAATATTTAAAAAAACTAGCAAATTGCCTGAGTAGTAGGTCTACTGTACCCTAATCATTGGATCCAGGTGGTTCAGATGAGCCTTAATTCCTAAAAAAAAAATTTTAAAAAAACGAAAAAAAACTTCCCCTATAAGATCAACAAAAATTTCTCTGCTCATCCCCAAAATGTTAAGCTTAGCTTAGTCTAACATAGGTAGGTTGGTTGGTTGTTTTATGCAACATCAACCCCTTTCAGGTCATTTAATGCCGAATCAAGTCATTTTTGATATGTGGTTACTTACAGTACCTGCTGTTGCTTAAATGGTCACCCATCAAAATACTGAACAGGCTCAGCGCTTTCAACTTGGCATGACTGTAAGCACAGTCTAACATAGGATCATGTGATGTAGAAAGACTGTGTTGCATCAATCTTCCAACTAACAACGGCCATGTCTATCTAGAAAATCAGCATTAAAAAATCATTGCTTTAACTTTAGTTTAAACATTGACTACTTGCATTAGTGAGAAACACACAACTACTTTAACCACCAAGCAGACTCTTGCTTAATTTATATTATAGGTGGTCATATGACCAAAATGACTTTCTTGTCTCAAGAGTAAGAATTTTTATAAGTAGAATAAAAAATAAAAAAGTATCATGGGTCATAACTTTTCTGTACTGTTTGCTTGTAATTAATTCTTAGGCATTTGGTCCTCAGAATCCCTGGAAGTAAAGAAAAAAAAAATCAAGCACAAAACACATTGATCTAGGGCACAAGCATTTTTGTTTAAAGCTATCACATCCTTCCAGCTAAAAAGGCGGTGAATGGCTGCCATACTGTCTTTCAGATATGATCTCTTTGAGCCTGAAATATTGGGGCTTATAGTATATAATAAAATAGCACTCAGCACAAAATATAGGGCCTATGGGTTAAGAATTAAAATTTGCCCAAGATATTTTGCATCTTTTTTGCTGTCAAATATTTTACAAAAAAAAAAATTGCAAGATAAAAAAAATAAATACCTGACATTGTAATAATGATCATGATGTGGGGAATTATATTTATATTGTTTTTTTTTGGGGGAGGGGAACGTTGGGTCTGCAGAAAACTTTTTAAAAAAGATCATTTATGCCCTAAATCAGGAATTGAAGTTCATTATTTCTTTTTTAAATCCAAAGTCAAAAAATATATGTGTGTAGATATATAAAATATGTTCCAAGTTTTTATTTTTTGGTTATATACTATGATTAGCAAGAGTCAAGTTTTTTTTTTTTTAAAGAGTATTAGTCCAAGTTAAAAGAATAGTAAGGGTAACCCAAAGTCAAACTTTTTGGGGACTTTATTTTTCTGATACAGGTATCATTGGGGAACAAGAAAACTTGGCCTGTTTTCCAAAACTTTTCTTCTTCCCCAATGATACCAGCATCAAAAAAATAAGGTCCAAAAAAAGTTTGACTTTGGGTTACCCTTACTGCACTTTTAACCTGGACAATATCTGATTATCTCACAACTCTATAAATATGGACTGTTGATTTGGTAATCATTACTAATTTTGAGTAATTTTTTTTCTTTCATCTTTTGGGTTGTAAATAAACAGTAACTAAAAAGATGAAAGATAATACTTGTCAAATTTAATAATAATAACAATTGACATTGCTTAATCTAAGAAATAAAAATAAATATATTGATTTGATAGTAAGAAAAAAACTGTTTATCTGCCTCTACAACTACAGATATTTACTAAGCCTTTACTAAGCTTTTACTAAGCTTTAATACCAAGCTCTACAACTATAGATATTTACTAAGCTTAGAAGTGTATAGGACACCTAATGAGAATCAAACTCATTAGTAATTGTCTGCTAGTCTATACTGTATTTTTCTTTTACCTCACCACCTTCTGAAACACTAACTGCAATTCCACCTATCTTTGTTTGGCACATATAGCAAAACTTTCCCACTCAAAACTTATATTAGACAACATACTTTTCAAAATATATTTCAAAGGAATAAATTTAAAAAAAAAAAAAAAAAAAAAAAAAGTCATCCCCTAATACTTTATATTAAAGTATTTTAAACATAAAAATATCAATTCAAATTCCCTCAGAGCCATCAAAGCCGGAGTCATCAGACTCAAGGAAATACTTAAATTGAAAAAAAAAAATAAATAAGCAATAAAGAATTTGGTTTATTGATTACTACAATATTTTAGTTGGGTTTTACAGCATGGCAACCCATTAAGTTTATTCTATGCCGAAGACGTTTTTGTTTTATTTCTTATTTGGTTGTTATGTGTGTAACTATTTACATATCATTTTAGTTTAGTTATCTGCTGAAATTAGCATTTCTGCTGAGGATTTTAATATCCTCAAAAGAATGCACTGTATAAAAACATAATAAAATAGAATGTGATATTATTTGTCTGAATTTTTTTTTTAGAGGCTTGATGATTTGTATTATTTGGACTATTGTCCTCATCTTTATTATTATATACACAACGTTTCAGCTGATGTACCCTCCAGCCTTCTTCAGATGTTTCTTGTCCAATTCAAGTTCAACAAGAATGTTCATAAGTTTGAAAAGAAACACCTGTAGAAGGCCGGAGGACAAATTGGATGAAATATTGTGACTTTAACAATAAAGATGAGGATAACAGTCTGAAAAATCAGAATAATACAGAATGTAATATGTTTTCATATTTATTTTTTTAGTAAACTTTTTTGCTCAGTTGGTATTTGCAAGGTTCTGGGTTCAATACAGATCCTCGCCAACTCAGCATATGAATAGCACAGCTTGTGTAATCTGGTCTCTGCAGTAAACAGTAGTTGTGGCGCTACACCTCAGACACAAAAACAATCTCTCAGGTCTAGCAATAATGAAAAGGGGTAAATTCCCTTGCTGTTTGGCTGATATCAACAATAGGCCACTCTACCAACTTTACTTACTATTAATATAAGTGTATCTGAAGCTTACACCTCGACAACTCAGAAAATTTTGGGGGACTCTTAAGTCAAGACACCACTGTATTATTATTATCATTATTATTGACAGCCTAATGATCTTGGATAGATAAATGCAAAATATAATGGCTGCTGCTGTGTCTGAAATTTTTCTTACATTCAGAAGAGTAAAAAGACTGTGTTGGTGACGGAGATAGTGCTTCTTATTAAGCCAAACTAGGCAGGCACCTAGGGTAAAAACCTGAAATTTCAGGTGACAAAATCTAAACAAACACCAAATGGTAATTTTCACCTTTAGTTGGCTACATTCCTAGCATAAAATTGTGTGTGCACATTATCTGAAATGAATTTAATTGTTATTAAGAACACATTTTATGATATTTTTGTGTTAAAGCATGCAGTTGTATTGTTTTCGAAAAGGGTTTCTAAGATTTGTTTATTTCGCACGGAGACTTTCAAAATGGCTACCGGCATGTTTCAAAGTGAAAGTCAGTTGGCTTAATTCCTAGCATAAAATTGTGCGTGCGCATTATCTGAAATGAACTTAATTGTTATTAAGAACACATTTTATATGCTTGTGTTAAAGCATGCAGTTGTATTGTTTTCAAAAAAGTTTCTAAGATTTATTTATTTCGCACAGAAACTTTCTAAATGGTTACCGGCTTGTTTCAAAGTGAAAGTCAAGGGAGGTTACTCTAATTGCCTTATTTGCTAGGAATTTAGCCAACTAAAGGTGAAAATTACCCATCAAATACTAAAAAAATTCACCCACCAAAATAATATTTTCTTATCTATCTTTGGTCAATGAACAATTTTTTTTTTTTTTTAAATTCAAGTTGGTATTTTTTGTGCATTAGGTTGTGTACAAGTAGTCAAACTTGTTTTGGGTGCAAAATAATCTAGCACTGGCCCTGGTTGGTGATTAATATTTTATCTAAGTGTCTCGTAATCTAAGTAATAGATTTAGAATTGGAAAATGTTGGTGTGAGGTAGGTAATAATTGTATTGCATAAATTAGAATAAATTACCAATAACTGCTTATATAGATGTTCACAATATGTATTATAATTTACTCTACACAATTTTCTAAAAAAATTCTATTTGTGTAATGACTGTTTTGGGGTTGTACAAATTACTTTTGTTAATTCTATGCAGAGTTAGGAATAAAGATTTTTTTCTAAATCCTTCTTGTTTGTAATAATTGACTAAAATATAGAGACAGTTCTTTATCAAAACAATCTTACCAATATTAGTTTATTGTTTCTTTACCTAAAATCTTAACTATTAATACCACTAAAGGTTTTAGATAAGGAATATTTACTAATATTTATAAGTGTGCCTCAATAAGTCTATAGCCTGACAAATTCTCTAAATTTTTATTTGTAATTTTTCCTCGTAATTTTCAATCTCTGTGATTAATATTCACTACAGAATTAAGTGCATTGACAAAGAAGAGATTATGTTGAAAATAAATATTTGTTGTGTAGCATAAATGTGTTTTCATCATTAGGCTGCAGACTTACTGATGTACTTTTGTGTTTGTGTGTATGTTTGTGTGTGTGTATATATATATATATATATATATATATATATATATATATAAAATAATCCAATTGACTGGTAAGTAAGGGATGATTCTATTTGGGATCATCGAAATCTCATTGTACATTCATACTGTATGCTCTTGTGGGTGCAAACTTATAGACTCACACAAGGATTTTTATAAATCCATAAGAGAGCTCAATGTATAATAACTAATAAATTAATTATATACAGAGCAAATATATATATATATATATATATATATATATATATATATATATATATATACACACTTATTTATTGATGATATAGTTTGCCATATCTATAAATAAAGAGTGCTCAATATCATTGATAGAGCTTTTATATTTGGGTTAGGGTAGCAAAGACATGAAGTAAATGGTACCTGGTAACTGACAGTTTCTGACCTATGTGATTTTGGTAACTAACATTTTCTTGCCTATGCTATTTTGAAACCAATTTGGCCAAAAAACTATCAGTTACCAAACACCATTGACTTCATGTCTTCGTTATCTTAATTTTACACACACACAGTTAAGGTAGTATGGACATGGATTCAATGGCGCCTGATTTACTGAGAGCTTATCACATAGGCAAGAAACTGTCAGTAACTAGCTGCGCCATGTTCACCTTAACTTAGATATAAATGCTCTATCCATGATATTGAGCACTATTTCCTAATAAATATAGCACCAATATTATCTCTCTCTCATATATATATATATATATATATATATATATATACACACACACACACACACTTGTATGCATATGTATATACAGTTGAAATCATATGTATACACCTTAGTTGAATACATTTAAAAAATCATTTTTCACAGTTCCTGACATTTAATATTAGTAAAGATTCCTGGTCTTAAGACAGAATCACTAGTTTATTTTAAGAATGTGAAATGTGGGAATAATTGTAGAAATAAAGATTTATTTCAGCTTTTATTTCTTTCATCACTTTCCCAGTGGGTCAGAATTTTACATGCACTTAGTATTTGATAGCATGGACTTTAAATTATTTAACTTGGGTCAAAACATTTCAAAATAGCCTTCCACATGCTTCCCGATAAGCTGCTAGAATTTTGGCCCGTTCCTCCTGACAGGACTTTTGCAGCTAAGGCTTCCTTGCTTGAATGTGTGTTTTCAATTCTACCCATATACTTTCTATTGGATTGAGATCAGGGGTTTGTGATGGCCACTCTTGGTTTCATCTAGAAATTCAAATATATCAGGGGGGGCCACGGGTAATAATAAGATAGACTATACTAATCTCTCGCTTTCACTCACTTTTTTCTATTTCTTCCCTCAATATACCTTTAGGTGCTTTCAGCATGACTTGTCTGTAAGTCTCGTTTCACATTCTTAAAATAAAGTAGTTATCCTAACTTGCTTAAGACCAGGGCTGTGGAGTCAGAATCATTGAATTGGAAGCAATTAAGTTGGAAATACTATACAGACTCCCACTCCAGTTGAATTTATACATGGCCCTAGTTTAGTCTGCAAAGTTATACAGTGCACCCTCCTTATAAGTCCCTACCCCCAGCACATGGGTACCATATTTATGCTCACTCAATTTCAGGTGCAAGACATTTTATTTACTCTACAACTCACTCATGGTGTAATGGTTATCATCATAGGAAATGGAATCAGTCACCAGAGTTCAAATCCTGGATGAGGCTGTTTACATTTCACATAGTGGTAATACTCTTAGGAAAGGTTATGAATCCAACTATTCTCCCTCTGGCTATGGGTAAATAGGAGAGCAGACTGGGCTCTAACCTTGGTTTAGTAACCAGTCTAGGAGAACTGAATTCAAACCGGTTAAAAATTGACCTTGTGTTGCATCCTGCTCAAGGCAGACGGGTTGAGAATAAAAATATAAAAGTCCACTGTAGGTGTTTTTTCAATAACACCTACACTTCCTTACTTTCACCCAACAACATCGGGGTCATTTCCAGGTCATTAAAAGAGGACATTGGACCACTACAAATAAATTAAAAGCTAAAATAAACCTCTACTTTATTCAGACATTTCACATTCTTGTTAATTATGAGGCTTTGTTAGGGTTTGATTTCTTTGTTTAATGGCAGATCAACCTTCATGGATTATTCAATGCCAATGCCACCTTTGTAGAAGGAAAGTTGTGATACTATGATGTTGCAGTCCAATATGTTAACTACTATACCATGGAGACTCCCCTGTCTAGCAAATAGACCTTAGCTTATTCACAGTAACTGCTGTTCCTAAGTGGTCACCCATTTCAGAACTGAACAGGATCATTGCTGCTTAACTTTGGTTATGTGGCAAGAAATGGTGCTTTAAACATGACTTGATTGTAAGTCTCATTTCACATTCTTAAAATAAAGTACTTATCTTAATTTTCTTAAGACCAGGGCTGTGAAGTCAGAATTGTGGAATTGGAAGCAATTAAGGGGGTCACTGGAGTCAGAGTTGGTAAAACTATAAAGATTCCAACTCCAGTTGAATTTACACATTATATGGCCCTAGTTTAGTCTGAAAAGTTATACAGTGCACACTCCTTATAAAAAAAAAATCATAGTTTTATATTTATTTGTAGATCCTAATCACTTAATTACATAAAGTGGAGTCAGAATCATAGGTGCCAAAAATATTGGAGTCAGAGTCTAAGGTTTTGTGTTCAAACTCCACAGCTTTGCTTAAGACATGGAATCTTTACTAGGATTAAATGTCAGGAGTTGTGAAAAACCGAGTTTAAACATATTTGATTACAGTCTATGTAAATATTAGACTTTACCTGTATATTAGATTATTTATATAAAAATGTATTATTTTTTTTTGTCGTTGAGATTCTTAAAATCTCAAATTGTCTTCAGAATTGTCATTAACAGGCATGTCTATATTGCACATTGTATTTGGTGCCCAAAAGTCTTTTGTTTTGCTTTATTTCTTTGTTTCTTTGTTTTCACTTTCCAAAATGCTTCATGTATTGGAAGAACTCTCCGATCGGTCGGACCGCGTCCAAAATTTGTTTCAGCATGACCATCGTTTCCTCGTGGTGGCGTTGCTGATTGTATTTCACTTCTTCGAGTTTGTCGTCAATGACGTCAATCATATCTCCCATGCTGGACCATTCTGTCTCGATCCGGCGTGACTTTCGGGGTGGGGACATGCGGCCAGGGTATCGACTCCTCCACCTCCTCTAAGTCAACTTCCTGTTTGATCTCAACATCGCTGGATAGAATGTCCGTGTCATTCACCTCACAGACAATCGGGGTCGCACTGCTACTGCTTTCATTTATATGCACTGGCTGGAAATTAGACAAGAATATTAGCATTAAAAAAAAGGGCTCATATAGTTATTGACTAAACTTAGCTTAGGTGTGACACAAGGCCGGTGATAAAAGAGCTCATATAAAAAGGTCAATAAATGAGTTTACAAAGTTTTAGGACTTATTCAGTTGAAGAGGTAGACAAAATAACATTAAGTTCAAGGCTCTTTAAAAATGGTGGTCTAGAGCAGTGGTTCTCAATGGGGGGCCATATTGCCCCCAGTGACCATATAACATTTTTTGGTCCAGGCAAGTAAAAAATATTTACCATATTTGACGGCATATAAGACGCATCCCCATTTCAGTGGGTCAGATTCAGGAAAAAAAGTTTTTAGTGTATTTAAGCATATACTGTCACCATACGCTCCTGTTAACCTTGATTATAACAATACCAGCAATAAAATAAGGATGCATGGAGTTTAGGGTAGGTAAAAGTACTGAGCATAAGCTAGGTTAGTGAGCATCATAGAGAAGATTATCCTAAGCCTACAGGAGGTCTCAAACTTCACCTACAATGTATAAGACGCAGGGCAATTTTTTTAACCAAAATTTTGGAAAAAAAAAGTGCGTCCTATATGCCATCAAATACAGTAATTATAAAAATACAATAAAATTTTTAAACATTGATGGGCTATGGAGAGTCCACAAGTAATAAAAAAAAGAAAAAGATTGAGAACCACTGCTAGAGGATAAAAGACTTAGTTAAGGGCTTCTATTTGGAGTATACCTGGAAGTCTATTTCTCTTAATTTTTTAAATGATGATTGATAATTTATATTATTTGGATTATTCCAAATATTGTCCAATTGGACACATGGCATAATGGATATAGGTGTTGGACACATGGCATAATGGATATTGGTGTTGGATTAATACAGTTTTAAGTGACAGTTATCTCTAGGCTTCAGGTCCAATCCTGGTCAAGGGTGACAGTAACGTAGAATAATAATTAACACAGCTTAATACTTGTACCTATTCATGGATAGTGGAATGAGAACAGTATACCCCCATGGATTGAATAAAATGTTGGCTTCAAAGTTCCGTGAAGGCTCCCGAATACGACAAGAAGGTTCCCAAGTTCAAAGAGAAGGTTCCCGGGTTCGAAGACAAGGTTCCAAAGTCTGACAAGAAATACTTGAAGGCCAGAGGGCACATCAGCCGAAACGTTGTACAGATAATAATGACGAGGATAATAGTCCGAATAATCAAAATAATACAAATTATCTGGAAGTCATGAGATTAATACCTAGACCAATGTTCAGAAGATATCAAAGTGTCATTACAAGAGTGAAATAACTATGAAGATACAAGATATCCCAAGGAATGAATAAAAAAAATGAAAACAGTCTACCCCACACCATGGATCAAATAGGGGATTTTGTAAAAAAAAAAAATAAATAAATCACACTGAAAGTAACTAACAGACAAATGATACCTAGAAAAAGTCTGAGGATCATACAGCATTGGTTGGTTGGTTGGTTAAGTTTTGTGGCATGTCAACCCCTGTTAGGTCATTTTATGCTGAAGACATTTTTGTTTTATTTATTATTGATGGGTACTCAATTTTTTTTTATTTTTTAAACACATTTGTTTCTATTTAACCTATAAATGGAACCCTAACAGGTACTACCACTCCGGGTCAGAGTGGACTTGGAAGCAATGAAGGGGTGCTTCACATTCCCCAGACCTCCAGAACTGGAACCTCACCATCAGATATTTTGTCATATCTAGGACATGAAAACCCTCAGCCACCGCCTTCTAGCACATCTATGATAAAAAGGGTTGGGTTTGCCATAAGGGCCAGTCATATAGGTGCTAGGACTTGACATGACCAGCTGATTGATTGGAGGGGCCAGAGGATACAGCAATCAAAATGTTATAAATATAATGACCAAGATAAAGACAATAGCTCATTTGTTTAGTCTTCTTGGAAAATGGCCCACTCAGTGGATTGGTTAAGTGTTGTGGTTTGTCTGATGAGGAGTTCAATCTCAACATCAGGAAGTAGAATCAGTATACAAGGAGCTTCAAATTCTAATAACTTGTGTAGAAACAACTAAAAATTCTATGCTTAATGTTTTATGTTTTTCTTGTCAGGTTCAGGTATAAAAATGCCATTTAATGGAAGAGAAAAGACATTTAAACATTAAACATCTCAACCAATATCAAATTTTTTTTAAAACACCTTGTACATTATTACAAGGATGGAGTGAAAAAAAAATGAGGCAAGCTTCTTTTTATTTTTATTTTCATAAGTAGCACATTGAGCAAACGGATTCCGTCATACAAAATGACAACGGCACTGGTATAACAACATCCATAATAAGCTCTTCTTTTTCAAGCTCACTTTGGGAAACTGGAGACCAGAAAAGAACAAGGCTACACATTGGTCACACAAGACTTACACACTCCTTTATATTCAAACAAGAACAACCACCACAGTATGAAACATGTCAAACACCTTATACCATTAAACACTTCCTCATAGAAATGGAAGCTCCTCAATAAAAAAATTTTAATTTGTTTAAATCAATAATTTCCAATATGTTTACATTCTTAAGACATTTATTGTCACATATTTTGTTTCTATTGAATAAAACAAAAAAAATTGCACAAAATATGATGTAAAGGGTTTGCCTCATTTTTTTTGTCACCACCCCATCCACCCCCAAGAGTATAAATGACCTAATACATTTACCTAAAAGGAAAAAAGCCTGTACTACTGCACAACAAAAGTAGGATTGATTTTTGGAGCTATGCTTTAAAAAATAAAATGAAATCATTTTTTTTTTTCATACGGAAAACAAGTGGCCTTATTGAGAGGGGGGGGGTCTTTCCCCTTTGCAGAGGTGCAATCAGTATATTCTACAGCCCCAGCCACTAGTGAGAGAAAGAGAGATATGAAATAGTGCTGTCTATTTTGTTATTACCTGATAGATAGTTATAGTGAATATTTACCACGTACCCCAGGTGTGCGGGTTAGGCACAAGGCCCTAATTAACAAAGCTCATTGGGGGCAGGTGCAAAAAATATGTTGATCCCATCGGTATTTCCCCCTCAAGGGGGGCACCTCAGGCACCGGGCAATAAACCCAGCCCTGCCCCTTTAAATCGAGGAGGCAGGTGTTGCCTGGAGGATAGCCCCCTGGGATCAACGGTGTTAGCTTACATGGACCAAGAAGGACGGAGCTACTGGATCCTCTGGTCGAAACCAGAAGGAGAATAAGATAGATAGTTATAGTGAAGGAGCACCAAGAATGAAAATGAAAGAGGGATATGAAATAATGTAGTCTACCTTATTATTACCTAATAGAAAGTTAAAGTGAGAAAGTGAAAAATAGAAAAAGGGAGATCAAGTAGTGTTGTCTACTTTGTTATGACCAGATAGTTATAGTGAGAGGGGAAACAAAAAGAGAGAGGTGGGGGAGATATGAAGTAGTGTAAGCAAAGTCGTCAGGCTGGCCTAAAGTCTGTATCAGCCAGACAGCGAAAGAGTCTATCCCCTTTTCACTAGCGCTAGACCAAAGAGTTTGTTTTTGGCATCTGAGGTGGAGCACCACATCAACCATGAGCTTCTCACTTTACTGCACAGATCCCTGTGCTACTCATACGCTGAGTTGACGAGGACCGGTATTGAATCCAGAACTTTGTTGTTCCTAGTCAGACGCTCTACCAACTGAGCTAATCCGGCCCTGTGAAGTAGTGTAGTCCACCTGTTAGCTATAGTGAGAGAGAAAACAAGAAAGAAAGAGAGACAGAGAGAGAGAGGAATATGAAGTAGTGTAGTCTACCTTATCATTACCTGATAGTTATGGTGAAAGAAAGTGAGAGAGAGAAATGTAAAGTAGTGTAGTCTAACTTATCATTACCTGATAGAAAGTTATAGTGAGAAAGGAAATAAGAAGAAAATGAAAAAGAGAGAAACATTAAGTGTCAATCCATACATAAATAATTCCATTATTTATGATGGGTATTATGCAACTATCAATCAAACGTGGAAAGGAATTGAATAAATTAAAGGGAAAGAGCAAATATAAGAAACCGGGCACCACTTACTGATGAAATAGCCCAAGAAAAAATCCTACATAAATCATAATTAAAAATTCATTTTAATAATCTAAAACCGAATAAAATTAAACCATAGGTTTTGCATTTTTTTTAATTAATGTAAACAAAATATTTCTGGTTGAATCTTACAGATTAAATTACCATTATTGAAATTTAAGCTAAGACAAGGTTATATGATGATATTTTGTTTCTAAATAATTTTTTAATAAAAATCTATACGTTAGAGAACTTTAAATATAAATTAAAATAAAACAAACTATATATAAATCAAAAATATTGGGCATGTATTTATTAAAACTTGTTTTAAAAAATACGATAGATGATCCTTTGTTGTGTCCTACTTTAAGAGCATATATATATATAATACAGCATATTCTCTATTTAATGTAGTAATAATATGGACTAAATTCATTGATAAAGTTACTTACTGATGAAATAGCCGAAGAGAAAATCTTATCAAGTTCATTAAAATAGGGGCAGTGCACTTTCTTGCCCTCACTTCTTCTCTCAATGGTTTTCCGGTATTGCCGTTTGATATTTCGCCATTTCTGTTCTGCTTGCTTCACAGTGTAGTTGAATCCACTATCACTTAACATCCGTGTAATCAAACCCCACACATTTTTCTTTTTAATGTCCGGGTTTGTAAAATATCCAAAATGTTCCGTGTATAGATCAATGAGTTTTTTTACTGCCTCTCCTGACCACCCCGGGTAGTCGGATGTAAGCTCATTTTCCAGTCCCTGGATTACGATGTTTTGGGAGGACACAAAATCATCCTTGTCCAGTTTTCTTCTTGGCCGAACATGAACAGTTTCATTTATAACAGATTCCTCCATAACGCCATCAGCTTTGAACAAAAAAAAAAAAAAAAAAAAAAAAATGAAAAAGAAATTTGTCAGTTTCCAAAAACATTTTATCAAACATTATCATCAAACATCAAATAGCAGTCTGAATTCTACTGTTGATTAATTTATTGTGCATTTGTTTTTGTTACATACTTAGCTGTTTATGTAACCTATGAGATCATAGATAGGATTCATGAAACAAATACAATCAAAACTTTCATTCACTCTAATGATTGCATATATAATGGATTGTTTTTTTTTTAGATTTTCTGGCATGTCAACTCTTGTTAGGTTATTTTATGCCAAAGATGTTTTGTTCTATTCCTGCTTGATGGGTAATCAAAAAAAATTTTTAACACATTTTTTTTAAAACTCATTTATTCCTATTTAACCCATAGATGGAACCCTAAAAGGTACTACCACTCCAAGTTAGAGTGGACCTGGGAGTAATGGCAATGAGGGGTACTCCTCACTCCCCAGAGCTCCAGAATTGGAACCTCACCATTTGATGCAGTTTAACATCATAACCAGAATACTAACACCCCTCAGCCACTGCCTTCTAGCACATATATGATAAAAAGGGTTGGGAGCTTGCCATAAGGGCAATATGGTTGAGACAGCCATATAGGTGCTAGGGTTTTATGTGACCAGCCGATTGATCAGAGGGAGCCTCTCCACCAACTGCCCGTCTAGCCCAAGTAAAGGCCAAAGTGGAGTGCTACATGTCATTGACTGCTCATCCACCAGGATTTCATCCTTAAGCATCATGGGTCGCCACTCACTGCCAACAGGTGGCCCCATTAGGGTTTTTTTTATCCTTCTGCAGAGGTGCAGCCAGTGTATTCTTTTGCCCCAGCCAACAGGGCAGCATATATAAGGAGTAGGATTTACTAAACAAAAGACATGCTTAGTGTCACAGCTTTCATTGTAGGAAATGGAATTGGTGAGCCAAGTTCAAAAGCCTCTGATGAATTTCAGCCCTTGACACTCCTTCTGACCAGAGAAATTGGGTCACTTCTTTAGTACATAACCATGTTTACACTCTAAAGACAGCAAGCAAAATGGCACAATGAGGCTCAAACTTTGATCACATAACCACAACACTGCCAACATGTGCAAAATGCAGTGTTACAATACTAAAAGTATGTTATGGTGAAAGTATGGATAATTTTTGACTCTCCCTCATATCTGTACTAAATTTATTAAAAAATGTTTAGAAGTGATTAGTTTTGAGATTTACGGCAGTAATATAAATCAATTTCCCATATCAGACCCTAAATATAGTCTCCCATCATGTTTTGAAAATTTCATTACCCAGGTCACAAAAGCAAAGTTTGAAGTGAAAAATACAGCTTTTCCTTTAAGTAAGTAGGTAAGAAAAATAAACTTGTCATAATGGTCTTTTATCGTTATTAGCCAGAGAGTGAGGTGTGTGGTGTAATGGTTATCATCATATGAAATAAACTGTGACCAGAGTTCAAATCCTGGACAAGGCTGTTTGCATTTCATACAGCACTAATACCCTTAACAAAGGTATGAATCCAAATATTCTCTCTCCAGCTATGGGTAAATAATAGGTTGAACTGGGCTCTTTAACCTTGATTAGACAACCAGTCTAGGAGAAGGAAAACTCAGTAGAAATTATAGGAAATCTGTTGGCAACTTTAGTCCAATGAAGATAATTATCATACCTTCAATGCTATTTTAAAATACTCAATTGTTTTTTCTCTTGAAGTGATTTGCCAGCATCCTACCCCCCCCTCGCCTCACCAAAATATTTATCATTTTCTTTGTTATGTACTTTTATACATTTTTATTTTTTATATTCAAATGTTGCACTATCAACAGGGTCTGTAGAGTGAGGTAACTGCACCTCTGCTAAGAACCACCACCACCACCACCAATGAGGCCCATGACATTCACTTTGGCATTTAATTGGGTTAGACAGGCTGCTGGGGGAAACCCCTATAGAATACACTGACTTCACCTCTGTAGAAGGGTAAGGGGCTACCTGTTGGCCATAGGTGGCGACCTGTGATGCTTAAGGATGGAATCCTGGTGGCTGATCAGTCCATGACTTGCAACACTTCCCTTTGGCCCTTACTTAGGCTAAATGGGCAGTCTGAGAGGCCCCCTTTGATCAGTCGGCTGGTCACGTCAAGCCCTAGCACCTATACAATTGTCCTGACCAGGCTGTTTTTATGGTATTTTATTATACAAAAAAGGTGGTAGCCGAGGCTATTGGTGTCCTAAGTATAACAATAAACTGCATCTAGTAGTGAGTACCCCTTCATTGACATTACTCCCAGGTCCACTCTGACGCAGAGTGGTAGTACCTGTTAGGGTCCCATGTATGGGTTAAATAAATCAAAAAATGAGTTTAAACAAAAAATGTTTTTAAAAAATTGAATACCCAACAAGAATGAATAAAACAAAAACGTCTTCAGCATAAAATAAACCTAGGATTGACATGCCATAAAATCCAACCAACAAGAATAGCACATAATATAAGTAACAAGAATGATGTTGTCCTAGGTATGACACAAGGCTGTATCTAGCGGGGAGGCTCCAGCTCTGGAGCTTTGGACTGATTTTTTGATTGGCTGTTTTACAGCATATCAACCCTCTTTCGGGTCATTTAATGCCAAAACAAAGGACTCAGTTTGCTTACAGTACCTACTGTTGCTTAAGTGGTCACCAAATTAAATATTAAACAGGCTCATTGTTGCTTAACTTTGGTGATCTAGCAGGAACTAATGATATTGAGGATATTCAATAGAAGTGACTTGGATATTTTCCTTTCTTTCCACTGTCCCACAATAATTTATTACATTAACAACTATTGTGGGATAGAGGTAATAATATTAAGTTGCTTACATTTTTAGTATTAGAAGTAGGAAACTAAATTTTTGTTTAAATTTCTGAGAAATTATTATTATCATTATTATTCACCAAGGTAGTCAGACTACCTCATGTCCTCATTTTGGTTGATATATTCAAATTTTGGACATTTACCCCCCCTCCGGTCTACTCAAAGTGTCTGTTGTTTTAATATATCAAACAAGGAATGTACACTAGTCTGACTACTTCAGTGAATGATAAACCTTAAATGCATTTAAACGTTTTTAACTGTTTGGTTGTCAGTTAGCTTAATCTGTGAATCAACTGTAACATGTTTTCTTGAATTTTGGTCAGCCAACATAACAAGTTGGGTGCAAACTACAATTTTTGCCTGGAGCAGAAAAAAAGTTTTTTTTTCAACAAGTTATACTGCTTTCCTGTCATAGAGCCATTAATCTGTTGTGTTATAATTTATTTATTCTATAGGCGTTATAATTTCAAATTTACATAACATTGTTATTTAAACTTGAAAGTTGGAATAAAATCCCAGCATTAAATTCATTGCCAACAATCTGTGAAACAATAACTTCTGATACTAAGAAATATAATTTGATAAAATTTCTTGTCAAATTGCTGTTAGTGTTATGTTATAGCAATAGTTAAGACCATTTTAAAATCAGTAACAATAGCAACACGTGTGTGTATGACGTTAACAAATTTAAAAGGTTTTCATTATCTGAAGATAATCACTAACCAGTAATACCCTCATTGGTCTTAATCTTTTTGTGTGTGTGTGTGAAAACATGTAAACAATAAACTTGAATTCCAGAATAAAAACTGATAGTGTTATGAAAATAATAAACAAAAGAATTTTACAGTTTTGCTATTTACACAATCTGTGAAATTATGTAAGTAAATAAATGGAAAACCAATTCCTGAAACACCAGAACGAGGCTTCAGGTTTTATTTATTTATTTTACTGAGACGAAGCGAAACAAAAGTCTGCTTATAAAAGTGGATAGATGGAGGAGGGAGGCAAGAGAAACCGGTGCTACATTTGAAGATAAAAATAGGTAACCTCGTGTGGTGTAATGTTTATCAAGCCATTAATTGGGAGTTCGAGTCCCACAGAGTGCCCTACGCTACAACTAAACAAAGCTTGGAACATGGTCAGATTTTGAATACCCAGACCCGACCGGGTTGCTTCAACAGACCAAGTTTGACCGTCTCTGGTACAGGTTAGACAAATTAAATTGAACTCGACTTGGTTAAGAATCCCCTAAAAATATTAGAGAACATACGGCTTTAGTAACGAAATAGAAGTGTTATAAGCCCTTTTTGACTCAGAAAATAGTTCACTTCTAAAACAAAATCGTATTCAGCTGCCAAAGTTACACGATGATACACCACCATTATTTAGAAAGTATATAAGTTGAAAATTTTAAATTATATATTGACAGATAAACACTTCTTGCATATAATAAGCACATTTCTCCTTTCATTTCCATTAACTAGCGCAAGAATATTTTCCCCGAAATGAAAATACCGAAAATAAGCAGTGGTTTACTATTGATGTGAGTGTGAAGGTATGTGATCGTGATCACAGTAATTTTAGTATTTTGCGCGATTTTAAAAAAATGTTTTTAAAATGTAGATATGGTGAGAACAATATAACTCCTATTCTAGATACATTTGGTTGTGGTTCATTTGTTTTAGCTAGCACCACAAAACAAACATGTTCTTTTAAAAAATAAATTTTTAAAAAAATATAAAACTTCCTTTTTAATCTGCAATGAAATAATCACTAAAATAGACGAATAAAATAAAATTATTTGAAAGCCATTTTTGTTTTAAATTATTCAATAACAGTGTTATTATAACACAAATCTTCAATCTGGATATATGAAGAAACGATGATGTAGGCAATTTAAAGATAGAGGGAGAGAATTTCCGAAGAATACAAGAAAAACCGGGCAAATGAAATGGACAATTAATGGGCGATAGGAGAAGAAAGAAACGTCTAAGCTAAAAAGAAGAGAGCGGTTAAAGTACCGTAAAGTGAAAAAAGAAGAAAGAAAAAGATGGACTGGACAGAAAGGAAGAAATGTAGAATATTAACGTTGTAGAAGAACAGAGAGAAAGAGAGAGAGAGAGAGAGTGTGTGTGTGTGTTTATGGGAAGAGGTTAAAAGTGCAGAAAGAGAGAAAACCTTAAAAATCAATGGTAAAAACCAAAGTAGGTCGGTCACGCAGACTTTACATACATTTTTCTCTATTCCATAGACATTGA
Organism: Doryteuthis pealeii; assembly: GCA_023376005.1. NCBI lineage: Eukaryota > Metazoa > Mollusca > Cephalopoda > Myopsida > Loliginidae > Doryteuthis > Doryteuthis pealeii. The sequence goes on along the minus strand of CM042147.1, from coordinate 60,838,650 downwards.
TGAATAATGTACGGCGAAGGAATGAAGTAAAATATACATTAGGAATTTTTTTGAAAGTCTTTTAAATTCAGTAACCAAGCATTTATTGCATTCTTAAACTTTACTTCCAATCTTTGTACATATAAGTGAAATCAAATACATTACAAAGCATTAAATTAAGTAAATGTTACAATTGAACAAAAACATTTTTTTTTATCTACAAAGTTAATTTAATTTAATTTTTTTATTGTAATTGCAGTAGTAGTGTGACAATCTTCTTTTTTTTTTTTTTTTAATTATCAACGAATTTTTTTTTCTGCAGCCCCCCGCCCTCTCTCGGAAATCCTTACCAAATTTAAGTTCAGTCGGAACTTTTAATAATACACAGATTAATTATGCTAAAATATAACATTAATTTTTCTACATTTATTTGTCACAATCTTTCCCTAAATCCACGTGGCCAGGTTATTACTGTCATTCATTCTTTCTTTCTACAACCCCCCCCCCAATCTTTAAAGAGAAAGAGAGAAAAAAAGCCCTAAAAATGTGATTTCACCAAATATAATGTTCGATCATTGTGAATAAACTTAAAACAATAAATACTTACCGAATAAGAAACCTAAGGCTTGGGACGTGGAAAAAAAGGACGAAAGAAGAAAAAATGCTTCTTTTTAGCCTCAGCTGTGGGAAGGGAGGGCCAAGAAAAAGAAAGTTGTTTTTTTAGGGTATTCGGTTACACTTTTACGGTCACCTGGTCAGTCGATTGGTGGTCAGAAAAGTTAAAAACAGTCTCTCAAGCCAACTCTATGATCAGTTGAGTGCGCAGACTTAAGCCTGGAAAGGCCGATAGTTTCCAACCAGGACCGGGAACGTGTTTAAATATGAGCGACAGAAAAGCTGCTAAAGAAACACGGCATAAAAAAGAAAAGGAAAAGAAATAAAACGACAAGGAAGAGAAAGGGGGAAAAAAGTTAAAAATAAAAAGAAAAAATGTATAGAAAAAGAAAAAATATCATAGGACCGGGAACGTGGTTACAGAAGCGAGCGACCACGAAAAAGAAGGTTGTACTTACTACACGCTTCGCTCCCATCCTTCGTTTTAATCTTATTTTTTCTCTCTATCCTATTTCTTTTCATTCATTCAGATTTCTCTTATTTTTATCCACCCCCTCCTCCACCCGCTTTTTAAAGCCTATTCTACGTAGATATGTTCAAAAATGTATTAGTTTTAATCTTCTTTTTTCTGATTAATGCCTAAATTATTTTTTTCTTTCTTTTAGAAGGTTTATTTCGCGCATTTCTTCTTTCTTTTTAATCCATTTTTACCCTTTTTCCTAAGAAAACATACACACACACACATAACCTAAAATTCGTGTTTAATAACCGACCTTCTCCCTTCTTTATCTTTGGTCCCCACCTCCCATCAATCTTTCTTACTTTTCAGTTGATTCCATCCACTATATTTGATTAAAATCTTTTACCGTTTTCTTTAAAATAGGTTCTTTCTTTTCCCTTACTCTTACAATTGAGAGATTTTTTTTGGGGGGGGGGGGATATCCATTCGTGCGTCATTTTTTTTTCTTTTACTTTTTTATGCATATTTTTGCCTTAGCGTGTTGTGTATCTTTTTGTCTGCTGATGTAAATAAAATACATCTATGTGCAATCAATAATGTCTTGATTTTATATTTTCCTACTTTTTTTTTGTCTCTATTGATTTTTATTTTCGATGTGTCTCGTGTTTCGTCAGAACACTTTCTGTGTCATTATTTTTTTTTTTTTTTGCTCTAGAATTTAGAATTTGCATGGAATATTTTGAATTTTTGAGACAAAATACCTTTTTCTTTCAAACCAGCAACTATTCAATTCATTACTATCACGAGTTCGCAACTTACACTTTAATCAATAAAAGTGTGAATTAATTAGATTTCAAATACCTACATGCAAAAAAGACAAGTAATTTGTGTAGATAGAAATTTAATTTTTTTTTAACGTCGACAAAGTGGCTTGTCGAGTAAAAGAAATGGTTTGAGGAAATTTCTCTTAGTGTTGAGTTGGTGACACTCTTTGGCCCATTGTACCCTTAATGAACTCATTTTTAATGTTACATTCAAAAGAAAAAAGTTCAGCCAAGTGGACATATTTCTTCCTGGAATTCTCACATTGACGAATTTTATTTGCTGTTTTAAGAATTAATCATAAAATGATTGTTATTGAAATTTGTATACCCCTTCTTTTACTCACGACACGGATAAGAGTTTAAAACTTAACTTTTTATTCTTGCTTTTTTAAATTTTTACAGAAGATTAGGGAGAAACGGCAGACACACTACGTCCCTCACCCACTTCATTTCTAAAGTACAAAGCAGTGTAGATAGCTGATTTGTCGAGGTTTTAAAAAGAATCTTCTAATTGAATTGCTAAGTAAATTCTACTCTCTCATCCCGAAACAGCGATGCCTGCTGCTGGAATTTTTCTGTGGTCCATTATTGACCAGAATTAATGGGAGTTCTGAAGGGGGGAGGGAGTGCTAACTTAAAATAACATACCTCTACTTCTTTCAATTCTCTCTACTTCTTTCTAGCCCCTTTAGAATTTCCTCATTCAACGATATTTTTTTCAACCCCTTTTATTATGTACTAGGTGACCCCAGAACAGCAGTCCACGTTTGATCCTTCTATTTAGGAAGAAGTGAAAGTTTCTAATTGGTATTTCATAGTTGTCTCTCTGTTATATCGAGAATTTGGATGATTAAAAAAATTTGGATGATTAAAAAACTGCTGAACTTGCACAAAGGTGTCAAAATTAGGGTGACCCAGAAAAAACAGAACCCATAAATTTTGTAATAAAACTGTTAATTTTAACTGGGGTCTAGGGTTAGGGTTGAGGTTTAGGGTTAGTTTAATGGGAAAATTAATAAATAATTTTGGTTCTGTTTTTTCTGGGTCACCCTGTATACCGGTGACCCAGAAAAAACAGAACCCACAAATTTTGTAATAATAATAAAAAATAAACTGTTAATTTTAACTAGGGGCGGGGGTGGTTAGGTTAATTTAATGGGAAAATAAATAAATAATTTAGGTTCTGTTTTTTTGGGGGGTCACACTAATTTTGACACCTTTGTGCAAGTTCAGCCACGAAAACGTTGACCCCATAAGAATCATTCAATTGCAAATTGGACTGGAAATTGCATTATTCTCTAATATTTCGTGTATATAAAAATTTGAAAATTTTTTTAAGTCTCTCTGTGATTTGCCGTTTTTGCTGGGTTACAGTCACATACATTCGCTCTGTTGGCTAGGGCTGTAGAATATGCCGACAGCACCTCTGTAGACGCTCCAATGGGGTCACCTGTTGGTCGTGGGTGGTGCTCCGTGATGCTTAAGGACGGTAGCTGATCAGTCCATGACTTGCAACATTCAATCAGCTAGTCACGTCAAGCCTTATCACCTATATGATTGTCCCGACCCTATTTCTCTTATGTGAAACACTCAACCCTTTTTATCATATATGTGCTAGAAGAAGGTCTTAGTATCCTGGTTATGACATTAAACTGCATCTAGTGGTGAAGTTCCAATTCTTAAGCTCTGGGAAGTGTGGAGTGCCCCTTCATCGCCATTACTCCCAGGTCCACCCGAACCTGGAGTGGTAGTACCTGTTAGGGTTCCATCTGTGGGTTAAATAGAAGAAAATGAGTTAACAAAAAAGTCAGTTAACAAGTTTTCAAAACCTAACAAGCATGGATAGAACAAAACCTCTTCGGCATAGAATAACCCAACAAGGGTTGACATGCTGTAAAAAAACAAAAAAGAAAAAGTCATATACATCTATATATCAGTAACAGTTATCGTGGTAGGAAATGGAATCGTCGACTTAAGTTCAAATCCTGAACGAAGCAGTTTGCATTTCACTTCACGCCAATGCCCTTGGGAAAGGCATGAATCCATCTCTTCTTACCCCACCTCACCCTAAACCCAGCTATGAGTAAATAGTAAGGCAGACTGGTTAAACGACAAGTCTAGGAAAAAGAAAACTGAATTCAAACCAGCTTTATTCCTGTTAGAAAAAAATTGTCCTTGTGTCCCATCCTGCCTATGTGTTTAGATCTATCTATCTATATATATATATATAAAGCACAGTTGGTATGTATGTATGTATGTATGTCCAGATTAAACTACAAAAATAAAACAAGTAACAATAAAGTAAATATATATACACATTAGATATCACTGGTTCTTGATTTTTGTGCAAATATTTATGAAAATTTGATTTATATTCAAAGATATTTTAAAAATCAAAATATACATAGAAATAGCATTGAAATTCTACTTTAAAATGTCCAGCATTCGTAAATATCAAAAGTAAACAAATCAATACACCAGGGTTTCTTTTGTCCCCCATCTCTACCCAGACGACACTGGGTAGCGGCTTCTATTATATCAATAAAATTTGGAATTAAATTCAACAGAATGAAAAAGAAAATGACGATCTAGTGTGTGTGTGTGTGTATATATATATATATATATATATATATATATAAATTAATATTGATTATGTTGGGGGCTATATTTATAAGTAAATAGTGTTCAATATTGTGGATAGAGCATTTATATCTAAGGATAGCTTACAATTTTCAAGCCGAGTGGTTTGAAAATCATATTGGTGAGAAACTGTCAGTAACCAAGTGCCATTGAGTTCATGTCCACGCTACCCTAACGTGTGTGTTTGGTTGTGTGTATGGGTAGTGGTAATGATGTTAAGGCCAGAAACTACATTTGACCTTAAGGTCATTATCTGATGAAGACTTCATTGGAATCTGTCCCTCATTAAACCTACACACATCTTTTCTTCAATTTTTCAAAGTCCAAGTTGGGTATTATTAGGAAGGTAACTACACTTTAACTTAAATTGTTTAATAGGTCCAAGGTGGATACAATTGAAAACAAGATACCCTCCCCCAATCACTCTATCATCCCCCTTTTAAAAAAAGAAAAGACACTAACCATACACAATACCACCAAAATAATGTCTAGAAGTAACATTACACCAATATCTACACTCACCTCCCTCTTGTCACTCAACATACAAAATATATAAATTCAATTACCTACAACTTACAAGTTAAGAATAATCTAACACCAATCCTTTATAAGAGTGCCACAACAATTTTTTAGATACTACTAAACTTTATTTAGTTAAAAATATATGATAAATTAATTAGTACTCCTTAGTAAATAATAATTTTTTAAATCACTTTCTAATCTAAATCTATTAACTTCAAATACTTTTTATACATCAAGTTGAAATTAGGAAGTCAACAAATATCAGTTAATATATATAAATCTCTTTAGATTAGTGTGTCATTCACAGAATTAATCCAAACGAAATAGGTAAGTCAGCTGTACTTCATGAATGTTAGACCATTTGAATCCTCAGTTTCATCATTCTTTCATGCTTCAAAAATAAAAAAATTAAAAGTCGAAAATCTTAAGCTGATACAATATACATGCAAAATTTATCATAATTTATCAACTCATGTGATTGCATGACATCAAGGATGTGGTTAATACAAGCGCCTAATGTCATCAATAGGTAAAAGTAAATGTTTAGTTAAAAAAATCACAAAATGCATTCAACTTGAAATTGCTAAGATGAACGGACGTTATGTATTCATTTATCTATTTTATTTTACAATATGTATATATATATATATATATATATATACACAGAGATGCTGATAGATACGTGTTCTGCATTCCTGACACCAAAAATCTAAAAGGACACAGTAAAATCTTAGCCATGCATCCCAGTGTTTTTCTTTTCTCTTCCCTCACCATTTCCAGCTAACTGTAAATACATTTCAATATTTTTTCTTAGAAATTAATTACACAGGATAGGTTACAAGGTAGGGGTTAGACGGCTTTACTTGTTTAAATAAAAACCCAACAATTTATTAAGAAACTTTAGTTGGGATCTATCAAATTTCTCAAGGACTCATTCATAGCAATTATGTGCATCCCAGGATGCACTAAATCAAAAACCTATCAGCATTGCTGTCTATATATGATGGATGTTAGGAAACGTTTTTGGTTGTATTAGAAGCATGGTAAAGTACAAGAAAAGGAATAATAACCAAAATTCAAAGTGATTCAAAGATTATGTTATTTTCAATCTTATTGTACATTCTAATATTTCTTTTGTCAAAGAGTTTTGTAGAATGACTATTGTTCAGTATCAGACTGGGCAGCATTGAGCTGATGAAATAAAAACAACAATGCTGAATAGTGAAACCTGAATAGGATTTGTCAATTTGGCTCGGACAGATGTCTGGCCAAGACAGAGGACACATCATATGCAAATGTAACAACTATTCTGGAACTGAGGTGATAATTTAATTCTTTTTTTCTTTTGTTTTTCAGACCATTAATTCCATTTCTACAACATGTCCCAACAGATGTTATCTTGTCTTCAGATCAGTAAGTATCACTCTATCAATATTACAGCTTTTTACTATTTTGAGTTTCTTTCAAATTTTCTTTATTAATGAAACAATTTCGAAAATGAATCTCTTCATAAGAGAAAAAAAAAAAATCCTAACCAATAAATATTCAACATATTAAAAATATATTTACGAGGTTAATCCCAAAAGTAAGGTCTCCAAAGTGCTGGGAGATGCAGTGAAACTCTTAGTGCAGTTATTGGCAGCACTGTTGTGTTTGTTGTTCATGCACTTGTGCTGCCCCTTATATGAGGGTAATCCCAAGAGTAAGGTCTCCAAAGTGCTGGAGGATGACAATACAGTGAAACTGTTTGTGCAGATATCAGCAACACTGTTATGTTTGTTGTGCATGTGCCTGTTCTTACCCCTTCTACTAGGGTAATCCCTAAAGTAAGGTCTCGAAAGCATCAAGTATGCAGGGGAAACTGTTCATATGGCTATTGGCAACACTGTTGTATTTGTTGTGCATGCCTTGCTGCCATGCTCAGTCTTAGCTTGGCAGTTGTTTCTGATGGAGTTCATTAAAAGGCATTACACTGATTGAAATTCAGCACCAATTATCGGAAGTGTATGGCGAGTTGTGCATGGATGTCAAAAACGTTTGCAAGTGGTGTAGGGAAATACAAGGAGTAATCCCAAAAGTAAGGTATCCAAAGTGCTGAGGGATGCACTGAAACTGTTCATGCGGCTATTGGCAATACTATTGTGTTTGTTGTGCCTACACCTGCACCTACCTCTGTGCATGCCTTACTACAACACTTAATATTGGCTTGGCAGTCATTTATGATGGAGCTCCTGATTGACACTACTATCAAGTGTGAAGTTTGCAGAGTTATTCAGTTTTAAACCAACTGAAATTCATTGCCAATGATTAACAGAAGTGTATGGTGAGTCGTGTATGGATGTCAAAAACTTCTACAAGAGATGTAGGGAGTTTGCAATGACAATGAGGTTCAACGCTTCCTCACATGGCAGTGAGCTGGTATGAAATGGACATACAAAAATTTCCACAGCACCTACAAAAATGGTGATTATGTAGAAAAATAGATATATGTTCAAACTTTAAAAAGATGTAAACATCATTGACGATAAATGATAAATGTTTTTGTGATTTCTAAATATTCTGGAGAACTTACCTTTTGGATTACCCTCGTACATTTTAGCAAAATCTATTATGATATTAAATCTCTGTGCCTGTGTATTTGTATATGAATTATTGGGACATTTTAGCATAAACTTTCCTATGATAAAATAAGATTTGTCTGGCAATGAAAGTGATATTTTTTTATGTCAATTTAGCTATTTGGAGTCGAGTCATGGGTAGTTTTTGGGTATCCCAACTTGGAAAATTTTCAGAAACCACTACAATTATCTCATCCAAAGAAGTAAATGCTATGTATATAGTGAGGTAGAAAGGAGATCTGTTATTCTGAGCTCCTTTTGGTGAAGCAAATACTAATATGATAGTTGTCACAATACAATGAAAAGGGATCTGTTTGAATAAAGGACATAGATGAATCAATTCAGTTGGAAAAAAAATAACAGCATTTTAAAAGAATTGCTTAGAATCAAATGGCAAGATCTCATCGCTAAACTAGAAATCCTGGAATAGGCTGTCTCCATTAGCCTATAATCTGTGCTCATTAAGGCCAACTCTGTTGGGTAGGGCATGTCTTTTGCATGGAGAAACACAATGTTCAGACATCTGCTCTACAGAGAATTTGCATGGGTAAAAAGACACTAAACATGTCCAAAAAATATGTGGGAGAGTCAAAAATTATCCGCACTTTCACAATAACATCTTTATCATTGTCACACTGTGTCCAGCACATGTGTGTTTATAGTTGGCACTGTTGTGGTCACATGATCAAAGTTTGAGCCTAAGCATGCCATTTTGCTTGCTGTCTTTCATGGCCACTCCACTCAGAGTATGCACCAAGTGTTATATACCCTCATTGGGTATATACATCAGAGAGTGACTTCAGGAAGTTCTCAGTGATAGAGAGAGATATATTAGACAGAGACAGAGACTTACTTGGTTAGGAGATCTTACTCGCTTCATTTCTGCTTTACTGCTTCTGCTAACTTCTTTTTCTGGGTTGACTTTAGTCATTGAGATTAATTAAATTCACAAGACATTTTTTTTTTTTGTGATCAAGCTTTTATTTAGCCCATGTTCTTCCATGCGGAGAAATATCAACCCCAGTAGAGAGAGGCACATCCTCTCTGCTCAAAAGTCAGGTTGCATCTAATTCTCTAAACTAACTAATCACATGATGCGCAAAGATTCGCGCCTCTAGGGGTCAGGGTCACCAACAGTCACATATTTTTCTACTGGCCCCCTTGAATTAAACTACAGGGTCTGTTAACAATTTATAACACTATAAATTGTAATACAAGGAAGTGATCCAATTTCTCTTTTGGAAGTAGTGTCAGGGTCTGAAATTCAACAGAGGTTTATAGCACAATATGGGGACAATGCACTACTGTGTAAAAGTATATGAATAGAGAAATTTAAAAGTGGCCAGACAAGTGTGACACATGAAGAGGGAGCATGATATCTGTCAAACTCCACCACTGATCAGAAGATTCAGCAAGCTCAAGAGATGGTAATGGTGAACTGGCAAGTTATCATCAATGAAATAGCTTATTCTCTGTAAATTAGTCATGGTTCTGCTTATCAAATCATCTATGATGACTTCCATAAAACAAGTGTGCAAATAATTTTTGAATTCCCCTCATACAAAAATTCTCTGAAAACCAACTTCATGTGGTGCAAAATTAGACCTAAAGACCTTTGGGAATACACCCGAGATTGTCCAACATCTCTGTCATTTTTGTGAAAATACAGTATCATAAACATATCATAATTATTTGTGTATAATATGCACTCATGTATAACACACACCTTTAAATTTGGACTATGAAATTCGGGGGAAAAATTCTCGTGTACACATATTTACCAAACCCCTCAGCATGAGCAGGATGTGACACAAGGTCAATTTCTTAAGCAGAGTTTAGCAGATTTAAATTCAGAGTTTGCCTTCTCCTAGACTGGTTGTCATACCAAGGTTCAAGAGCCCAGTCTGCCCTAGTATTTACCCATAGCTGGAGGAGGAATAGTTTGATTCATACCTTTCCAAGCACTATGTGAAATTCAAACAGCCTTGTCCAGGATTTGAACTTGTCTCGCCGTGTTCATTTCCTTCAACAATAACCATTAAACCATGTGCCTCCAAAAATTCTCAAAAATAGTACGCACTGAATTTTTAGAATTTGTTGTGGCTAAATTTAATCAAAAATTTAGCATTTGTTCAACTTTTATCAGTTTATACTGACTAAAAATAAGAATTTATATAGTTTACATCATTTCTAAAAATACAAAATTAACACTGTATTTAGAGAAAACACACAGATATGTTCACATCAAAATGTAACAAGTTTATGGCAGAAATAGGCTCATATTGGGATAAACAAAGTTATAAACAAACACATTTGAGTGGATATTTCTCTGTAGTGTCATAAAACACATTAGTTTTGAATATAACCTGCCTTTGGTCATCCCATCCTGAATATAGTGAGGCATGTGGCCAGAAAAAAAAGTTAATTATATAGTTTTCTTGTATAATAAACACTCCCAATTTTAAATGCTGTAAAATCTGAAAAAAAATAGTCTTTTATACAAATAGTGTATGGAGGTGCATGGTGTAATGGTTAGAGTCATAGAAAATGAACTTGTCGACCAGAGTTCAAATCCTGAACAAAGCTATTTGCATTTCACATAGCACTAAGACCCTTGGGAAAGGTATGAATTCAACTACTCTCCCTCCAGCTATTGGAAAATAGTAGGGTAGACTGAGCTCTTTAACCATGGCTAGGTAACTAGTCTAGGAGAAGGAAAACTCTGAATTCAAACCTGTTAAACACTGCTTAAGAAATTGACCCTATGTCGCATTCTGTTTGTGCAGAGGGGTTGGGAAATATATATATACATACAAATAGTTACAGTATTTCACAAGAAAAAGAACAAAGATGAATCAGATAAATTGCAATATTTGAAAAAAATACAAACTGTAGATAGACAAAATTTAAACTCTTCAATTTTGGTTAATTTTGACAGATAAAATTCAGCTACCCTTTTATTATGAATAACTTTAGGATCCATTGCCAAAGCCTATGCTAAATTGGGTAATTCTCACCTTTAGTTGGCTAAATTCCTATGTCGAAATTTTGTTTTGGTCCTCAAAATTCGACGCCAGTAACAAAATAAAAAAATAAAAGTGTAAAAGATATAGAGGAAAAAGGAATTAACAAAGTCTAAAAAACGAGACAAACTCTACTTATAAATTAACTATATTTATTCAAATTTTAAACTACTCTACGGTCTGCTGTGGGTTGCACAAATTTCCCCGTGCAGTATCCTTAACTATGAAAAAAACATTTAAAAACATAAAACCAAACAAGACAAAATTGTACATACAAAATTACTCAATAAATTTCTCTTGCCGAGAGGCGAAAGTTCGTAATGCCCTTTTTTTTTTAGTGGGCCCTTATTTTGGTCGGTTGATGACAGAACTCTGAGTTATTTACCTTCTCTCGTTTATCTTCCTTCCTTCCCTCCTTCTATGTTCTTCAATGCTTTCTTCTTTCCTTTCTTTTAACTTTCTTCCTTGTTCTTTCCTCATTCAACTTTCCTTTGCTATTTCTTCAAATATTCCTGGACGTTCACGCCCAACGACTTTTTCTCACTATTCCTTGTCCTTTCTTTTAACTTTCTTTCTTGTCCCTGGATTCAACCAGTCATAAAGACCCGGTGGTCTCAAAAAACGTAGATACGTTCACGTATCTTTCAAACCCTTGGATTCGTTCACGAATCCTAGTCCTTTATTTTGAAGAAGAACCTTCGCTGTTCACAGCGGACTACCATAGAAGGAGGGGAGGGCTTCAGCCCAAGAGAGACCTGTTGTCTCACCTCTGTTCACAGAGTGCCGGTCGTAATGAGTGTCCAAAGTTAGGGAACCCAGTCAGAGCCCTTCCTCGTCCCCCACAAATGATGTCATCTTTGACCAATGACAGGCCCACAAGTATTCGCTCCGCGAATTTTGAAAATAAAGGCACCATGGCCCAAACAAAATAACATTATTTTTACAAAACATCCCCCACAGGTGGGGGGCTAACTGTTGCAGCCATTTCAGAGAAATTTCTCCCCCCAAAAAAATTTCAACACCTAGCATAAAATTGTGCGTGTGCATTATCTGAAATGACCTTAATTGTTATTAAGAACACATTTTATAATATTTTCGTGTTAAAGCATGCAGTTGTATTGTTTTCGAAACGATTCTAAGATTTGTATATTTCGCATGGAGACTTTGAAAATGGCTACGGGCTTGTTTCAAAGTGAAAGTCCAGGGAGGTTACTCTAATTGCTTTATTTGCTAGGAATTTAACCAACTAAAGGTGAAAATTACCCTAAATTGTTCATTGTGTTGACACAGTTGTCATATTGCTGTTTGTCAAACTTCTGTTTTGTCTGCCATGCTAATTCAATTTGGGCGTCAACAGGTGAATGTATAGACATATTACTTAATTCTTCACTTTCAGCCATTCTACAATAAAGAAAAATCATAATCTCTATTAATTTATTAAAATCATCTTACAGACTACCATCTACAAATTGTCAATATAACAGAAATAACTATGAAATGATAATTGGAATGCTTCACTCTTTCCTAAATAGAAGAGTCAATATCATCATGGACAACTGTTATAATGAAAAGTCAACAGTTTCATCAGTCGACTTGTCTATATCAAAAATTTGATTATGTGAATAGCATATCATGTGAATGTCTTATTCAAATTGGATATCCAACAACAACTTATAAAAAATCAAATTCTTTTAATGTTTTTTTGTTTTTTTTTCGTTTAGGCCTGACCCACTGTTCATTCCCGACATGGATGTTCTACACAAACCTCCCCCAACCGCCTTGACCAAAAGTGTCTATGTACAAACTGACTACAGAGATGCGGATGTACAGACGGACCCTTATACACCAGAATATGTTGTCCATCCAGGATCACAGCCAGAGATTCTCACACTTGCCACACTTTCCTGGGGTATGTATTTACCCAACCCCTTCATTGCTACAGGGTGTAGAAGTTATCCTCCAGATATTGTAGCAGCAATACGAAACTCACTATGCAATGACTGTATTGAGTTACAGCTTACTTCCTTGTCTGCCAACTTGACAGTAGTTGGACTCCCACTGCAACAGTGAGTATTGTATTGCTTCTACAATATCAGGGTGATAACTTCTACAGAGATGGGCCAAAAATGCAATCCATTCGGACGCTACCTGCAACCATGGAGAGAACCTGGTGGGAACACAATATAATGCGTGCCAAGGCTATGGTAGCTACTGGCATGGTGGAACTGGAATAAGCGACCGACCGCGAATGTGTGTTGCATGGGGTAAAACATGCAATGCATGCAGCAAACAGAACAACTTTGCAAAGGTCTGACAGTCAAAGGCTGAGAATGAATGAGGTGCCATAAGGTGATGTGAGAATGAAGGATTTGCTACGAATGCTCTGATTGTACATGCGATATTTGACCCAGCAACACATAGTTAATTGTTGTTGTTGTTGTTGATCAATTCAACAGTGCACTAACTCACTCAATTTGACATTAGATAACCCATGAAGGTTGTTATGCCATTTATAACAAAGAAACCAAACCATTCATTTTTTCTTATTCTGATAAATCTTAAATTACTTTTTAAATATTTTATTCACCAAATGTCTGTCCCTCCTTATGGTTAAAGCTCAGCCATTTTGGGGCCAATTTCACATAGACTTTCAGGGAGTGCTAGAGTCATGCCTGGATAAGTTTTAAACTATACAACAAGATCTGGCTTAAATGGGTTTTTATATAGGATCCGTCTTCACCACTCTATGTCTTACTTTTGTTTGTTTTTGTCTAAAATAAAAAAATAGTTAATATTTAATTAATCACTAAAAAAAAGAACTAAAGAATTATCAAAATTATAATCATTTGTGTCATATAGTACCTAAATAATGAAAATGGAATCATCTGTTTTTCCTATAAATAATGTCTGACAAAACATCAGAGGAGTGAAACATCAAAATCTCACGGGATTTGTTAGTTCAAACAAGCAATTGCTAATAACTCTGTTCACCTTGTATTTTTAGCTTAGTAAAGCCTTTTCCCTTATCCTTAATACTGGTTGTGTTTCTTCCTATTATTTATTTATTAACTCTGATATTTGAGTTACAACAATTTGATACACTGCATAAAATTCTTTCTTTTCTATTTTTTTCTTTTTGCTACATTTAGGGCGGGGATTACCTGCTGGTGTAGCAGAGGTTGAAATGATTGAAAGGGCTCGAGCCAAACGTGAATGGGAAAAAACCCTGCCCCCTCTTAATGATTTGAGCCAATTAGAGAAGAGGAGGCAAATGCTAGAAGCGATGGAGCTGAAAGAGTGGACATTACGAGAACAGATGATTGAAAAGTAAGTTTTATTCTTTGGTTGGATTCTTTAAAACATGGAAACACAATTTCTTATCTGCTTAATCATTTCACACATGGTTATGAATCAATAATTTGTTCACAATAATATGGTTTCAGGTATTCCTCCGCCCTGTCGGCTGGGGCGTTAGAATGCACCGACTGCACCTCTGCAGAGGGGTAAGACTCCCCCAATGGGGCCACCTGTTGGCCGTGGGTGGCGACCCGTGATGCTTAAGGATAGAGCCCAGGTGGATGAGCAGTTCATGACATGCAATACTCCACTTTGGCCCTATCTTGGGCTAGATGGGCGGTCGGAGAAGCCCCCTCCGATCAATCGGCTGGTCACGTCAAGCCCTAGCACCTATATGATTTTCCCAACCCTATTGCCCTTATGGCAAGCCCCAACCCCTTTTTATCATATGGGTGCTAGAAGGCGGTGGCTGCGGGTCTACATGTCCTGGGAATTACGTTAAACTCTATCTGATGGTGAGGTTCCAGTTCTGGAGGTTTGGGGAATGTGGAGCACACCTTCATCACCATTGCTCCCTGGTCCACTCTGACCCGGAGTAGTAGTACCTGTTAGGGTCCCATCTATGGATTAAATAGAAAAATGTATTTATAAAAAAATTGTATTATCCATTAAGAATTGATTTATTTCAAAACTTTATCGGTATTAAATAACCCACTGAGGTTGATATGCCATTAAACAAAACAAACCAAACCAATCAGGTATTCCTATCTAATACAAATATTTTTAAAGCCATTAAATATAGTTCATGATCATTTTAAACAGGTAAACACTTCATACTTAGTTATAATATCAATGTTTAAAGAACCAATGTATTCTTTCTAAATATTATCTCAAACAAATTTATTTGAGTGGAATTATTCATATTTAATACTAATAATAAACAAATCTATTTAATCTATAAATATGACCTTAATAAGTACTACCTCTCTTGATCAGTGGATCTGGGAGTAATGGAAATTAAGAGGGGGATTTCATAAGAACTAGATCCTTACCACCGCAGTTTAGTGTCCTACCCAGGACACTTATTTATTTGTTTTGTTTATTTATCTACCTTTTTATGCCGAGAGAACCCCTATACTTCAACATCATAGCTAATAATCTTCATACAATGACTGCTATTTACAAAGTAGCATTGCAACCAACAAAGCCTTCATCAGATGATGACTCTGGGTTCAGGCATGGTTTCAGGGCCGAAGCATCATTACCACTAACCCAGAGCGCCCCAGCAGTATCTCACGATACCACCAGACTTTGTCGGTTTGATGTCACAATATAGGACTGCCATATCCACGCTGATGCGGTTAGAGCTTTCTCCTGGATCTTTTTTATGTATTTCCTCTTCTCTGGTGGAGAAAGTCCAAGTTTAGACAAAAATGCCGAGGTTGAGTTGGTAATAAATCCCTGGCATCCAACTTCGATGGGAAATACATTTGTTATCCATCCGTTTCTGACGCATTGTTCACGTAGGTCTTCATATTTTTCCAAATGAAACTGTCAATTCAACGATAAAAACTTTCTTTTGATTAACAGACCAAATGACAATATCAGGACGCTGGGCCGTTAACGTTATTTCAGTTGGAAAAACGAGTTGATGTTCCAAGTTGCACACAATGTGCCAGCCCATGGAGCCATCAAATATAGATGACACGTGCCTATTTTTACACAAAAATTTCTAAATGTTTCTTTCTTTAACAAAATGTATTACTTTGTTGATGTTATTAACAGCTTTATTTGCAGTCTCACAACCTATCTCCGACACCTCCGCAAAACAATCTTCAGGATTTCATTGTGTCTCCACGTGTAGCTTCTTAGAGCATACTCGCATCCCGTAAGAATATTTCAGGCTAGCAGTTTTCCCACATGCTTTGCATAGGTCTGACGTAGCTAACCCCCAGACGTGAAGATTGACTGATGTTGGCAATATGTCGTAGACTGCCTTTATCAGGAAACTTAGTTTTTTAGGCTCCATATGTCTGATGTCGCTCCATGTTACAACTCTCTCTTTTGCACTCTCCCACCTAGTCCATGCGCCCTATTTACTTTGTCCCACAGCTGTAGCAATACGCTTGACTTCCTCAATTTGGTGAATTTCCTCCGAAATCATAATCCTTTTATTTAACGTGGATTCTTTCGACCACCAACGCTGTGGGTGAAGACCTAGCCCTGATCTTCCCTTTGCCACAGTTCCAATTATTCCTTTCATATTGAGGGATGATTCTGCGTTTTCTACAGCTTGTTGTGCCTTCCATTTTCGACCAGTTATTACGGAAGGCTGGGCGTTCTTCACCAGTGGGTCGCGAGAGTCACGCAGCATTTGGAAAAGTCGCACTTTACCTAATTTGAATTTCTCAACAAGTGACACCATCGGAAGTTTTAGCTTCGTTGATGAACTGTATAGTGCCACATTTGTTAAGGAATTAGGTACCCCTAACCATTTCTTTACATAATTACTGATTAAGCACTCCATTTTTTCAACCTTTGTCAGTGATACCTCATATATTTGCATGGGCCATGATAATTTAGGAATTAATCCAAAATAGATGCACCATATTTTGTCTTTATTTATGAGATCACATTTATCAATGGAGCGAAGGCCATCCTTTAGTTGTTTCATAATGTGCTGCCAACGATGTCGATCAGTAATTGGTAGGGAGTAGCAGCGACTGAGGCTCTTAACACTTTTTTCGTGGATTGTGGGGATTTCATTCCCATCGACAAAAAACCTGACTTCTTTGCAGATTCCTTTCATTATGGAAAGACTGCGGCATTTAGAAGGCTTTATCTTCATCGCAGCCCATTTGAAGAGCTCCTGTAGGCGATTCATAAGTTGTTTCATATGGGATCTGGATTTTGCAACAAGGCTTACATCATCCATGAAAGCCTTCATAGATGGGACGGTTTTCTTATTGGTGTTGTTTTCAGTATTACGCAGTATCATCTCCATTACCAGTACAAAAAGTAATGGAGAGATAACACATCCCATTATAATCCCAATATTTAACTTTTGCCAGTTAGTTTATTATTAGAAAATCTCATATATGTACATTTAAAATATGCTGAAATGAGATTTCTAATATCTTCTGGAATCCAAAAGAACTCCATTGCTTTCTCAAGTAGTTGGTGTCTTACTGAACCATACGCATTTTCTAGGTCAAACCAAATGATGTGAAGTTCGGCTGACTTATCATTTTTGGCCATTTTTATTGCGTCCCACAACATAGTGGTATGTTCAATACAACCTGGAAAGCCGGGAATTCCATCTTTCTGTATTGATGTATTAACATACGCATTGTTCAGTATAAATTTAGTCATTCTTTTAGCAATGACACCGAAAAAGATCTTACCTTCTACGTTGAGTAAGGAAATAGGTTGAAACTGGTCTAGTCTTTTGGAATCTTTTTTTTTGGGAATATGGATTCCATCAGCTAATCCCCAATCCTCCGCAATAAATTTCTTTATGTGGGTTTTCCGTAAGAGCCTCCAGAGAAGTGTTAATACTTTAGGGCATCTTTTATAGAGCTTATACAAAATACCGTTAATCCCCGGTGAGCTCTTAGCTCTTGCTTTTTTGACAAAGTCTCTTATTTCACCTAGCTTCAGAGGTGAATTGTCAAATTTTTCCTCCGGGGATGTGGACGGTTTAGTTCATTAAGATGACCCAGAAGAATGTTGGTCAGTATACTTTTCCCAAAGATGTGCTTCCAAGTCCTCTTTTGGAACATTGAGAACTCCCTTTTTTTCTCCCTTGAATAATTTTTTGGTGAATTTAAATGTTTTTTTTCCAAAATCGCGACTAGCTTTTCTTTTCTTTTGTTGCCGTTTCCTCGCGTTTTCCGCTTGTGAAATGGCAAGAATTCTTCCCTTCACTTCTGATATTGCAGTGTATTACCATTTTTGTTTATGTGGTTTAGTGTCATATCTAGGATATGGTCAGTGATGGAATTTTTCACACTAGGCGGTTAAGTACCACTGTTACATAATCATTAGATACCTAATGATTATGGCAATAGTGTAGAAATCATATTAGTGCAGCTGATGGCCTTGAGAGTGAGTGACAGCGTCTGACCTCACTCTGAACTTGCGTTCTGGGGATGATCGTGAGAATCGGAAGGCAATAGAAGCCCCTTCCGGTTTAAGGTGTAAGCAACTCAGTTAGTGACAGAAGTTAGAAGCGAAGCTAGCAAGATGTGAGTCTCCGCGCGCATTGTCTGGTCTGGGGGTTTATGGAATAAAGTAACATCATCATAAATCGAAGTCTTGTGATTATTACTAAAAGCTATCAATGACACAAGGCTTCTGATAAGAAGTGGTCCCCAACAGAGACCAGACCCGGAATCCCAAGAAAACCAGACCTTAGAAGATATAGCGGCCAGAAGAATAGACGACCAGAGTAAGACGTAAGGAAGTATATAACGTATAGATATTTAGGGCCGGTAAAGAGGTATACAACACCACTTCAAATTTGCAGGCATATGAAAGCATTTTATTACAGTGATAATGTGTATGTGAAAATGACTTACCTGTACCTGCCCCTGTGTGTGCCTTGCTGCCACACTCAGCCTTAGGTTGGTAATTGTTTTTAATGGAGCTCCTGATTGATGCTACCATTAAGTGTGAATTTCACGCAGTTATTCGATTTTAGAATGTAAAAGGTATTCAACTGATTGAAATTCATCACCAATTAATGGAAGTGTATGGCTATTCATGCATGGATGTCAAAAACAAGTGGTGTTGGGAGTTTGCAATAACATGGCAGTGAGCTGGTATGACATGGGTATTCAAAAATAATTGACAAAGATGGCAACTATGTCAAAAATTGATTCAAAATTGAAAATGATGTAAACATCATTAAGAATAAACATTAAACATTTCTGTGATTTTTAAATATTTTGGAGACCTTACCTTTGGGATTACCCTCGTGCAAAATCTAAGCACTTTAATGGCAATTATACAGAAAAATAGATACAGGCTCAAACTTTAAAATGATGTAATCATTATTGACAATAAACAATAAATGTTTCTGTGATTTCTAAATTTTTAGGAGACTTTACCTTTGGGATTACTCTCTTACTTTAACTAACAAACACTTATGTCATTTCAGTCTCATTATTCTTCTTCTTGTGTTGCTTATTTTCCTAATGATCTTTTCAGGTTGCAGCTCGAACAGTTGGAACTTCTGAAAAAATTACTGAGTGAAAGAGAAGAGAAACAGGCCAGCATCAACAACAAGAGACTTGATAAAATTTGGTTGGTTTATTCTTTGAAATTAACATTTCATGTTTTACCTCTGTTTATTTGATTGTTGGCTGCACCACTGCAACAGATCCCCTCATAAAATCAGCCGCCAGCATTCAATTACAAAAAACGTTGGTACAGTGATGCATCCACGAACCAGGGCACAAGTTCCATAAGTATTACTTCTGTACCATAATGGTTGTTACATTTAGATTGATTGATTGATTTTAATGGCATATCAACCTGTCTTGAGTTATTTTATGCCTAGAGGTTAGGGAATCACGTACATTGAGCGTTTATATTTACATTTTTTGTGTTGGTCTTGTGGATTGTGAGTTATCTCCCTTGAACAGTTTCTGACTACTTAAACATTGGTCTTTGGAAGAAGGAACTCTTCGATGAAAAGAGAAAAAAGTTGTATTGACAACATACTGGAGATACGACTAATGTTGAACACATTCACAGTTCTTTCTTAAGATTGTTATGATATCAAGTATTCCCATCTAGTCAGCATAGTGGCCTATTGTCAGACTAATGTTGAACACATTCACAGTTCTTTCTTAAGATTGTTATGATATCAAGTATTCCCATCTAGTCAGCATAGTGGTCTATTGTCAGACTAATGTTGAACACATTCACAGTTCTTTCTTAAGATTGTTATGATATCAAGTATTCCATCTAGTCAGCAGTGGCCTATTGTCAGACTAATGTTGAACACATTCACAGTTCTTTCTTAAGATTGTTATGATATCAAGTATTCCCATCTAGTCAGCATAGTGGTCTATTGTCAGACTAATGTTGAACACATTCACAGTTCTTTCTTAAGATTGTTATGATATCAAGTATTCCCATCTAGTCAGCATAGTGGTCTATTGTCAGACTAATGTTGAACACATTCACAGTTCTTTCTTAAGATTGTTATGATATCAAGTATTCCCATCTAGTCAGCAGAGTGGCCTATTGTCAGACTAATGTTGAACACATTCACAGTTCTTTCTTAAGATTGTTATGATATCAAGTATTCCCATCTAGTCAGCATAGTGGTCTATTGTCAGACTAATGTTGAACACATTCACAGTTCTTTCTTAAGATTGTTATGATATCAAGTATTCCCATCTAGTCAGCATAGTGGTCTATTGTCAGACTAATGTTGAACACATTCACAGTTCTTTCTTAAGATTGTTATGATATCAAGTATTCCCATCTAGTCAGCATAGTGGTCTATTGTCAGACTAATGTTGAACACATTCACAGTTCTTTCTTAAGATTGTTATGATATCAAGTATTCCCATCTAGTCAGCATAGTGGTCTATTGTCAGACTAATGTTGAACACATTCACAGTTCTTTCTTAAGATTGTTATGATATCAAGTATTCCCATCTAGTCAGCAGAGTGGTCTATTGTCAGACTAATGTTGAACACATTCACAGTTCTTTCTTAAGATTGTTATGATATCAAGTATTCCCATCTAGTCAGCAGAGTGGCCTATTGTCAGACTAATGTTGAACACATTCACAGTTCTTTCTTAAGATTGTTATGATATCAAGTATTCCCATCTAGTCAGCATAGTGGTCTATTGTCAGACTAATGTTGAACACATTCACAGTTCTTTCTTAAGATTGTTATGATATCAAGTATTCCCATCTAGTCAGCATAGTGGTCTATTGTCAGACTAATGTTGAACACATTCACAGTTCTTTCTTAAGATTGTTATGATATCAAGTATTCCCATCTAGTCAGCAGAGTGGCCTATTGTCAGACTAATGTTGAACACATTCACAGTTCTTTCTTAAGATTGTTATGATATCAAGTATTCCCATCTAGTCAGCATAGTGGTCTATTGTCAGACTAATGTTGAACACATTCACAGTTCTTTCTTAAGATTGTTATGATATCAAGTATTCCCATCTAGTCAGCATAGTGGTCTATTGTCAGACTAATGTTGAACACATTCACAGTTCTTTCTTAAGATTGTTATGATATCAAGTATTCCCATCTAGTCAGCAGAGTGGCTATTGTCAGACTAATGTTGAACACATTCACAGTTCTTTCTTAAGATTGTTATGATATCAAGTATTCCCATCTAGTCAGCATAGTGGTCTATTGTCAGACTAATGTTGAACACATTCACAGTTCTTTCTTAAGATTGTTATGATATCAAGTATTCCCATCTAGTCAGCATAGTAGTCAGGTTGTTCTATTGTCAGACTAATGTTGAACACATTCACAGTTCTTTCTTAAGATTGTTATGATATCAAGTATTCCCATCTAGTCAGCAGAGTGGTCTATTGTCAGACTAATGTTGAACACATTCACAGTTCTTTCTTAAGATTGTTATGATATCAAGTATTCCCATCTAGTCAGCAGAGTGGCCTATTGTCAGACTAATGTTGAACACATTCACAGTTCTTTCTTAAGATTGTTATGATATCAAGTATTCCATCTAGTCAGCATAGTGGTCTATTGTCAGACTAATGTTGAACACATTCACAGTTCTTTCTTAAGATTGTTATGATATCAAGTATTCCCATCTAGTCAGCATAGTGGTCTATTGTCAGACTAATGTTGAACACATTCACAGTTCTTTCTTAAGATTGTTATGATATCAAGTATTCCCATCTAGTCAGCATAGTGGTCTATTGTCAGACTAATGTTGAACACATTCACAGTTCTTTCTTAAGATTGTTATGATATCAAGTATTCCCATCTAGTCAGCAGAGTGGCCTATTGTCAGACTAATGTTGAACACATTCACAGTTCTTTCTTAAGATTGTTATGATATCAAGTATTCCCATCTAGTCAGCATAGTGGTCTATTGTCAGACTAATGTTGAACACATTCACAGTTCTTTCTTAAGATTGTTATGATATCAAGTATTCCCATCTAGTCAGCAGAGTGGCCTATTGTCAGACTAATGTTGAACACATTCACAGTTCTTTCTTAAGATTTTATGATATCAAGTATTCCCATCTAGTCAGCAGAGTGGTCTATTGTCAGACTAATGTTGAACACATTCACAGTTCTTTCTTAAGATTGTTATGATATCAAGTATTCCCATCTAGTCAGCATAGTGGTCTATTGTCAGACTAATGTTGAACACATTCACAGTTCTTTCTTAAGATTGTTATGATATCAAGTATTCCCATCTAGTCAGCATAGTGGTCTATTGTCAGACTAATGTTGAACACATTCACAGTTCTTTCTTAAGATTGTTATGATATCAAGTATTCCCATCTAGTCAGCATAGTGGTCTATTGTCAGACTAATGTTGAACACATTCACAGTTCTTTCTTAAGATTGTTATGATATCAAGTATTCCCATCTAGTCAGCAGAGTGGTCTATTGTCAGACTAATGTTGAACACATTCACAGTTCTTTCTTAAGATTGTTATGATATCAAGTATTCCCATCTAGTCAGCATAGTGGTCTATTGTCAGACTAATGTTGAACACATTCACAGTTCTTTCTTAAGATTGTTATGATATCAAGTATTCCCATCTAGTCAGCATAGTGGTCTATTGTCAGACTAATGTTGAACACATTCACAGTTCTTTCTTAAGATTGTTATGATATCAAGTATTCCCATCTAGTCAGCAGAGTGGCCTATTGTCAGACTAATGTTGAACACATTCACAGTTCTTTCTTAAGATTGTTATGATATCAAGTATTCCCATCTAGTCAGCAGAGTGGTCTATTGTCAGTATCAGCCAGACAGCTAGAGAGTCTATCCCCTTTTCACCAATGCTATACCAGGGAGATTGTTTTTTTGTGTGAAGTAAAGCACCACACCAAGCATCAGCTCCCTACTTTACTACACAGGTCCGAGTGGTGTTACTCATGCACTGAGTTGGCAGTTGGTATTGAACCCAGAACCATGTGATTTCTAGGCAGGTGCTCTACCAACTGAGCAAAACCAACCCCATTTTTAAACAGATCTATTTAATCCATAAATGGAACCCCACTCTGACTCAGAGTGGTAATAATTGCAATGAAGTGGTACTCAACATTCTCCAGAACTGGAGCATCCCCACCAGAT
Organism: Doryteuthis pealeii; assembly: GCA_023376005.1. Lineage (NCBI taxonomy): Eukaryota > Metazoa > Mollusca > Cephalopoda > Myopsida > Loliginidae > Doryteuthis > Doryteuthis pealeii. The sequence continues at coordinate 60,815,341 of CM042147.1, read as the reverse complement.
ATAGTTTAGTGTTATACCCAGGACACCCATTTTTAGGGGGGGGGGCGCCTTACTCATCTGCAGGGGATACAGTCAGCATATTCTAATCCTCACCAACAAGGCAAGTTCTATTTAGGGTATGAAATTGGTAATTTTCACCTTTAGTTGGCTAAATTCCTAGCATAAAATTGTGCGTGCGCATTATCTGAAATGAACTTAATTGTTATTAAGAACACATTTTATGATATTTTTGTGTTAAAGCATGCAGCTGTATTGTTTTCGAAAAAGTTTCTAAGATTTGTTTATTTTGCACGGAGACTTTCAAAAGGGCTACCGGCTTGTGTCAAAGTGAAAGTCAAGGAAGGTTACTCTAATTGCCTTATTTGCTAGGAATTTAGCCAACTAAAGGTTGAAATCTATATCCAAATGTAACAACGATGAGGAGGAGTTAAAAAGTAATGCCATTTTGTTTAGGACAGGTATAATTACCAACATAGGAACATGTATCATACATCAAAATGAATCTGGTCCTCTGTGGATCACATCCCTACTCCTCCACATAATCCCTGTTTCTCTTAATAGCAATGTTCCACCTTCGAATAAGAGCATGTATCCCTGCCCCATAAAATTCTGTTGACTGTTCTTTGAGCCACTTCTTCACTACAGATTTCACTTCCTCGTCACTGGAATAATGTTTGCCTCTCAAACTCTCTTTCATGGGTCCAAAAAGATGATAGTCTGAAGGCACTAAATCTGGTGAGTATGGAGGATGTGGTAAAGTTGTCCACCCAAATGAGGCTATTTTCTCCCTTGTCCTGATGCTTGTGTGTGGTCGAGCATTGTCATGCAGAAGGAGGACATTGTCGATTGGCAAGTTGGGTTTTACTTGTCGGATTCTTGCTCTGAGCCTCAATGTAGGCTTTAGTTTCATAAAAAAAAACTTCACATGAAATAAAGAAAATGGCATTACTTTTTGAATCACCCTCACTCATATTATGGGATATAGATAGTATTTTCTTTCTTTCTGTTCTTTCTGTTCTGCATTTAAAATTCTAAAAGACACTATTAAAGATCTGTAAGTTTTATTTTCAAGAAATTAATAAGAAGAAGAATCTAAAATTGTGTGAGTTATGAGATACATAGGCATTATATTACTTTAAAACCATAAATTTTCTCCTTGTCAATGCTGAGGCAGTGTGATAATTTAAAAAATGATTTCCCACAATACTAGTATTGATAATAAAAAGATGCCAGCATTGTAACACTATGGCTTCTGCTTGGGTGCCGATAAAGTGCAGTGGTGTATGTGTGACACTATGGTCATGTGGGTGAGTATATCTATATGTAGGTGAGCGTTTCTCTTAGAGCTGTGAAGTTGGAACACAAAACCTTTGACTCCAACTCCTTATTATTATATTATTAACCCATTAACTGCAGATTATGGAAAGTTCAGTTATTGCAGTTCTATAGCTTAACTGCAAATGTCAGAAATGTTATATTCATATATGACTACCAGAAAAAACAGGACCCATTGGGTCACCCATTGAGCTCTGGATAGATAATTGTGATCAGGATAAAAGAATTTGCAAAGCAAATTAAATTTAAAAAATAAATACGGACGGAGAATGAAAAAAAAAAAAACATTAAAATCATTTTTTAAGATTTCTAAAATTTGGAACATTTGATCTAATTTAAATTTAAATGGACCGGATTCTTAGAAGTTCAATCTCACACCCACACTCTCCACTCTCACTCTTTAATCTCACAGAGAAACTAACATATATAAGGAGTAGTTAATCAAGATATATATAAAGAGGGGGAAAGTAACAGGCAGAATTTGAAGTAAGTTTTTGACTTAATAGCAAATTACGACTGATTAGAACCAATTAAAATGAATTTTTTTCAAACATAACTCAATCCCAGAACTAAGGAATATTTTAACATTTATTTTGTGTCATTAAACTCAATAGGAAAAAATCCCTTAGGAAAAAATCATTGATTCTCTCAGCTTTAGTATAATAATAGATAACTTAATGCAAATGATAAAACTTTGTTTTATTGTAATTGATGGTCACTCAGTTTTATTGGTGAGTCAGGATATCAAGTAGATGCTCTTTCCTTTCTCCAACCAATCAGGATCCAGATGCTAAGTGGATCATTTCAATTTTTTTATCCAAATGTAACAACTATTATGGGACATATATAGTATTTTCTTTCTTTTTTATTTCTGTTTTCATGTCTAAATTTTTAAATTCTAAAAAGACACTATTAAAAATCTACAAGTTTTATTTTTAAGAAATTAATATGAAGAATAATCTAGAATTTTGTGAGTTATGAGATACATAGTCATTATATTACCATAAATGTTTCTCCTTGTCAATACTGAGGCTGACCGTATTTGGGACTGTGTGTGAAAAGCAAGATTAGAATTAGTGTAGTTTTTATCATCAATGAACAGACCAGGATATGCTGTCATTCCCCCATTGGCAAATCTAAACACTTTTAAATAGAGTGCTACCACTTAATGATTAGTGTTTTTTAAATTTGTAGATGTCAAAATAAAAGGAAAAAAAGCAACATTGTTTTGTTTCTCATGAGTGACCACTCTGCCCTTGTATATTTTTATCAGTCCAAAAACCATTAAATCCAGCAATACTTTCATTTTTACTTTTCATAGATAGCTTGTTCTTTTTTAAAACTTGTTTAAAGCAAGGTATTGGTGTTTTAAGCTTCTTCAGCTCAAACGGAGTTCACTTTGTAAACTATAAGAATTATATATTATCACATGGGGTAAGATCAGAATTTAAGAAGTGGTTAGGTGGGGCATAGCAAAAAAAGGTTAGGAACCCTGGGTCTAATATACCTTTATACTAGTTGATTAAGGAACCTCTTATATTGTGAGTAGGTCTTATTAAACTAGGGGTCCCCAAACTTTTCAGACTAAGGGCCACAAAACTCAACTCAAGAAGGCATGTAATCCATAAAGTATATTTTTAAAAATAAACCAATGTAAAATGTACCCTTTTTTTTTTTTTTTTTTTTTTTTGATTATTTTTTAAAAATGCTAAGCATTTTTTTGCATTACCAATATAAATATTTTTGATTCCTGAACAATAAAAAAATCTCTTTGCCAATATCTATAAGGATCAAGTTCTAAAACAAAACTATTTTTTGATGATGATGATAATAATAATAATTATCATTACAATTATTATTATTATTATTATTATTATTATTATCTATATATTAATACTCTTGTTCTTTAATCTTCTGACCATTATCATCTTGCAACACTGTCTGGTTAAAAATGAGACTGTCTAAATTGCCCAAGATGAAATGCAAAAATATAAATCCTGATTATCTGGTGTCTCTTATCCACCAAATTCTTTTTTCTTATGAGTGTTGTCACCTCAGCTAAATAATGGATCATTCCATTTTTATTAGAAAGAAAATAAGGGAAGAAAAAGGTCATGCTATACAGAAAAAATATAAAAAAGAAAGAAAGTCTGGAAAAGATAGAGAAAGGGGGTTAAGCACACGGAAGTGATTATACTAATCTGTTTCAACTGAACATCATTATATGAAAGAAGGAAAGAAAGAAAAAATAGAGAGAGAGAGAGTTAAATCAAGATTATTATTTTTCATACATATTGAACTATATGGCAATAGCTCTTAAGTAAACATATAAAACGTAATAATTAAATTATCATATTGTGGTATATCCACAGGTCCTGCTAGTTGTTGTTATTATTATTATTTATATTTACTCCTTTTGAGTTTTCACATCAGTGTTAGCTGATGGTCTTTCACTGGAATCTGAGTGACAGCAAGTCTCCTCAGGTCTCCAGGACTCTTCTGAGTATTCTGGCAGATTGCAGCAGTGCAGTGTTCTGAATGGTTTCAATCCTTCCTCTGATATCCAAACTTTCCAAGCCCTTTTCTAATCCTTTTGGGACTGTTCCAAGTGCACCAACTACAATTGGTATCACTTTCACTTTCATATTCCATAACTTTTTCAGTTCTCTGGCAAGGTCCAGATATTTATCTATTTTTTCATTTTCCTTTAACTTCACCCTGTGATCTGCTGGCACTGCAAAATCCACCAGTTGACAAGTTCTTTCTTTTTTGTTTATCAACACTAGGTCTGGCCTACTTGCTGGGATAAAGTGATCCGTTTTTATCTCAAAGTCCCAGAGAATTTTATGCGTTTCGTTCTCAAGAACAGATTCTGGTTTATGCATATACCATTTTGTTGTGTGGTCAAAATTTAATTTTTTGCATAATTCCCAGTGGATCACCTTCCCAACCCAGTCGTGTCTAGTTTTGTATTCTCGTTGTGCTAGTTTGCTACATTCGCAGAGAAAGGGGTTATTATTATTATTATTATTATTATTATTATTACTATTATTATCTTATGTTTTTATTTTACATCTATTATTTTTTTCCAATTATCTTTTATATTTTTTTTATCTCTTTTTATCTATTTATCTATTTTTTTCTCATTATCTTATATTATCTCTTTATTTCATAATTCTTATGTCTTTTTTACTTAGTGCCATTTTGACTTAAGTAAATAGAATGCTTTGTAAGACAAATTATTTGCTTCCTGTGTATAATTAACCATGTCTTTATTTTTTTCATTTAAGGACAATTAAACAGAGAGAAAAAGAAAAAAATTTCAAAAACTCAGGCTTGAGCACATAAAAGGTAAGAAAGGCTTCAATTTTCTTCTAATGACTAGAATTACTTGACCAATTATTGTTTCAACCACCACGGATCGTCTCTGCTATATTCCATTTTGAGTATTTCCTCATTTCAAAAGCCTTATATTTACATTTCTTAGACTTAAGACTAAAACTTTCACCTCCTGATTTCACTACAAATAGTGAGACATGCTTTGTGTAATGGTTTTTCATCAAAGAAAATGGAATTGGTGATCCCTAAGTGTAAAGTTTCATTTCACTTCACACTAATACCTTTGGGAAAGGCATGAATCCATCTGTTCTCCATCCAGCTATGGGTAAATAGTAGACTTAAGACTAAAAATTTTCACCTTCTAATTTCACTACAAATAGTGAGGCATGCTTAGTGTAACGGTTTTTCATCGTAAAAAATGGAATTGGTGACCCCGAGTTCAATTCCTGGATGAGACTGGTTGCATTACACTAAAGCCTTTGTTCTCCCCCAGCTATGGGTAAATAGTAGAGTAGACTGGGTTCTTTAGCTTTGATTAGGCAATCAGTGTACAAGAAGAAAAACTCTGAATTTAAACCAGTTTACAAAAATTGACCTTGTGTCACACCCAGCTCATGGTGGAAAGGTTGGGTAAGGTATTGTAACAAGACATACTCTGATTTAGTTGAAGAGGCAGACATAATGTCATTAAATTTAAGGCTTTAATTTACTACCATCAGAGTATCCAATGATACAATGACTTTCTGGATAAAAGCATTGGTTTTTAAAAATACAATGAAACATTGGAAATCGTTTGCATTCATCCATCTGCTAAAGATGATAGCGTAATGTCCAATGTTTGTTTTTTTTAAACAGGCCAATTTTTTAATGCCAATCTCTGGTGCAGTGACTACAAAAACAGTGATGCTTGCTGGAGTTGCTGTTGTCTCTCCTTCTTTCTGGCTCTCTTTTCTGTGGCGACTTCTTTCCTCTCTTTTTCACTGCTTTTCATCCCTTGTCTGACAAGGAGGCGCCAGGCCACTTGGTTTTCTGCACCAACCTCCCATGAATTGGTGTTGATGTGGCATGTCTTCATGTCCTTCTTGCAGATGTCATGATTATACACATTCTTATTAAGGGCTGGTTTAGCTCAGTTGGTAGAGCATCTACCAAATGTAAGTAATACATTTCTATATAATATTTTTAAAGCATAACTCCTGATGGGTTATTTAGTCAATAGCACCTGGCAACTGACAGAGATCAAAGGAGTTTGTACAGAATGGCACAAACAAAGAACATTTTTGGTAATTTTGCAGTAATATACAAAGAATATATATAAATGTATGAATAGCACAGCTTGGATCTGTGTGGTAAAGTGGGAAGCTGGTGGTAAGTGTGGCGCTCCACCTCAGATGCAAAAACAATCTCTCTGGTCTAGCATTGTTGCAAATGGGATAGACTCCCTCACTGTCCAGCTGATACTGATAGTAGGCTCCTCCGATGATTTTATTTTACTACATTCAAAATCCAGAAAAGAGTAAGTTAGTCATTTGTTTCATTTTTTTTTTTTTTTACTGAACTATTAAATCCCAAGTTTTTTAAGTAGCTACAATTCACCCATCATCCATATTTCTTTAGTCTTTCCCTCCCCTACAACTACTAAGAAGGTGCTGATTTAGGATGGAAAGATAATCTTTGAGAATTAACTATAAATGTTCAGTTAGAAGAAAAATGGATCAAATGACTGAAATTTAAATGGGAAGCTCCACTTCAGACATAAAAACAAACTTCCTGGTTTTGTGCTAGTGAAAAGAGGACAGACTTCCTTGCTGTCCAGCTGGTATTGACAATAGGCCACTCTGCCTATTTTACATTACTTACAATCAAGTGAATCAAATTTTGGCATTAAATAACCCATAAGGAATTGATACACCATTAAACAAACCAAACCTAAAGGTATAAAATATTAGTACATCATAAATGTCATTAAGTTATCTCTAATCTAAAGATCTAATTTTTGTATCCATTAACATAACAAATAAAAAAAATAGCATATCATAGCACGATCTTCACTAGCATAATACCATTCAAATGCTCAAAATTAGAGAATAAAGCGACTTACAGTTCAATTTGCAACTTAATAATAATAGTGTGGGGTTTCCATTCACACTCACTCTGATCATTACAATTTTTCAAGGGAGATAACATGTTCTGCCTACTTACATTCTCACATAGACATATTCACATACATCCATTGACTCTTCTCTGAATCTATGTCTTCTTTCCTTCTTTCTCACATCTGTCCGACCTCACCATGAACTCCGTGGATTATATGACGATCAACATGAATGTATAACCTACCCCCACTCCCTGAGGCGTACATAATAATAATCATGTACCCCACTAGGACTCTTTCCCGCGCATTTGGACAATTCACCAGTTCTTTCCACAACATGAAGACAATACCATGCATATCTGACTGCTCTCTGATACTCAATACTTTTTTACCACGTGAGGTCTGTTGAGAACTTTTGAACTTTCATCCCTTTTTATCATCTTCTTAAATTGGTTGTTTATGTTTTATGATCAATATATATCATTCCTGTTAAATCTATTGTCTTCAGTTTTCCCTTTTTTATTTTCATTCAGTTGTTTAATGTCCTCACAGACTGCTTGATTAAGCTACCTGCCTGACCTTCACAGACAAGCGAAGGCAGAATATAACTACTAAATGTTAATTATAACATACTTTGCATTTATTAGTTTTCAATTAATTTTTATATAAATTCTGTTACAAACAGGACCAGCTTTCAAAGCCAGTTGCTGACTCCACAATCCCCAGAGCTCCAGAATTGGAACTCTACCTATAGTGCAATTTAACGTCATAACCGGGATACTGCGACCCTCAGCTATCGCCTTCTAGCACATATATGATAAAAAGGGTTGGGTGTTTGTTTGCCAGTGACGGTTGAGTTTATTCATGATACAGGTTTTTTTAATCATTTTTAACATGTCCTTTTTTTTTTTGTTTATTTTTTGAAGCCCTCCGGAAATTGCATTTAAGCAAGAAAAATGTGGAAGGGAAATTTGAAAGGAGGGACATTATTGAAGATTATGCCAATTATGGATCCACAGCTTTTGCCCCTTTGACACGCAATGGAGTCTTTCCAGATTGCAAACAAGATCAATACATTGTCCAGAGTTCATTCCTTTCTACTTATGATGGTAAGTGTAAACATTTTGTATATAATATTTGGTAATCTGAACATTAGCTACATAAATGAGAGTAACCTCCCCTTGTTTCTTTCACTCTGAGGAAGCCTTATGTTTTGGTGAGTCCATTTTCATTTCACCATAAATCTACACTGAAAATACGAATTTGTTCGATTCAATACAACTGCATGTTTTAACACGAAAATATAAAAAAAGGTGTTCTTAATAACAATTAAGTTCATTTCAAATAATGTGCAAGCACAATTAAGAACACATTTTATGATATTTTTGTATTAGAACATGCATTTGTATTGATTCGAACAAATTCGTATTTTCAGTGTAGATTTACAGTGAAATGAAAATGGCCAACCAAAACATAAGGCTTCCTCAAAGTGAAAGAAACAAGGAGAGGTTACTGTCATTTATGTACTAATGTTCAGATTACCCAATATTTACTTATTCTTATGGAAATTAGTTAGTTGGTTGGTTTTTATGGCATATCAACCCTAGGGTTATTCCATAGCTAAAGATGTTTTTGTTTTATACATTTTTGATGGATATTTAGTTTTTTTAGACACATTTTTTCTCTCATTTTCTGATCTATTAAAACCATAGATAGGACCCTAACAAGAACTACCACTCCAGGTCAGAGTGGACCTGGGTATAATGGCAATGAAGGGTTACTCCACACTCCCCACAGCTCCAGAATTGGAATCTCACCATTAGTTGCAGTTTGTTATACCCAGGACACTATGGAAAATATTTTTTTCTTATAAAATTAAGAGGCAAAACAGTTTTTGTGCTCAAATGAACATAAGATTGCTCTTTCTTCAGAATTATTTTTTTCAACCCCATAGATGGAAGGGGGATCCCTGTGGTGTTTTGGCTAATGTATACCTCTTTGTGTCTGGCTATATATCATGTAGAGCGTTCTTTCTATTCTTCTTATGAGGGCATCCGTGGTTATGCCCTCATATCTAAATCTTTTACTTACTTGAGCAACTGGCCTATGGCTAGATTTCTTCAATCTTCTTACTTCTTATTCTCTTCTGTTTCTTGTGTAGCTGGGGCATTTCGTCTTACTGTATTTTGTTGACTGTCTAGTTCTGGTTCTTTAAGATGCTGATCTGATTATGCCAAGGCCACCATCTATACATATATAAAGAGCAGTTTGTATCTATTTATGTATATCTGGAGGAAACTATGAAAATAAAACAATTAATGACAAAGTAGATATATATATATATACATTCACTCTCACCAGATCTTGCTTTTTGAGCAAAAATAATGATTTTTTTTTACTTTTAATATTTTAAATAGGAAACATTAAATTTTTTTTTTCAGAGTGTCTGGATTAGCGCAAGGTCTTTTTTTTACGTAGGGATCTTAATGGGGCATCCTACAAGGATTCAACTCGTGATTCAACAATAATGGATCTGCAAAACTACCTTTTTTTAACTCCCTGCTTCTACGCCGGGTAGGCACTTCCAGTATAAAAATAAATTTAAAATAGGAGCTTATTTATTCTGTTATTTTACGTGTCGAAATTTAGAAATTCCTTCTTTTTCTTTTGGAACTTAGGCCTATTGGATTTGGAGCAGACTCTGCCTGCTTTTGTGACTAGTCCAAGAATAAAAGTACCAGTGCCTCCTGTAAAAACAATTGGATCATACATCAAAAGAAAATATAAGCAAGAATTTGAACTCAAAGATGTTTATGAGGTTTGTGTCATTTGTTATTTAACTCTTTGCCTACTTTAAGCTGCTCACTGTGGCTCTCCCACTACACCCAAGCAAAGTACAAAAACTGATAGTTAGTTCATTATAATTGAGCAGAAGGGCTCAGATTACAATAAGAATATGGCTTCATTTGAATAGAATGAATTTTGGAGTGAATAGATAATGAAACCTGGTCACAGACACAAAAACATTAGAAAACTTTTTCATATTTACCTATCTTCATTTGTAGAGATTGCTGGTTGGTTGGTTAGTTTTAAAGCGTGTCAAATCTTGTTGGGTTATTTTATGCCAAAGTGAGTTCAACAATTATTGTTTCTAATTATATATTGTACAAAATATATCTTTATAGACGTTTTAAACAGATAACTACTTCATTATCTCAAACAAATCTATTTGACCCATAGATTGGATCCTAACAGGTACTACCACTCCAGGTCAGAGTGGACCTGGGAGTAATGGCAAGAAATGGAACTTCACCACCAGATGCAGTTTAGTGTCATACCCAGGATACCTTTTTTGAGAGGGTTGTACTCCTCTGCATATATTATTTTAGTCCTTGTGAGTAAGGTCCTTTCTGAGTGGTTGCCAAGTTAAATCAGAGTAACACATACGGTTCTTGTGACATTAAAAATGGCTGGATAGATCTCGGACATATTTTATATTATCTATAGATTTAATATGCTAGTATCTACCTCCATCTGTCATGTCCTGTCATCACCTCTGATAAATAATTGACCATTCTGTTTTGATTCATAAGATATGAATGCATGTGTTCAAATGTTATGCCCTGTCATCACCTGCAAAATGGGACCATATCATTGTAATTGTGAGGAAAGACAGGGAAGAAAAAGAATGCGCTACACATCAGAGGGGAAAAAGAAAGCAAATATAGAAAGAAAGGTTAGAGATAGGAAGTGATTGCACTTATCATCTGTTTCAATGAAATAGAAAACAAAAAGCAGAAAAGAAAGAAAAAGAAAGTTAGAAAAAGTAAGAGATTATACTTTTTACATATTAAACTATTTGCAATAGCTCTAAAGTAAATATATCAAATGTTGTAATAATCAAATTATCATATTGTGGTATATCAACAGTTCCTGCTTGTGTTGAATTAAAAAGATTAAAATGACACACAGATGTTACATAATCGATAGGTAGCCTATTAATTATGTGCGATAGAGTAGCTGAATTTAAACTAATGGTAGTGGAAAATACAGGTTATTTGATTGACAGATTTTAACCTACATTTGATTTCCTCTTCCGGATTGCAAGTATGAACATGAGAAAGAGATTAGGAAAGTCAGATTTTATTTGGGTGCTGAACAGGACAGTCACAAATGGCAATCTGTCTGTTGAAACTAAATTCTTGCATGTGTGTTTATTGATCTGGGATATAAAATAAAATATGAGCTCTAAACAAAGCAAAGTCTTGTGTTTGTTAACTAAAAACAAACTACACAAAACGTCCCAGAATCAAGTAAAAAAAAAATCTCCAGAAAGCCATCTATCAGCCTAGAGATAGATCCAGCTAAGAATAACAGCTACCAGACCGGACCCACCCAGAGATAGACAGATCCACCCCAAGCAAGATAGAAGATACAGAAAATAAGAAGCCAGTTACTCAGAAGCATAGAAGAAGAAACACAAGATAAGTATAAAAGAAGTATATCTGTATACAACCACAGCTATACAGGTATAATATACAAAATATATACGCTATATAAGTATGGCTACATAACACAGATTCATTACGTATAGATTTATTCCTAATGGAAATTTGTTGTTGAGGTTAGAAAAAATATTGTTTATATTTGATGATTTTTTAGATGTTTTTATTCACTTTTTCTACATCTTTTCTGGTTTTATAGAAAATCCAGGCTGGAAAAATTCCAAAGAAGAAAGAAACGAAACCACTTCGGTATCTTGTGAAAATTGAAAAGCCTAAACCACGGCCGCTAACACCTTCGGTTAAAGGACCTTCTTCTGTAAGTTTATCCCTTCTTATCTGATTAAATCTCATTTAGAGAAACACCTACTCAGATACATATATCTATAGGGAGTTGTTTTTTAAACAAAATGGAGACATCTCCACACTGGATTTTGAGCCTTTCAATTTAGTAGACCAGTTCACATAATTAGGTAGTAATATCTCATCTACAGAAAGCAAAGTTTATATACGCATAGAAAAGGTATGAATTGCTAAGACGGTATTATTGATCATATGAAATCTGATAAGATAAAGTAAGAATTATTCCATACTGTAGCCATGTTAGTGCTACTGTATGGCTGTACCACTTGGACTCTAATGAAAGGCTTAGAGAAAAAGTTATATGGGAGCTACACAAGGATGCTGCATGCTGTCTTGAACAAATCCTAGAAGCAGCATCCCACAAAAAGTAGCTGTACAGCCAGCTACCTACTATCACACAAACCCTCCAAGTAAGATGAACAAGACAATCTGGACACTGCTGTTGAAGCATAGATGAACTCATAAGTGACATTCTCCTGTGGACACCTACACATGAACACACCAGTGTAGGCCAACCAGCAAAAAAACTACTTAAAATAACAAGTATTTAAATACTGGATGTCATATGGATGCAATGATTGATAGGGACAGGTAGAGAGAAAGAGTCATGGGAATCTGTGCTGTCAGCACAATCTGATGATGATGTATATAACCCCCATCGTCTACAAGGAATGAAATGTTAATTCTCTTCAAAATAGCCCCTTAGCATTCAATGCATTTATTCCAATGAGTTTTCAACTGGTCGGAGTCCCTCTTTTGATAAGTGTGATGTTTTTGCATACAAGTAAAATACAGAGCACTGAATGAAAATGCAAGATCAGTTTGTTGGAAATTAACAAGGTTTAGAGAAATGCTTCTACACTAAAAATGACTTAAGAACTCAACTTGTGTGTGAGAGCAGCTAGCTCATACATCAATCAATGTGTGTCATGGCGGAAGCCCCATGTCCTGATCCTAGCCTCCCACCAATGCAACTTCCAAGGGAGGCAAAGGGAGTAACTCTAGAATTTTGTTAGTTCTGGACCTAAAAATAAAGTATGAAGCTGCTCTCTTTTAATGTCCTTCCCATTCTCAAATCTTGGCCTTGAGATTAATTTTCAGTTTAGAAAACAAGAAAAGTCATATAGAGCTGGAACTGTATCCTGTATTTTACTAAAAATTGCTGTCCAAAAAGTATTGAGACTGGTTTCTTGATTTTCTCATTTTTTTTATTTCAAATTGTCGTTGACTCATTTAGATGAAGTCTAGACATTTAGACTTCATCACTTTATAAAATATAAGTTGCTCAGCTATGCATCCATCTTTATGTAAATTTTAAAATTTTGAAGCTTAAAATATGAGCAGTGTTATTCAGGAGAATCTTGGGCACATTGGTGCACCATTCTTCTGTAAGCAACTTATCCAAAAAAAGTGTAGCTGGTCCTACACAACTCTTTAAGACTCTCCTAGACAGACAGAGCTCTTTAGCCTTGGTATGGCAACTGATCTGGGAGAAGGAAAACTCTGAATTCAAACAAGCTGTACTCCACTTTAAAATTGAACTTGTGTCACATCCTGCTCATCACAGAGGAGTTGGGTAATACATATTAAGAAGGTTATGAGTAAATAGTAGAGAAGACTGAGTTCTTTTGTTTTGGTTAGGCAACCAGTCTAGGAGAAGGAAAACTCTGAATTCAAACCAGCTGTACTCCACTTAAAAATTTACCTTTTGTCACATCCTGCTTGTGGCAGAGGGTTGGATAAATACACACTACATTCTTGTATGAGGGGGTTTGTGCATTACTTTGTGCTAATGCCCTTTTGGAAAAGTATGAATCCATCTATTCTATGTCACCCCAGATATGGCTAAATAGTAGGGCAGACTGGTTTCTTTAACCTTGGTAAGGTAACTGATCTGGGAGAAGGAAAAATTCTGAATTCAAACCAGCTGTACAATTAAAAATTGACTTTGTGCTGCATTCTGCCTGTGGCAAAAGGGTTGGAGAAATACTTGTATGGAAAATGAAAAGTTTAAGCAATATATATCTTTTTTTAGGTAATTTTCACCTTTAGTTGTCAAAATTCCTAGCAAATAAGGCAATTAGAGTAACCTCCCTTGACTTTCACTTTGAACTAAGCCAGTAGCTATTTTGAAAGTCTCCGTGTGAAATAAACAAATCTTAGAAACTTTTTCGAAAACAATACAACTGCATGCTTTAACACAAAAATATCATAAAATGTGTTCTTAATAACAATTAAGTTCATTTTAGATAATGCGCATGCACAATTTTATGCTAGGAATTTTAACAACTAAAGGTGAAAATTACCTTTTTTTAATTTTCTTTTCTGTGGCCTTTAATAATGAGAGAGAGAGAGAGAGAGAGAGAGTGTGTGTGTGTGTGCTAATTTTGGAGGCCCTTGGTATAATGGTGTTGTAACCTAACAAAGGTTACTAAATGAGAAATAACCAAATAGAAACTGGAAATGAAATGGAATCTTTATAACATTAACAAAATACAATACTCGCTAGCGGCATGAAGAAGGTAAACCACTGCTAGTGGTATAAGGCTACTCAGCATAATACTCCCATATTCATGATGATTGGGACATACCCATTAATGTTCATAGGTAGGGTATATAACAAATGGTTACCATTGTAGGAAATGTACACAGTGAGACGAGTTCAAATCCTGGATGTGGCTGTTTGCATTTCATATAGCACTTATACCCTTGGAAAAGGTACAAATCCAACTATTCTCCCTCCAGCTATGGGTAAATAGTAGGGCAGACTAGGCTCTTAATATGGCAACTGGTCCAGGAGAAGGAAAAGTCTGAATTCAAACCAAAGGGGCTCTCTTCTCATTAGTTAAAACTACTTTGAGCTCTCCTCTCCCTCCTCCTCATCTCCCTCCTCTTATTCTACTTTGATTCAAAACAATTCTATTTATGCATGTTTCTTTGATAATTTACAAGCTTCCTTTTTTTCTTTCTTTTTTTCAATTGTAGGAAATGGAAGAAAAAGAACTTGCTGTGATATACCTACAGCAATTGCTCCGAGGAAAGGCTGTACACAATATGGTAAGTAAAATACAATTTGGCCTTTTACTTTAAGTAACACATGATATCCAGAGTGGAGCAGAAGAAATAGGGCAGCCATCATAATATCATTGACTGCCCTGCTTTGTACATATGTTTCTTGGATAATAGATTGTATTTAGGAAGCTATCTATTAGTAATAATATACATACGAGCAGGACCTGTGTATATACCACAGTATGATAATCTGATTATTACAACCTTTGATATGTTTACTTTAGAGCTATTGCAAATAGTTCAATATGTAAAAAGTATAATAATCTTGATTTAACTCTCTCTCACTCTTTTTCTTTCTTTCCTTCTTTTCATTATGTTCGATTGAAACAGATCAGCACTATCACCCCCTCTATCTTTCTTTCTTTCTTTCTTATATTTTTTCTGCATAGCATGCCCCTTTTTTTCCCTTTCTTTCTTTATAATAAAAACGGAACAGTCCATTATTTAGCTGAGGTGACAACACTCATAAAAAATAAGGATTCTATTGATGAGTAACACCAGATAATCAGGATTTACATTTTTTCATTTCATCTTGGATGATTTGGACAGTGTCATTTTTAACCAGAGGGTGTTGCAAGATGATAACAAGCGTAATAATGTATAGATACTAACTGAGGTACCTATCAATATGAAAGGATTATTTACATACGGATTTGGGAGTCCCTCATAGCTTAGTGATTAACATGCTGGACTGCAGCATTGTTGTAAGCGAGTTCAAACTCTGGTCATGCTATTATTTAACTTTCGGAAAGATATGAATCCCCTCATCCCCCAGCTATGGATTAAATAGTACCATTCTACAAGGATGGCTTTGACATTAAATAACCCACAAAGATTGATATGCCATTAAACAAAGAAACCAAACCAAACCTACATATTTGTTTGAATTTTTGAGATGAGGCTTGATATATACAAGTTGAGTTAATACAGTTAAGTAATAATCATCTGTAGGTTGCAGGTTCAATCCTGGCCAAGGGTGATAATAACATAGAACACTTTACATAGCTTAACATTTGTACCCGGTTATGGTTAACGAAATGAGAACTGTCTATCCCTGTGGATTGAATAGAGTTCAGTTTGAAGTTCTGTGAAGGCTCCCGAGTTCGACAAGAAGATTCCCATGTTCAAAGAGTAGGTTCCTGAGTTTGACGAGAAACACCTGAAGAAGGCCAGGGGGCACATCGGCTGAAACATTGTGTAAATAACACTGAAGATGAGGGCAATAGTCTGAAAAAAAATCTAAATAATACAAACCTACATAATTTCTTTATATTATTCAGAGGCATGACCCCATGGAGTCAGATGAAAACTCAGAAGTTTAGTCCAAAACCTAGCTATTAATTTTTGGTTATTTCCTATAAGTCTAACATAAACAAAGGAGAACCACTCTTGACTGATAAATTATTTATTTATTTATTGATCTACTAGGAAAAAAGAAGATGGGGTTAGGGTTAGTTTAATGGGAAAATAAATAAATAATTTATCAGTCAAGGGTGGTTCCCCTTTGTTTATGTTAGAATTATAGGAAATAACCTAATGTTCTTTTTTTTTAAATGAAGACATTCAGGTTATGTTACATGTTGTTTTTTTTAATACTTTTATTTACATTTTTCTTGTAGATGCATGAAGGAAAAGGCAGACATTATGAATTGATCAAAGAATTACAGAGTACTCATACTTTACAAGTGGAAGATCAAAAACTTTTAGAACAAAAACGACAGTTAACACTGGCACTTCAAAGACAGCGAAAGACTTATGAACACAAGGTGAGTTAACATTTCTCTACATACTTATCATAATGGTTATTGTCATAGGAAATGGAATTGGTAACCCAAGTTCAAATCCTAGACAAGGCTGTTTGAGTTTCACTTTGTGCTAATGCTTTTGGGAAAGATATGAATCTGTCTGTTCTCCCCCCAGCTATGCATAAATAGTAGGGCAGACAGGGTTCTCTAGCCTTGGTTAGGCAACCAGTCTAGAAGGAGGAAAACTGTAAATTCAAAACAATTGTAAGTAGTAAAGTTGGCAGAGTGGCCTATTGTTGGTATCAGCCAGATAGCAAGGGAGTCTATCCCCTTTTCTTTAGTGTTAAACCAGCGAGATTGGGGAGCATCACACCTACCATCAGCTCCCCACTTTACTGGACTCGGTGCACACCATGTATTTGCTGTTGAAATAATTTTTAAGACTGGTGAATTTGTGATTGCAAAACAGAGACCTTTTCATGCTCATTTCATGTTATATCAGAATGCTGCTGTACCGGATAGAATTTTAAACCCATAGCAGTGTCATTTTTCTATCCAGAACAGCATCATTCCACCATAACATGAAATGAGCATGAAAAGCTCTGTGTAGAAATTACACCAGTTTTTAAAAAACTTTCATCAGCAAATGCATGGTGTGCACTGGTCCAAGCTATGATCATATCTGGAGAAAAAAATACATTAGCTAATTGGAACAACTATTACCACTTATCTAAGTTCACTTGGACTACATAAGTGATAAGTGACAGTCTAAAATATGGGAGGTATTTCTGCTGCACTCTATATAATAAATTAACAGATAACTTCAATAAAATCTTATTAATAAATTCTATGGATTTTTATTTTATTAACAAATTTAATGGATTTTTATCTTATTCAATAGATTTTATTAGTAAATTTAATGGATTTTCATCTTATTAATAAATTTAATGGATTTTTATCAATAATTTTTACAAATTGATTTTCTTTCCATATTCAGGAGAATGTTGTAGATGAAGCTCTGAGTCGTCTTGAAGGCAGTACAATTGGAAACATGTTTGATTTCCTCTCCAAAGAACTCATAAGAATTCAAGAAGAACGCAGAATTCATGCTTTTGCCATGCTAGCTGAACGTCAACGACGTATTCGGGAAGCAGAAGAGAGTGGCCTGAGACAGGAAGAAGAAAGAAGACGAAGAGAAGACGATGAAATATTCAAACAGGTCAGTGACCAAGGAAACCAGTATTGGTGGAAATTCTTTTCTCTTTTTTGTGAGGGTGAGGGGTGGGGATTGATAGGGGTTTTAACATTATCCCTACTGTTATAATAGAATGGGATCCCCATTCTAATATTGCAGTATGGATAATGCTAAAATACTTGATTTTATAATAATAATAATGGATTTATTGTGTACAGTGCTCAGGTGCACTACAACTCATCAAAGGTGGACGTATTGTACATATTAGTAAAGTCGAGGGAGTCTATACCCTTTTTGTTTGCGTTAGACCAGAGGGATTGTTTTGTTGAGGTAGAGCACCTCACCTACCATCAACTCCCAGATGCTTTAGTGCACAGATCAGATTACCCAAGCTGTGCTACTCATGTACTGAGTTGGCAGGGATCAGCATTGAACCTGGAACCTTACAATTCCTTGGTGAATGCTCTACCAACATTGTCAGACAGGAATAGTCCATAACAATGAACTTGTTATGATTTTATATCTGGTCTCATATATGCAAATGTGATGCTTTTGTTGTACAGTCATGTCTGACAATTCGGAATTTAGGCAGAATTTTATCTAAATCAAATTGACAAATAAAAATTTTAGTCAACAATATTTTTTAATATGAGTCCAGTCAAAAGAATCTACATTGAAACTAGCTTTGCCTATTTTCCTTACTAAGTTTCCGCACTATATTCTAAGCAAGATTTTGAGATTTTTATTTTTCAATTAAAGGTATGAATGATTTAGTGTCTTGGATCAAATTGTGAATTTCAAAGAGAATAAAAAAAGATGTCATCATTCATCCTCTAACTTTGAATCAAAATTTTCAATTTTCAATTATTTTTTCTGTGGAAAATAAGGATAATGTGCATATAGGTAGAGGTGTGTGGCATAATGATTATCATTATAGTAAATAGGAACAGTAAGAATCAAACTCACTAACAATGGTCTGCGAACCTAGCTTGCTAACCATTACACCATGTGAGGTGTAATAATATAATTGAGTAACAGAGAATCTTTAGATGCATAGATGAAATAAAAATGAGTTTAAAAAATTTTTTTTTAAAATTTTGAATATCCAACAGGAATGAATAAAACAAAAAACATCATACCATAAAATAACCAAAGAGTTGACATCAAATGTTCTTTAAAAAAGAGTTTTAAAAAAATAAGTTAAATATCCACCAGGAATAAATAAAACAAAAAAACATCTTAACACATAACTCAATAAGTCCTGGGCCTGAGATATAGATGGCGCCACTAATAAAAAATCCATATAATTTTTATAAAGTACTAACCTTCAAATAGCACATGTCAAAATTTAAGCCCAATCAGATTATTAGTTTACAAAGTTATTTATTTTACAGTTATTTAAGTGAAGCTACTGTTGCAAATTTTCAAAACAATGGAAAAATCTGAATTTCGTGTGTTGATAAAGCATTGCTTTCTGATGGGAAAAAATATTTTACAAGCAAAGCAATGGATTGATAAGTGTTATTCAGACTCTGCTCCGTTGGAAACAATGGTTGAGAGGTGGTATGCTGACTTTAAACGCAGTCGTACAGACACAAATGATGCTGAATGCTCAGGTCCAAATTTGGCAGTTGTCCAGGAAAACAACAAAAAACTCCACAAATTCCTTTTGGCCGATTGTAAATTGATGTTGCATGAGATAGCAGTGGAGTTGAAGATATCAGAAGGCAGTGTATTCACCATTTTGCATAAACATTTGTCAATGAGAAAGCTGTGTTCAAAGTGGGTGCCGCGTTTGCTCACTGTCGATGATTCAGAGTGTTGTTTGCAACTGTTTCAACGCAACAAAAAGGAATTTTTGTGTAAATATGTGACAATGGATGAAACATGGATCCACCACTTCACAAAACTACAAGAATTACACCTCAAATTGCTTCTGCACCCACCCTATTCTCCAGATCTGACCCCCAGCAACTACTGGCTATTTGCAGAGCTAGAAAGAATGCTCCAGGGAAAGAGATTTGGCTCCAATAAAGAAGTGATATCAGAAACTGAGGTGTATTTTGTGGCCAAAGACAAATCTTTCTACAAAAAAGGCATCGAATTGTTAGAGAAGCGTTGGAATCTGTGTATCACACTAGAAAGAGATTCTGTTGATGAATCAAGTCGAATTTTGTCTAAAAGCTGTTGTTTCATTAGTTAAGGCCAGGACTTATTGAGTAAAATAAACCAACAGTTGACATGCCATAAAATCCAACCAAAATCAAAGTTTTTTTAAATTTGAATATCCAACAGGAACAAATAAAACAAAAAACATCTTAGCATAAAATAACCCAAGAGTTGACATGTCATAAAATCCAACCAACTAATTAACCCCTTTTAGATGACAGGTTAGGGACTATCTGAAGATGAGCTGATTTTTATTTTTTTTTACATTACTATAAATGTCAGATATCTGTGTGTTTGTGTATTAGTTTACATTGCTTTTGTATTTTCGTTTTTAAACTCTAGGTGGTGAAGGTCCACCAAAACACTGTAGACATCTACTTAGAAGATATAATTCTTCAATCAGTCGACTACACAGCAGAAAAAGAAGCTCGGGAAGACATCAAGAAGTTGGCCACACAAATCAATGACATAACATATGAAATTGAAAACAAGTAAGAAACTTTTGTCTTAATTTTTTACACACGGCTTGATAATTTGTATTATTTAAATTTTCAGACTGTTGTCCTCATATCTTGGAAAATAAAGATGAATTTTATGTGCATATAGGTGAAGATGTGTAGTGTAATGGTTATCATCATAGGAAATGGACTAAAATTTAACCAGTTGGACACATGGCGCAATGGATATAAGGGTTGAGTTAATACAGTTCTAAGTGATGATCTGGAGGTTGCAGGTTCAACCTTGACTATAGGCAAAAATAACATAAAATACTTAACTCTACCAAATTTACCCCATGGCTGTACCAAATTTTCTTGGTTACCTTTTATCTGTATGATGGGATATTTCAAAATTCATCTCAGAACCCATTCTATTCAAATAAAGAGTGTTCACATATTGATTTTTAAGTGTAAACAAATGACATGTGCAAGAGCCACTGTCAACAGCTCATTGTAGGGTTGTAGTGGTGGAATAGCTACTGTGAGCAGCTTAAAGTAGGCAAAGAGTTAACATAGCTTAACATGTGTACCCAGTTAACAGAATGAGAACAATCTACCCCAATGGATTGAATGAAGGATTCGGTTCAAAATTTTATGAAGGCTCTTTGTTGCATTTCGTACAGGCAGAAGTAGGATTTTCCGTTTAAATCGAAACAAAGAAAAGACGACAAAAATGACAAAGGACTTTTTCCCGGTTAACGCGAACAAAGAAAAAAAGTATAACAATGAAATTCGGAAGTAGATTTTCCGCTGATAAGTATAACAAAAGAAAATGCGTAGGCGGCTTATATACATAAAATAAGTCAGAGATCCCAGCGGTTAGTCAGACAGAACCCTCGGGACAGAGAACAAAAAATAATACAAGATTCCCTTAAATATTGCCTGTATATGTTATTTCTGTAAAAAATTAGGTGGGTCCCACAGCCTTTCGGCTGTGGGACCCACCTAGCCACCCCTTTACCTCACCAACGCTAGCCATCCCAGCAGCAGTCATTGTCAACCCTCGGGCATTTCCATTGTGAAGCTCTACGCCACCCTCACCACCCACAAGCTGAAGAAAATAAAGACGGGTCATATTTTGTATATACGTATCTGTTGTTTATTGAAGTCCAGTAGCCGGTAGTAGCCGACTACTACATATATCGCATTTGGTAGTGACCATACCTGCTACAATACTCGCTACGTAACATCTTGAGTTTGATAAGAAGGCTCCCTGAATTTGACAAGAAATATCTAAAAAGGGCCACATTGACCAAAATGTGTATATAACAATAAAGATGAGGAAAGCAGTCTGAAAAATCTGAATAATATAAAAAACCTTTATTTGCAGTATTTGTCAATCAATTATTCAAACCTTAATTTTACAAATACCACCAAATAGTCAGGGTTAAGTGTTACTCATCCTACTAGCATAATTAAAGACTATAATTGTTAAACTGACTTTAGCATAAGTATTGGCATGCCATCAACTACATAAATGGCAATTTCTGTGTATAATCAGTTGTTGCCTGCACCTTTGATCCGATCATGAAACTTTACATGTGTTAAGCTAATATTCATAAACAGGACTGACTAATTGGATTTCAATAATAATCAATAATGGAACCCCTTGTAAATCCATCTTTACAATGGAGAAGGAAAGAAGACATTTCAGTGAGAGAGGGGGAAGGGGAGTAATAATCTGTTGAAATCAAGAGGAATTATTTTTTAAAATTAAATTAATTTTCTACTGAAATAACATATACAGGCAATATTTAAGAGAATCTTATATTAAAATTACAAACATTTTTTTTAATGAAATAACATCACTTTCTTTAATTCCTTAATTAAAAATGCAAAATTTGAGTTTGTATCAATTTGAACAATTTCAGCATAATCTATGATATAAATGGCAATTTCTATCTGGATTACCAGTACCATAAACAGACCTAGCAAAGGTTGCTATTGAAAATCCACTATGGAACTGAGAATAGCCTGAACTTTCCCCAGGTATTACCAGGTAATGCAGCTAGAAAAACATAAAATTAACCAACCAATGCATTGTTGTTGATTTGGATCTCATGGATGTCGATATATCCACACAATCATTTCCTATGATCTATATAACATTTTAGTAGTATTTACCACGCATCCCACTTATGCCGGTCAGACACATGATCCAATTAATGTGGGACCACCTATGAACCGAAGCTCATGGGATGGCATGCGCAAAAATGTGTGGATCCCCTCGGCACTCCCCCTTCAGGGTGCCTCAGCAATAAACCCAGCTCTGTCCCTTTAAATCAAGGGGGCAGGGGGATGGTCCCCTGGGATCACACCGTTAATTTCACTAACAGTCCAGTGGCCGAAACCACCAGACCTGGGCAAAGACTCTTGATTTTTTAAATATCTTCAAAATAATAAGACCATTGAAACAAAGAACAATATAGGAAAATGAATTTATATAAATTAATTGTTATTAATACTAATACTGACCATTATTACTGTTTGATTTATAGACGGACTCAATTAGAAACTGAAGAAATTGTTGGAGATCTTATTCATAACTTCTTGTTACCAGATGTTGAGAAAGGAATCATGAGAGAAAAAGGTGAGTAAAAAAAAAAAAAAATTGTTTTTCCTAAAAATTGAATGACAAGTTTTAGTATCCAGTCTTTTTCTTTCTCTCCCAAGTCATTCTGTTTAAATATTTTTTCAGATTTTTGTAATTCAATTTTTAATTAAACATGAAACTATTAGTTGCAATACAGTTTTAATTTCAGTGTTATCCTACTTACCTACACACACACACATTATATATATGTGTGTGTGTGTGTGTGTGTGTGTGTTTCATAAGCTTTTGAACCGGCAGATAATTTGCTGCTAATTATTTGGCCCTAAAAGTTCAAAACAAACATTAGGCAAAAAGGTTTTTTTTTAAATCATATATCAAAAGTATGCATGCATATGTATATATTTATAAACACTTTTCAGTGAAACCTGGGTATTAAACTTCTATTACAGATCCAATTCTCTAAGCTGGTTCTACATGCATATTGAGCACTTTTTCAAAATTTTCTTTTGCAACTCAATCAGTATAACATATATATAATGTGTGTTTGTTTTACAACTAAGCAATAATGTTATATAATCATTTTACACCTCCAATTTTAAAAACCTATATGTAATGTTTAATTAACAGTCCCTGCATTGACATTACTTGCAGGTTCAATCTGAGGAGTAATGTAAAAATATCAAACAGATCTATTTGCCCCATAGATGGAACATTAACAGATCACATCTATGGGTCAAATAATCTGTTTGATATCATTAAGAATTTACCTGTTTAAAATAACTGTGAAGATAAAAAATTTTGTACTGTATATAAATGGAGACCAGAATTGCTAAACTCAGTTTAACCTAAAACGGTTGATATGTATTTAAAAAAAAAAAAAACCTAACCCTGTCTCATCTAATTTGTGTCCAAGTCTGAGGAAATTTATGCGGATTAGCCTCCTTATGTTAGTTGTTATAGTCATGTTTTGGCTTTTTTCCATATGTCTCTTACAGTTGGGAAACTTCCAAGAATTTTGAACCAAAGCATTTATTTATTCCACAGGGCTAGATTGTTTTTATTCTACTACCAATGTGTAAAAGATATTTCACATCAGTTGATTCGTTCTTGAGATATCACTTGTTTTGGGTTTTTTTCTCCACTGAACCAGAGTATACGACCTATCATGTGAGAAGTAACCGATACAGGATATACTCTAAGCATGGATTATGAAATGAAAAAGGTCTACTCCAACTGATTGAATAAACGGGCCTGTTTCTGACTACCAGAGACACTTGATGATGATGATTGTAGTGTACAACAGCAGAAATGTAACTATAATGATAATGGAATTATTGTGTATAGTGCTCAGGTGCACTACACCTCATCAAAGGTGCATGTAGATTACATAGAATAATATACAAATGTCAGGAAAGTGAAGTGTATAGCCCTCATAGATGTTTGTGTGTGTATATATTGAGGTCTCTAGTACCATAACATATATAAACCTATGCATATATATATCAGTTAAAATCCTGCTTCTTACTGGTAGTTGCTGACGGGTTAAGGAATTAGACTAATGAAGAATCAGTCGGGTTTCGCTCCTGGCTAGAAATAGTTGCTGGGTTTTAGCAACACTGAAGAGACGTGAAACGTTGAAATAGTGCCTGCGGATGACAGTAATATATATGGAGGGAGGATATCAGGTATAGTGTTGTCAAATTTCAGGAAGCATGGGTGTTTTGAAGGATGCTGTGTCTCAGCAGCCAACAATTGATGCAGGTAGTTTGTTCCATGCTTCAGCAACTCAAAGTGTGAAAAAAAGTTTCCAAAAGTCATGAGAGCTGTTTTCTGACTTTGTAGACATGCCCACGTGTGTTATACACATATAAATCAAAAAGGTGCTCAAGGTTGCTGTTGACAAGATGAGGATGACAGTCCAAGTACATTACTGAATAATAATGTCACATCAACATAGAAGGGGAGGGGGCTAAAACTGTGTCAACTTTTAAAACTAGTCTTATTTTTTCCACCAGAAAGTGACTAATGATTGATAATTGCTTTTTATTCTAGTGAAACAATCACAAAGCAAATATTTGATGGCTGCCTACAAAGAGGTCCACAAATCAGTGGAAGAATATCTCGAAGAAACAGGAGCAGAATTTACAGAGTCAAAAGACTCAGAAAATGAGAGTTAAAAGTCTATATAATGTGTGTGCACATAATTCAGTGCTTATTATTGCTAATTGTATACAGACACTGAAATCCAGAGAAATGGTACGAGGAGGAAAAAAAACAAAAAAACAAAAATATACAAACATGAAAATGTTCTCTAGCCAAATCTTTTTTTTTTTTTTTTTTTTTTTTTTTTTTTTTGATAATTTAAATTACACACTTGTCATGCTGAGCTACACATCACTTCAAATTTCTAAGCTTTATTGAATATTAAATATTGCTTCCAGAGCTCAGCTGATATTGAGGAGAATGATTTTTTTCTTCAAGGACTTTAATTTACCATTTTTAAAATACTCTTGACAAGATGGATTCCTTTATTCAGAACTGTTTTCTTAATCCGAATTTCAAGCCATTAGACAAAAAACAGCATCAATACATTTTAATATATCCTTTACATATGCCTTCCTCTGAGTTCCATGCCAGAAGCTGGGATATATTTCAAATATATGATTAATTTATGTGCTCACATACATCAACTAAGCTACATGTTATCACCTTATAAAGATAGGACATTTACCAATAAAAAATGTGTATTTCAAAATTGTATGTTCAAAAATTTGTGTGAAAAGAAAAACATTCTGATTTTAAAAATCTACCAATTGATTCTAATAAAATTTTCAGTGCTTCTTTAATAAAGGATAAAGTTTTTATTAAAAGAAATTTCCACTCCAAATTTTTTTTTAATTGTATAAATGCCCCTACTTAATTAATTTGATGATTTAATCTATTTATACAAAATGCAAGATGTTGATTTTTTATACATTTAAAAGAATTCCCTGGAGAAACAAAATATTACCTTTTTAAAAGCAAAGTAAAGCCTGGCCCCATATAGTGGTCTATAAAAATAAATAAATAGATTTTTAAAAAGTAAATATTGTTCTTAGCAAATAAAACTAAAAAAAAAAAAAAAGAAAAAAAAAAAGGTGCCTATTTATATTTTCACTATTTTTTTTTTTTAATTTTATTATTCAAATCAAGTAATTAGTTGATTTTTGGTCGATTTTAAAAATCAGAATGTTATTTTTTGCCTAAAAAGTTTTAATACAAAATTTGGTCATATTTAAAAAATATAACTGATAAATTAATAAAATGTCTATAAACTAAAAGATAGAAATTAATTTTAAAACATATCCAGGATTTTTGTCATAGAGAACAAAAAAGTGTCCTTAATAATATATGTTTTCAATTATCAATGAAATCTACCAATTCTTTTCAGAAATGAAAAATTTATCTTGAAATTTGTAGATTATAAACCCAACATAGAAGGGCAAGAATATCACAGTAAAAGTAAAACATCAAAAAGGTAACATAGGGTAGACTGGGCTCTCAACTCTTTATAAAGGCAACAGGTCTAGAAAAAATGAAATTGAATTTAAAGCCCCAGTGTGGCAGAGTAACTTGCCATGTTGGAATGACAAAAACAGCTGCTGAAATCCCTTGTTCAACCTCATTCAGACAACACCTGAAAGAGACACCAATATAAAGTTGTCTAACACTCTCTTTGACATCAGTATCATGAAGAGGGGAGACCTGCAGCATGGGTAACTTAGTTTACTATACAACTTTGCCCAGGTTTCTGCTAGGATCCAACTTCTTGTGAGACTAACAAGGGGCATAACACACACACACACACACAACACACTATAAATAAGTACATCTCTACCAATGTAAAAATAGAAAATTTTTATCAGGTATTTTATTTCTAGTGGATACTATAATAATAATAAAAGAACATCATTAGGGATTTTATTACCAAACTATAACATCAAAACTAATAAAATTAAAATTGCATAGATATAGTTATTTACTAAGCTTAGTTTAGATGTGGCACAACGCCATAAGTATGGGGCACCCAATGAGAATCAAAATCACTACCAATGGTCTGCAAATCTAGCTTGCTAACCATTACACCACATGAGGTACCCAAATTGCATAAATATAAGAGGTGTTCTTACTTTTGGTTAGTTTCAATCCTGTGGGGTTTGATGATGAATAATACCTAATAATATTTAGTAGAAATTGATGATACTGTATTTATATAACAAAAAAAAACTTATATCTTGATTCCTCATTTGAATAACTTCAGTAACAAAAAAGTTTTTTTTAAGTTAAAATTCTATAAAAATTAAATCAATATTCTATTTTGTAGTATTTTTTTAAACATTGATAGTAACTTTGGAAAATATGTCAATGTATTTCTGTAGGGTGAGGGGGGATTATCTAAACACTCTTCTTTCATATAAATTAATCATAAATATACCATATGTATTCAATCAAGTCTTCTTTTTTTTTTTTTTTTTTTTTTTTAAGATGAAACTCCTTAAAAATAAATAGATAAATAAAAAATCTGTCAACTTCATACTGAAATAATAAACACACATACACACGAGCATGCACAAACTTATTTCCCATCCACTCAAACATAAATAGAAAAAATAATTTATTTTGTTTACAAGAATATTTTGGATTTATTTTCTCTTCCAATTTTTTTTTTCTTTTTTTAACTGAACTATTTGTATGGCACCATTCAGTTGCAATTCAGAGTTTATTTTTATTCAATGAAGAGAATTGACTGAATAACAGTGATCCAAGTCCATATAAGTCCACACCCTACAATCAGGTATGGAGTTTTTTTTGTGTGTGTGTGGTTTCTTTTAATATTAACATCTTTATAAACATTGTGCTTGGAAAGAGAGAAAGAGAGAGAGGAGAAAGGGAAAAGAGAAAATAATAGGCAAATAAAATATCTATTGGGTAAAAAGAGAGAGAGAGAGAGAGAGAGGGAGGGAGGGAGAGTTAGTTGCTGCTATTTTGAGAAATTCATTTACACATAAACTAGAACCAATGTTAATTCTAAATATGTTATAAATGTAAATATAATTGTATTATACAACATCTGACCCTTTCATATTAAATGATATCCAATTTTTTTATGCTAATTTAACTAATATTTATTTTTGAGACTGTCACATATAATTTTTTTTTAAATTACTTTGCAATTTTAATGAATTATCAAAGGAAAACAATTTTTTAAAAATTGTGCTATTCTTATGATAAAACTGCCATCATTTAGTAGCTGGAATAGATTTTAGGATTAAAATTTAAAATTACATTAATATTTTTCTTATGTTCAAAAACTAAAACATTTTAATTATCAGTTGGCCAATAATTCAATTTTATGGATTAAGTTTGATAAATTCTGAGATTTAAGATTTTATGGTTTAATCTTGCTATTTTTCAACCACTTCAGTTTTACATGAAAAAAACTTAGACTTTAGAAAACATTCCACCATAATAGTGAAGCTTAGGATTTCCATGCAAGATTAGGTTTATTATTTACAATTAATCTTTTAAAAAAGGAAATCCCCAAATATTTAGACAAGTAATAATTTATAAACATTTTATTTTTATTCTAGCCAGTGAATTTTTTTTTAACATGCACCCAGAAGAGTACAAGATATTCTTGAATTTAAAAGCAGACCTATGTTATACTATACTAATACTCAGCATAAAACTATATAACAATGAAAGAGAGAACAAGCCTGTTCTTTAGTGTCTATTGTCTGCATTCCCTAAAAATCAAGTGAGCATCCAATTAGATTCTACAAATAAATCTAAGAGGTTGAAGTAAATGTTTGGCAGGTAAATTTATAAAGAGATCTATAACCTCAAAGTAATTCTCATCATCCAAATTTTCAATTAAATCATCATAAATAATGGTGCTTATACTCGGTAAAATAATTCACTATTAGTAAAATATAACTCCCACCCCCACTTATTTTCCAGTGAAATTTTATCTTTTGCAATAAAATGAGCTATAAAAATCTCTAATCGATAAAATAATGAACAAGATTATACTTGAATTATAAATTAATGTAGTAGATACAAATAAATTTTAAGAGAAAAATGGTGTTTAAGAATAATTTAGATTTATTGTTGGCTTGATCTCATTTTTAATCATTTCCTTTTAAGCATTCAATATTGGAATGAAATAAAATAAATTCACTTTCAATATAAAAGAAAAATTGAGATAAATTTCATGTGGCAGTCTTTATAATAATAATAATAATAATAATAATAATAACTACCTAAATCCCCCATTCATTATAAAAACTATCTGCATAAAGTTAGGTGACAACTCAATACTTCATTATTTTATTCAGGAAAGACATTTTCAAAGTTATCTTCTACCTGACTAAAATTATCCATTATGTTTTATATCACTATAAACAATGACACTCGGTTTATTTTTTTGGAATTTGACTATTTTCAATAATATACAGAGATAATAAAATACATTGTTTAATGCATACAAAACTATATAGTCAATAATAATTTTTTTTTAAAGAATGGAGGGGGAGGGAAGACATTTATATGAAAAAAATCTAAATAGAAAATTGAATATTTCCACTATCTGATTCTCTCTCTCTCTCTCCCCAATTCATGTCTCTGTATCATTCTTTTTTTTTTTTTTTTCTTTTTTTTCCTTTTTTTTTCTGCTCTGTTAAGTTTTCTGAATTCCAAGCGTCACTGGTCTGCATAGAAAAGTGCAATGCTATCATTTTTATTTTTCATTTTTTCTTTATTTTTTTTTTTTCTTCAGATTTGTCTCTTAAATTTTTTTTTTCTTTTTCTTTGTATCCATTTGTGCAATGAACCAAACCAGCAATTGTCTATATCAAGGATTAGGAGAAGGGTGTATATCCACAGTAGCAATAGTCAATGGATTAGGATTCAAGGACTAGGGAGAAAGGCAGCAAGAAAAAAAAAAAAAAAAAAAAAAAATTTAGCCAGAGTCTATATGAACAATGTCCATGTGTTTGAAGCAAATAGTAGACTTGGCATCTGAGGAGCAAAGGGAGGAGGGGGTGGAGGGGGTGGGGGATAGGCAGACCTCAAGAGGCACCACCAGAGAGATCTGGTACTACAATCCCATGTTGCTGGAGCGTGGCACGCAATATATTGTTTTCTTGTTTCAACTCTTCACATTGTTGTCGATGTAAATCACAGTCAACTGATATTCGTTCTGTCTCCTTCAG
Organism: Doryteuthis pealeii; assembly: GCA_023376005.1. Lineage (NCBI taxonomy): Eukaryota > Metazoa > Mollusca > Cephalopoda > Myopsida > Loliginidae > Doryteuthis > Doryteuthis pealeii. The sequence goes on along the minus strand of CM042147.1, from coordinate 60,785,222 downwards.
GCTCTCGGCCATTCGAGCATTAGCCGTTCGCAATTCCTGGATGTATTCACAAGCTTTTGCAAGTATTCCCCCTTTGCTCTGCACGGAGACCAATAACAGAAAAAGAAAAAAGAAAAGAAAAAAAGAATATAAGATATGTTTTTCAAACAACAAAATAAAGTTCTAACACTGAACGTAATATAAAAATGATTAAAACATTTTTTTTTTTAAATGTTGACTAATAACAGCTGTTAGATTTAGTTAATGACAATTATATGTAAATGTAACAACCAGTAATTTATTATGGCAATTACTTTTAAAATCCAATGATTTTTAAAAAGATTGAAATAGAAGTATTTCACAGTAAAAAGTTGTTTCTGACTGTTTGTTCACAAACTCCTCTAAGGGTTTTGGAGATTGGCCCCCATAACTATATATATTTTGAAATAACATTAACCAGAGTACTTGGATAAGTATATTTCATTTTGATACATATCCCCAACTGAATATGTTTTAACTTAAATTTAAATGAAATGAACAGAAATGATGCCTATTCACAAAACAACCCTCCTTATATTGAAAATTCGCTGTTTCTAGGACTAGGATTTTTGGAGATAATCTCCCATTAGCGCTATGGAGTCTAACTCTCACATAGTGAAAATTTTGGAAGCCAGTAACTCAAGTATTGGAACCTATTATCACAAGAGGGTTTCTATTAATTAAATGTAAATAAAAGACATTTCATAGTAATATCTGACTAATTTAGATGGGTTAGCTGAGTCGGTAGAGTGTTCGGCTAGAAACCACAAGGTTCCTAGTTTGATACCGGCCCTCGCCAACTCAATGTATGAGTAGCACGGGGATCTGTGCGGTAAAGTAAGGAGCTGATGGTAGGTGTGGCGCTCCACCTCAGACGCAAAAACAATCTCCTTGGTTTAATGCTAGTGAAAAAGGGATAGACTACCTCGCTGATATCGACTTTAGGTCACCCCAATAACTTTACTTTTTTTTTTCTAAATTATGGCAACAAAAAATTATTAGTCAACTAGCTTAAAAGCCGCCACATAAGGTGGCAATTAACCTAATTTTTAAATACAATACTAAATATTCAGATAATAACTTTGAAAACTCATTTTGTGAGCAAATAGATATACATACAAGAAAACAAATCGCTTCATAATGGAGTTAAAGGAAAGGCCCACTTAGCCAATCTGTTCATAACTTAGCCACATTTGACTGGGAATCTCAATTTACCAGCAAATCTTGTAGGCAAATATGTGAAGAAATGCAATCAAATGTTTAAATTTGACCTGCAGATTCTTTTAAAGAATTCTACATATTTGGACCACAATACAATCTACTCATCTAACTGAAGTAAGTCAAGAGGTAAACATATAAGAGAAATTATTTTCATCTTTCTCAAAATGTCTACTGGTTCAACATTGCACTAAATCATAAGAATTACCTCCCTTACATAAGTTTTAATAGCATATATTTCAAATCCATAAATATTTTACATATATTTTTTTCAAATATTTATTTATACTAATATTCATTTCATTTGCTAAAAAGATTATACTGTATATTTATATACAGTAATATGTTTCTAAGCATTCAATAAAGCATTTTTTAAATCAATTTAAAAAGTATTGTACATTAAATATTGTTTATAAATAGCTATATTAAAATATTTTAGTGTCTTTTAGAGTGTGAGAATAGAAATTTTAGATAAGAAAACCAAGAAATTATTTATAATTGTTTAAAGGTCATCTTTGTCAGACATTTAACGCAATGTTAAGTCATATCTTATCTATAGAATTTATGATAGTGACAGCAATAGTTATCCCCCCCCCCAATGTTTGTCCATACAATTCAAAATCACACTGTTCCAAGTCTTGTAATGAGTTCCAATGTAATTTATTCATGCATGCTGGAATGAACACTAATTGTGATTTTTGGGGTATTTTTTCATATACAAACAGATGATATGACTATATTCAATAAAAAAAAAATACCAGTCATGTTTAACATCATTTTTGTACTGATAAATCAGAATTACCTAATACCTATTTTTCTGGGTCTATTACCTCAGTCCACAAGTCCTTAGTATCGACTCTTTGACCTAGTTCCATTTATATGACAGAGCTAATTATCAAGACATAAGTAGCAATATTTAATTCAAATCAAATTTGCACTATTCAAAGTATTGCTGTAATTGTAAATAAATAAGGAAAAAACTCTTATAATCAGCATTTAATAATTATCACACTTGAGAAATTATAATAATCAAGATGAACACCCCAAACTATTTTAAGTTAAAAATTAGACTGAAATTGTTTTTTTTCTTAGAGAATTTTAATACTTATGGCACTAACATAAATCTCACAATCTTTATAATATAGGTTTTCTAATGAAATGCCAGAATATTAATTCTGACAATGAATGTTTTATCTAAGGAAACAAACTTAAACAAAATGTACATTCTATATAATATCATCAATATTTTTTATACTAAATACATAATTTTTCTACATGCCCAAGTTTCTAGGATTTCATTAGCATTTTTTAAAAATCTTAGATATGATACTCACTGCATTAACTTGTCCTTGTTTGTGATCTTGGGAACATTCTGGCACTAATTTTGACAAATGTACAATCCAATTATTAATTTTATCCCGTCTCCGTCTTTCCACTGAAAAGAAGAAAAAAAAAACCATCTTGAAATGTCTATTAATTCATTATAATTACAAATATACTTCCAGATTAAACAAAAAAATTAACCAAAGCTCACAAGAAAACAATTTTCATAAATAACTTTAGCATCAGAAGTTTTTATTAAAAAATTAATGAATACTGCCAGTAAGTAATTATATAACTTTCATAAGTGAAGATGAACTCTACAAATGTTACTGCTCTTCACTGAATATATATAACATTCATCAAATTACTTAATGACAATTTCCGAATAAGTATTTTTCATAAGTATCACTTCCTTATTTCCCCACCCCCCTATTATTCTGCATCATAAATGAAATAAAAAAAAATGAAAAAAAATTAAAGAATAAAAGAATTCCTAAACAGTATATTACTTATAGAACACTAATTAAGTAAAATTTATTTCTATTTTAAAAGCAAACAGAACACTTAGGATTTAGGAAGCTATACTACTGGGAAAGTAATAATTATAGATAAAATAATTAAAGAAATAAAATGCAAAAAATCAATTTGGTAGAATGTCTATAATGTTCGTTTTTATGTTTCACTATACAAGCTTCATCAGATAATGATTTGGAAACAATTTTTTTTTTTTTTTACACAAATTTATCTGATGAAACTCTAAGCTAAATGTAATAAATACATAGACATCATCAAATTGGTTTTCACATATTTCTTTTCCATTTGTTCAGATATTTTATTCATAAATTTATTCAAATTAAAAAAAAAAAATTTTTTAATTTAAAAAATGAAAAAAAAAAAAAAAAAAATAAAATGAGCAAATGTTCCTTTCTAAGGTTCATGGCTACCTACAAAAAATTATGACATACAGCAAAATCATAATGTATTAAATGAATTTTCAAAGTTAAAAAACAAACCCCTATTTAGTCAAAATGGATAAATGAAAAAAAAAAAAAAAAAAAAAAGTAAGTAATGTTTTGCAAAGTCCATATCTTCAGTTACTCGTCAGCTTTTGGTCTCAAAGGACAATGAAACAAAAAGGAACATTGATAACAAATGATCTTTAGGTAAAGGATAACTTCTGCAAATGTTAGCAAAGCATTTAAAGAGATCAAGGAAGCTACATGGGATATAAAACAAACCTTCGTTATGTGTTGCACGTCTCCGATCATCACGAGTTGACCTTCCCTCAAGTTTTGGTGTGAAACCCGTTCGAGGTGCAATGTTTCTTTGTCCTTGGAGGACATCTTGTGGTGACATCATGACATAGAACTGACCTGAGTATGGAAAAAAGAAAAAGAAAAAAAGATAAAAGAAAATCAAAACTAACTTTAAGAAAAGAAACAAATTACCAAAATTAATCTTTATTCTCAAGCATTTGAAGAGATAAAATTTCTGCATTTTTTCACACTAATCTGACTAGTGTACAAATACAACAATTTTAGTGTATCTTTTATGGCCATTGTCTTCTTCTAAAGCCTCCTTCATTTTTATTATTTTCTGAAACAAACTTAAAACGGTTGTAATGTGTGGGGATTAAAATAAACTCCTATGAGCCTTCAGACCAGAAGAACCCTTCAAGCACATGCAGGAAAAAGGACCCACTTCTGACCACTAAGAATCTCTCTGCCATTCGAACTTAGGTCTTAACTGGGACAAGACACTACTACTGGCCAGGAAGGAATTTCGTTACCACATAGTAGCTATGACCCATGAATAAAGCCTGAAACTACCTTTTGTTTTTCTCTTCCTTTTCTTTCCTTGAATTCCTTTTTAGCGCGTCCACTAAATAAGATGGGGTAAAAGCAAACCCCATAAACACACACCAAGAATAACCACAGCTACCTTTAAACCTAAAATCTCTTGCCACCCAACAAATGTACTTCACCAACTTTCAACGTTTAGTACTATTATTACTGTATCCCAAGTAGACTAACAGACACAAATATTATCAAAATTCTCAACTTACCTCCAGCAGTAGTTACGGGGCCAATAGCAGTTGCCGTAGAAACATCAGCTTGAGAGGTTACAGCAGCTTCACCAGTAGAAGCAGAGGGGAAATACGTAAATCTTGTTTCTGATTGATTATCTGGGGTTGGACTACCTCCGTTACTGAACGGAGCCTGGATCACAGCCTTTAAGTTAAAGAAAAAAAACAAAAATAAAATTAAGCAAATTAAATATTCATAACATTGATCACTTATTTTGTTTCCTTATTCAAACATTGTATTTCTGGCTGGCAAAAGTGGTCTTTAAGCTAAATATCAAATCACATCCTGTTAATAGATCTTATAATATAATTAAGTAAATGGATATTTTAATTAGCATTTAATAGTTATCTCCCTTGAGAAATGATAATGATTGGGGTGTAGTCACCACACTATTATTAAGTTACAATTTGGATTGAAAATTGTTCATTCTCAAAATATAGAGAATCTTAACACTACTGAGCCAACAAAGGGAGGTGAGCCTGGCATAACAGTTATCATTGTAGACTCGATGACCCAAGTTTAAATCCTAGACAATCTGTTTTCATTTAACTTCATGCTAATGCCCTTGGGAAAGGCATGAAATAGTAGGGCAGACTGGGTTCTTTAGCCTTAGTATAGCAACTAGTCTAGGAGAAGGGAAAACTTTGAATTCAAACCCACTGTACTCTGCTTAAAATTGAACTAGTGTCACTTGCTGCAGAGGGATTGGGTAAATACATACCATGCTGAGAAAAATTTCAATATACTATATTCATATAGTTTATATATGATATTTCAAATACTATCTTTTTTTAATGTGTTTTAATGGTAAATTACATGCAAAAATTAGATCCTTATAATATAGACAATATCTTAAAATCATCAAATGTTGCATTATCTTTGATATTTAAATATTACAAATAGTTTCTTATATTTTAATTTTTAATATACTATTGTTGTTTATTCAGGTGTCCCATTGGGATCTAATGGTCAGCAAACTAGTTTCGCAGATCCATTACTACTGACTAGCGGGTTTAATCCTCACTGGATGCCCCATACTTGCAAATCCATTACTGAAAAGCAAGTTCAATTCTCACTGAATGCTCTCATATTTGTGACCTTGTGTTACATCCTACCCATGGCAAACTGGTTGGGTAAATATCTACAATAAAGTACCATTGTGGTGTAATGGTTACCAAACTAGTTTCACAGATCCTACCCATGGTAAACAGGTTGATAAAATACCTACTAATGTTCTATATAAGAAAAATAAAATTTTGAATCCAAACAAATAGGTTATTTTCATATAATTATAAAAATTACTAATTAATTGACAAGGATAAAATTTGATTTTCTAAATGTTTTCATTCTTACTCATTTCTCCTAAACCATATTTTTTTTAAAAGTTTAAATCTATGTGATGTATGTGAAAAAAATAACTATTTTAAAGAGAGCAAGAAAACTATCTAGACATGGTGATTTTTTTTCTTTTAACTGCATATCATTGTTTATAATTTGCAGTTTTGTTTTTTGTTAATTCTTAATTAAATTTTATATTTTACATCTTATATGTTGAAAGATTAACATTTTCTAACCACACTTTCCAACTTACCTATGTAAAACAAATACAATTTATTACTATAACATCTTTACCAACACAAAATATCCTGCTTAACTCACAATAAAATAGAAAAATATGCAAACAAAACAGACAAGTGAGCTATCATGTCAAAACAAACTGGTTTGTAAACAATTCAAAATGACTTTAAATTGTTTGGATTATTTATCAAATGACCTTTCAATCAAATTTTATAATTAGTCATCAACTCTATAGAAAGTTGATAGTAAGTTATTTGGTGATATCTAATCAATTATTAGCACATCTTATGCAATATCAACACCGAAGGTAGGTTCATTCAATATCATTTCACAAAATAAAGAGATTTTAAGCAAAATAATATATAAAAAATTCAGGTACATGTGAAAATAATATTACATGATCCTCCTATGTCTGATAAATCAAGGAGTAAAGAAATACAGTATTGGCCAGAATGGATGACTCAAATGATTTTTTTTCTGTACTTTTCCATCATGCAGTATTCATTCATTTTGCATGTGAGCCATAATTTTTAGAACTTTTTAAATTATTTATCGGCCTGGCAATTATTGGTTGTTTTAGTTGCAATCTGGCAGCAATTTCGCAAGTGCTATATCTTCCTTCATTGAGAATTTTGATCTGCACATGCATCTCTGCTACGAAGCATAGTCACTTTTATCACACTTTGTATCATTATAATTCTCAACTAAATCCCACTGGAATGAGAATGTGCAATAAAAATGAATACTTTTTGGTCGGAAAAACAATGTGTCATCCAATTTGACCAATTAAAATGAGTATTATGTGCAAAATGAATGAACACTGTATGATGGATAAGTAAAAGAAAAAATCCAAAGTCATCCATTCTGGCCAATATCTTATATGAATAAACATATTCTTATTAAATTAGATACTTCAGTTAAGCAGATCTTAGAAAAGGATATTTATAGAATTGGACATTTCAAGAGAATCTTTGAAAACATACAAATAAAATATTTGAAATCTGGTTGGGTTATAAAGAATTCAGTAGTAGTTTTTAATTGAAAAGTTAAAAAATATATATATGAAGTGGGGCTGAAAAGTTATCTGCCTCATCAAGATAGGAATGACCAAGAACCATTAAATATATATGCTATTCATTATATTAATTCAAAAATTCAACACGCTTTCTTTAACCTGTCAAAAATGAATAATTTTTAAAACATTTTTTTTTTTAAAATCATTCCCATCTTGGTTAGAGCTGTAAACTTTTCAACATTCCTTTATATTTCATATCTATATTTGAGCAACTAGATACAACTGATACTAGTGAATAATTGATTGGAAAAAAAATTCATCCAGTTTCTATAAGTGTATTTTAAACAATTATAACTCATTCTTAAACAAGGACAATTGATATTTAGAGATAACAGATTTTATGGGTACAAGACTAGACTATCTTTATCTGATTCACCTTTGTATTAATAACAATTGGACTATAAAGGCCTTAGCAAGGCAGTTTAAAAACATTTGGTATACAAGACAATGCAATATAGCATAACAGCTACCAGAGAAAAAAAAGGAAAAAAAAAAAAAAAGTGCTTGTCATAAGATACAATATGGCAACCAGAGTTCAAATCCTGGAAAAGAGCTGTTTGTACTTCACTTTGCCTTAATAAGCTTAAGAAAAGCATGAATCCAATTCTTCTCACTCCAGCTAAATAGGATAGACTAGGCTCTTTAGCCTTGCTATGGAAACTGATTGGGGAGAAAGAAAACTGAATTCAAACCAGCTGAAAACTTAACCTTGTGTTACATCCTGCTTTGTGGCAGAGAGACTGGATCAATACCTACCAGCACCAAAAATAGGGCTGGCAGAATTTAAAATCTTGTGTAATCAGGGTTCCCACTCTTTTTAGGAAATCATTTTACAGGACGATTCCAGGACATTTTAAAAATTTTCCAGGACAGCACTTGTTCACAGCAATTTTATAATTTAATCAATATTAATCTAATATCGACACATTTAGACAGTTTTATTGTTACTTTTTTATGTTGCAGGGTTAATGAATTATCTTGGGTTTATTATAAATGATGCTTATATATAATTATTAACTTTTTGATATTGATTTAAATGAAATATCTTTTTTTTGTTCAAAACACAAAGAAAAACTAAAGAGTCACCAAAAAATATAGCGTTTTTGTTTACAAAAATCACCAAGAAATATGTTTAAAAATGTTGAGGTGCAGATTGCAGAAAAAAAAAAAATTGCCAAAAAATCAGAGAATTATCTGATTTTAAGAAAATTTTCAGTGTTGACTTATTAATCAATGAATTCTTTTAAATTACTGAATCATTTCAATCAAACTGATTCAATGTAAATAAATTAAAATTCTTTCAAATAAATGCCCCTTATATGCGCCTTGAAAACAACAATCCATATACCTAATTAATAGATAAAATTCATTTAAAATATGAAATGCCTAAATTTAAGTTTTAAATTTCATCATTTTAGATTCTAACCCAATGTATTAAATAAAGGGTTTGGTTTGAATTTTATGAAGGCTCCCGAGTTCGACAAGAAACACCTGAAGAAGGCTGGAGGGCACATTAACCAAAACATTGTGTATATAATAAAAAAGAAGACAACAGACCGAAAAATCTAAATAATACAAATGATACCTTAATTCAATAATGTTAAATCTATCTAGCAACAATGATAATATTTCAAGAACCTTAGTAAAAAAAAAAAAAAAAAAAAAAAAAAAGCTAGTGCCATATAAGTAATAATAATGCTTAGTGTTAATTAGCATTTATAGATTTTTATAATATAAATTTTATAAGCAGGATGCTACAGAATAGAGGCCACTAACGTTAAAATTTAAATTAGTATAGATAAAAACCCAAGAGCAGGCTTCAAGAAAATCTTTTTTTTAAATCACTAATATTTCCACAATATTTTGTTCCTCTTTCCTTATAAGCTAAGGTTGCTTATATGAAAAGGTGGATTAATAATTCTGATATGAGATTTTCACTGTATTGATTTATGTAACTAATAGAAGTATTAGGTTAAAGACACTGACAGGGAAGGAGATTATGTCAAAAGAATTATGGATGTTTTTATCATTAAGATACAGACTTATTCATATCCTAATATGTGCTTACCAAATATATACATTATATTATCATTTTTTTTAAAACCTTATAAACCTGCAGTAATGAGTAATAAACACCTGCCTTTATCTCCATAGAAACCTGAACTGTTGTATATTTTAAGGTCGATAGATAATCAAAATTTACAAACCAGATTGAATGTAGCGATAAAATAAAAATTCTTACAGCAAATGTTTAAAACCCAATGTTTACTTTTAAATTAGTTGCATCTAAAAAAAAAATGACAAAAATGGATGAATTTTGAAATATGGTAGATAATTTGTAAATAAATTTTGATAAAGTGATGATATAGTTAGTACAAAGAACCTCATGTAATCTATCTGGTTACTTATATATATATATATATATATATATATATATATATATAAAATTTTTTACTTGAAGGCACTTACAACGCATGTATCGCATAAAATTCGATACTTTTTCTTATAGAAAATGAACTTGACAAGTGTAATCCCAGCAAAGGATGGCTCGATGGATGGTATATTTATAAGTAAACAGTGCTCAATATCATTGATAGAGCATTTATATCTAAGCTAAGGTAGCATGGACATAGTGGTTACTGACAGTTTCTCACCAATGCAATCTTCAGACCAAGTTGGTCTGATAATTGCATAGGCAAGAAACTGTCAGTAACCAGGCGCCATTGACTCCATGTCCATGTTACCTTAACATATATATATATATATATATATATATATATATATATATATATATATATATATATATATATATATATACACACACAAACACACCTTACTATAATAGTGTTTCGGTGTATGCGTCTGTAACCGAAACTATGTCACAATAGCCTCAGGAATTGCATAAGTTTATCAGTGTATCTAATTTATAGTCAAAATCATTAATAGTAATACATATAAATCTTATTAATGAAGTCTCTATGAAAATATGAGTTAGATTTGCCTCAAAACCGCCCGTGTTATTAGCACGTTTAAAATCCTATAATGTGCCTTATATATCACTAAGAAATAAAGGTCTACATAATATTTGGTATGGTTAATTTGCATACTGGTTTTAACAAAACCGGATTTGATAAATAATTACTTAGTGTTATTGATCTCTAATATTGTTTCATTCTCCAACGTATTAAAATCAACCCTATGAATGATTTTTATAGAAACCAATTAAAATATAATTGAAATAAGTGTAATCTTTTTATATGTATTCTTATTTAATTTCATTAATCTTTCTAATATATCTCATTACATTAAAACTTAAATACTTATGCCCAGAGGGCGCATATTCTTGCTAGTATATATAATTCAAAATCAGTATTTGTATGCTTCAAAACAGATGATGTAGCTAATAGTCTGAACAATGGAGGATTTTTAAAAGTTTTCAATACATGGAACATAAACATCAATATAAAGCAACATGGAAAAACAATCAACTGACCTGTGCTACTTGTGCTCCTGGGGGAAAACCTGTGGATACAACCTGTGCTGTGGCTTCACTGCCATCCTGTGTCACCTGTACCACTCGATAGGTCACTTGACCTGCAGAGAAACAGTCACCTACTTCATATGACGCAGCCATTCCTGTCACAGAGAATGAACTTATAATAAGCTGTTTAAACTCAAAATGCATTCAGATATTTAATAACAATTCAAAGAGACAAACAGCATTTATTCATTTAAATACGAGTAAAATAAACAAAGGAATTAAAATAGGAGAAACAGTAAACAGGTATAAAAAAAAGTAACAAAGTTATTACTTTTCTACAAGAGAAAATTGTTAAATATTTAAAGAAAAAAGTTAAGTGTCAAGTAACTTTAAAAAGATAAAAATGAGAATTGTATGTATGTATGATAGCGGGGTTTTTTTGGAGTGTGCGTGTTTACGTTTGTTAGAGTATGCATGAGTGTGCGTGTGTTTGTTAGCGTATGCGTGAGTGTGCGTGTGAGTATGTGTGTTTGTTAGCGTGTGTGTGAGTATGTGTGTTTGTTAGCATGTGTGTGAGTGTATAGAAAAAGCAGTAAGTCTAGTTAAAAAAAAAAAAAAAAAAAAAAAAGCTTTTGATAAAAATATTTGTTAATTAATGAGAACTAAGCAAATTTTGACCAATTTTGATTTGTGTTTTTAACGTGATGCATTTATCAAATCTCTAACAAACAACAAAAGTCAAAAGCAATATAGATATGAAGATGTGTTAACCCCTTATCTACCAAATACATTGATATCATAAACAACCCCACAACCAACTGTGCAGGTTGAAAACTATACTCTGTATCCTTTGCATGTCAAAACATTTGAAACATGATACTCAAAAAAATTATGAATGATATAAATGGTAGTTTCTTTGAAGACGGGTACAGCAGACCTCATCATTACAAATTTTTCACCAATACGTAAAAGTAAGTATACTTGGGATCAGTAGATAAGAGGTTAAACAAGTGCAACAACTAAACAGTTTTTCTTTTTAATGTTTTTTTTTTTTTTTTGTAAGTATCCAGCAGATTCACTCAAACTGAAATTCTTATTAATCTTGTTTATTAATACTTTTTGATCATCCTCAACTCTCATGATATTTCATAAGTAATTTTTTTTTAAATAAATTTTGCCATCTACTAATAATGGAGATTCAGTCGCCATTTGTCTGTAACCAAAACTGTGTCACTACTTACGTCACAATACCGAAAATCGTCAATACATGGAATAAAAAATAACCTTGTAATCGGATTAAAAATAAAATTTTTTTTTTTTTTTTTTACTCTCGCCCTTTTTTGAATAACAAGAGATTAATTAAAAAGTTCCCAAATAAATAAGTACCTATGATTTTGTGTAAAATTTATTATTCAAAATAATTATTTAATTAATAGATCCACACAACATTTTATTTGAGGTGGACAGAACTAAGTTTCCATTTCAAATTGATTTTTTTTTTTTTTTTTTACTCCTTTAATAAATTTGATGATTTTACTTACTTGTGATACAAACCCTCTAATATTGAATTTTTAACTCCCCCACCCCACTCAGGCAATATCTTCCAAAAATTAATTTTTACACTGCCTGAAGGATAGTTTTTTTATTTGCTAGTACAAATAATTAACTTAGAATTCTTAAAAAAAATATTTGTAATTGTGAAACCGTGTTTGTTTTGATCCAATGGTTATAGTAGCAAAATCCATGATGTTATTGAAAGCATCAGGCTACAATCAGTGCAAAGGTCCTTCCCACAGTAATCAGTCTAACATGCAGAAAAAAAAAATTACAATACTTAAAAGATGTCTATATAATAAATCAAGTCGTCAGAGTGGCAGTGCTCTACTCATTTACCAAGTTGGAGAGGAGCAGTATTGAACCCAGAACCTTGCAATTCCTAGGCGAATGCTCTACCGAGTGAGCTAAACTGTCCCTTTTTAAAATTCTAATCCAATCAAAATAGGTTGTATCAAAGAAATCAAATAAACTGGATCAACATGCTAAGGTTCTAGGGAAAAATTCAATAACATTCATTCAACAGGTCAAAATTAAAACCTCTGTTCCAGCATCGTTATTCATTTGCATATTTCCTATACTAAATGTAACAGCCAAGATGGAACAGAAACACAGGGTGGAGGGCACTTTTTCAAAAATTGCCCTCCACTCTGTGGTCCACACACTTCTTCCAGTGTTGCAATGCTTGGATCCCATTGCCCCAAAATTTAATCAACAGCAGATATTATGTCAGTATATGAACTTTTCAGCCCCCACGCTAGTATGTTTCAATTTAGTCAAGATTAAATATATAGGTAATATAGTTGGATTACAGTAAACAATCATATATACAGATCAATATGCACATTAATTAAAAAATAATTTAAGTTATTTTAGCTAATTTATTTCTAATGCTATGAACAGAAAGGCTACAGAAGGCTTTTTTGTAACATTAGCATAAAGTTTTTTCCACCATAATTATCCTTAAAGGATCAAATTACTTGAAATAAGCATTGAATTGTTCAAGAATTAACAGAAAATAAAATAATTTTGACAACATTTAAGCAATGCATTTCAATTAGATATGTTAAATTTTTATGTAGATATATATTAACAGTATGTCAAATCATTCTATTTGTAGCTTATTTAAAATTAGTCTATAAAGAGATTAAAAAACAATCTTAACAAACAAGCTATTAGATTTGATTTAGCATTAATTTGAAATTTTTACAATTCAAATTACTGCTAAAATAAAATACACCTTTTATCCTATAATCTTTCAAGGATCTTCAAATAATTTTACTAACCTGATGGTATAAAGTTAAATTGGCTGGTATAAAGTTAGATATGAGCAAAAATAAAATTGACTTATACTATGATAATATTCATTACTTTTAATGAATTTTCTATCTAAATAACTTAAATATATTAAACAGATAAAAATGTCCATTTCTTTTAACAAGCTGAGAAAATAGAATTTAATAATTCATAAACCATTACTGTATTTTGGGGTTTATTTATCTGTTTTTAGTCCATCAAGTCTTCTGAGGATGTATAGAACAAATTTTAAGATTTAAAACATTAAGAGATTTTAATAGCAGCTTTGAAAAAAAAAAAAATCAGGTTAAATATTTTTGAATAAACCAGCAAAATACTGGTTATACCACTTAACTGAATTTAATATTTTCAGACTTTATACAAAATGTTATGATTTTAAAATTTGTGAAAATTTTAAAGTTAGACCAATATAAACATTTTGAAAAAAAAAAAATTCATGCTTAGTATGAATTCTAAATGGTAGGAAAAAAATATCCCTTTCAGCAAGACACAGGACATGCACAAAGACAATTGGTTTTAGAACCTGAGGCTTAAAATTGAACAAATTTTGCAATGGACCTAAAACTACGACAAAATAATATAATATTTAGGTCAGTTGCCATTTTAAAATTGGAATATAGCATATTGGACTGTTCTACTGAAGGATCAGATTTCAAGTTCTGAATAAACATTTATTATGCAACAACAAACAAGCCACATAAATTCATGCCTGATAGCACCAATGGTTAGAGAACTAAACCCAAAACCATGTCTACTATTCAACCATTATTGCAAATGCATCTCTTATCCTTACCCTTCTGAACAATGATATAACTACCTAATATACTAAAAGATAAATTTTAGACATTATCAAGCTTTATCCAATTCTTTATATCATATCTACTGTGATGATAAGTCTGGAAAATAAAAAAAAATCATTATGTACAATAGGATTCTGGATTCAACTCGAAGTTATGTATATTATTATCACCCCAGTGTTTTGCTAGTTTATTTTTTAACATATTTAGTATTAGTTTGTTAACTACTTTATCTGGGAGATTGTTCCATGGTTTTACTAGTTCTTGTTAAAGGAATATTCTTTTAGGATGAACTGTCTTATATTTACTGCAGTATAAGTTATGGTTATTCTCTCTTGTCATATAGCAGTTTCAGTAGTATTGGTATTACTTTATTATTATGTTCAGGCCCTTTTATGTTCCAATATTGGTAATTACAGATGCTGTAGTGTTTCTTTATAGCTAATATACAGGTGACAACAAAAAAAAAAAAAAAAAAAAAAAAAAGAACCCAAATTGGGTTTTTTTTTGGTCACCCTGTATATATACTATTACTGATGCAGACTACCAGAACCCAAATTGTTTTTTTTTTTTTTTTTTTTTTTGAATCACCCTGTATTTGATGAGGCAGTCACATATGTTGTCTTGAGATAGGGACACTAGAATTGATTGCTACAAGTGGGATCTGACAAGTCAGCAGTAGAATAATTTGAAGGTTTCACTATCAATCCGATTCTTTTTATAATTCCCAATCAACCAAATTTTAGTAGTGTGTCTACTATTATACCCAGATCTTTGACAATACTTAAGGTCTGAAAACTAAGGTATAGGTAAGCATAAATCAACTGGAAAAATTATGAAAGCTGTAGACACAAAGCAACAGAGTATGCAATACTTCTTATAATAGCCAGAACAGCCTTAATATTGAACACATGCATATGATGACTGCCACCATAAAAACAGCTAACAAACAATGAGGTGTAATAAGATTTTTGCATGCCAAATTCACCGTGAACTTGTTGCTGCATATGGTGAACATGTAATGAGCAGGAAGCAGGTATTAGTCTGGAGTAGTATGTTCACAGAGGGGTGTACAAATCTGTAGGATGAGCTCACATAAGTCATCCATGTTCATCAACACAAGACAATGCTGCATGTGTTGAAGCTTTGATTCAAGATTATAGATGGTGAAAATGTGAACCTTAATCTTCAAAAAGATGGTGGCATGTGAAATATGCCATGGGAAATTAGAATATCACAAAGTGTAATCTTGTTGGGTCTCAAAGTAATATTGATCAGGATATGAATGTGGGCTTTGGGGACTGTTTTGTGAATTTTATATTCCCTTGTTACTCCTTCCATGAATTCACCACAGTTGAATTTGTTGGTTGGACCCCGGGTGAATGCCGTAACAGAAGAAGGCAGAAGTCTCAAAGTAATCAACTAAAGAATACAAGTTCCAGTGTATGGGTATTTCTTTTCAGTTTTTGGAATAATATAGGGCAGTGGGTCTCAACTTTTTTTTATACTTATGGACCCCTTTGATTCCTATTTTACTCTGGTGAGCACCCCCCCCCACACACACACACACGCACGTCCATAGCCATTCGATGTTTTCAAATACTATTGTATTTTATAATTAAATATTTAAAAAATTTTTTTTAAATTTAAAAAAAATAAAAATGTTATATGGCCCTGGTTGAGAACCACTAATATAGGGAACTTTCTGGGGCATGATCATGGTTGACCAGACCTATATTCATCAGATTACCCCATAGACAAAAAGTTGATTCCCTGACCCAGAAGCATCTACTGTCAATAAACCCAAATAACTCAAAGTTGAGCAAAGAGATTAATGGCAGACTTCACACCGCATGGTCAGACAGTTTAAGCAGTCAGATACTATGAAACATTGATCAGACTGAGAAAAGCTGTTCGTTTAAAGAGATCAAGATATGATAACACCACCCCACACATGACCAACCATTTTTATGTGGCTCCAGAGATATGGTCGGAACGCTTTAGATTATCATCTGTTTGGGCCTGTTTAATGACATTTATCTGCAAAGTGGTTATATACAGATGACACTGTTGTTGTAGAGCTGCAAGGTTGGCTGTGATCACCTGATGCCATGTTTTTGAGAAAAGGTATTTATGCACATGTAAATCAATGGGACAAATGTACCAATCTCAAGGGTGACATGATAAAAAGGCACGCTTAGCATAACAGTTATAGTTGTAAGAAAATGGAATTTGGTGGCCAGAGTTCAAATCCTGGACCAGGCTGCTTGCTTTTCACTTTGCACTAATGTCCATGAGAAAGCCCTGAATCTATCTGTTCTCTTCCCAGCTATGGATAAATAGTAGGGCAGACTAGGTTCTTTAGCCTTGATTGGGCAATCTGTCTAGGAGAAGGAAAACAGAATTCAAAAAGTTTTATTCTGCTTAGAAATTGACCTTGTGTCACATTCTGCCCATAACAGAGTCGGGTAATTACAAAACTTGAAAAAATGTTTTCTCTGTATAGTAGACCAGTTCACATACCTAGGTAGTAATATCTTATCTACTGAAAGTGACATCAATGCATGGACTACTATGGACAGATTATCAATCATATGGAAATCTGACCTCACTGATAAAATAAAGTGAGAATTCTTCCAAGCTCTAGCAGTGCTACTGTACAGCAGAACCACATGGACCCTAACAAATTGCTTGGAGAATAAGCTAGATGGGATGTTTCATGCTGTCTTGAACAAATCCTGAAAGCAGCATCCCACAAAAAAACAGCTGTACAGTAACCCGATTTCTGTTACACAAACTATCTGATTGAGGTGAACAAGACATGCTGGACAAGCAAGGACGAACTCATAAGTGACATTCTCCTGTGGACACCTACACATGGACATACCAGTGTAGGCCGACCAGCAAAAACCTACATCAATCAGATCTGTACTGATTCTGGATGCCATGTGGAAGACCTGCTATGGACAATGACCAATAAGAACAATTGGTGAGGGAAGGTCATGAGAATCAGTGCTAACAGCATGACCCAATGATGATTAAATGTTTGTACTTTTTTTGAGACATCTTTTGAACATACTTCAATTCATGGTTTCCTACACTGTATAACTTAATTTTCAGATTACGACTATTGTAACTCTGGAATAAAAGAGGTAAGTAGGTGCAAAAAGTGTTTTAACACCCAATTTCAGTTTTTTCAATTAGAAAACACTTGACAAGTAGTTTTAACATGTATGTGCTACATAACTTGCTTCATTGAAATACATTTTATAGACAGCAAATTATTTTTATATTGTTATTTCTTCATAGTATCTTTTTTTTTGTTTTAAATTGAAAGGAGAAGAACCATAATCAGCATGTCTGTATTATTTTTTTTTATTAACAACAGCAACAGTTGTACAGTCAGTGAAAGTGGGAAGGGGAAAAAAATCAATATGAATATATAGAATTAAGATAAACAATAACATTTTCAATTTTTCTGGTTTTGTAAATATCAACTTCCTATTCAATGAAAATAATATTTATCAGAGTTTAAGCTGACATGCAGCTACACAAATATGTAATACAATTTCATAGTCTGGGAAAACAAATGTGACATTTAAGTTTAAAACCCAAGCAGCCTAAAAGCATATATATATATGTGTTAAATCGAACTTAACAGACCTAAATTCCACCATCATATGTCACCCCACCGAGAGAAAAAAAATATCAGGGAATTAACAGAATTTAAGGAAATTTTCAGTGTTGATATATTAATGAATAAAAGATATAATGCACCAGTTATTTTATTTAAAAACTTTTACATTTTTTCAGGTCAGTTAACTTTGAACCACGTATCTTTGAGAATCTGTGTTATGCTTCAAAGATATGTGGTTCAAAGTTAACTGGCCTGAAAAAAAAAAATGTAAAAGTTATAAATAAAATAACCGGTGCATTATATCTTTTATTCATTAATATATCAACACTGAAAATTTGCTTAAATTCGGTTAATCCCTTGATTTTTTTCGGCGGGGTGACATACGATGGGTGGAATTTAGGTCCATTAAGTTCGATTATATATATATATATATATATATATATATATATATATACATACATACATACATACATACTCACACACATTATCTAGTAATTTTAGGGGGAATTCAATGGAAAAAGAAAGAAAAATTTTTTTTTTTAAATTGAAAATTGCTAAATATGTAATTATATATATATATTATATATATATATATATATAGCAGGGGAAACCCCCATTTCTACATCACTACTACCTAGCCAATCAGCTTGTTAAATTACAAATTACATTTTCAGCTAGGAGCCCTCCACCCCCCACTGGGGGGGGGGGGTACACATGAGTCACAGTTTCTAAGGATTAATTTCACTTTACAAATATGGCAATTTCTAAAACAAAACAATGTGCCTCAGAAGATTTGTATTTACACAGCCAATTACTTTTATAAGTTGGTAAAGTTTTTTGTGGGTGGGGGACTCTAAGAGAAGAAAAATTTAAAGTCTTTAAATATATTTCTTAATTTAAGTATATTAAAAAGGCGATTAAGGAACAGTTTTAAATATGCTGTCTTTTCCTGAAAATAGTTCCCCTTCTACAACAGGCAATATTTTGAATAAATTTGTGACAAGCATGATTCACTAAACCTTTCTATTATCACTATTCCAAAAGCTAATAATATTGCCACTTATACCTCACATTAATTAAAATAATACCATTTAGGATTAACACTACAAAAACATTTAATCTCTCATTAATGAAGAATGATAAAAATTAGCATGTATAATTTGTTTCATAGTTGAAAAACAAAAAGACTACATTTACTTTGATACTTTAATCCCTAGTGTAATGTTGGTGAATTTCATTGGTACAAATTCTCCACTATTCAACATTCCCCACAAATCAGGTCCTAAATAAGGGAATTACATGTTGATATTTTGGGTATGTCTATATAGTGCCCAAAACAGGGTACATCTCAGCATTCAGTATTATGCTGCATTATAAACATGATTTAATCAATAACCCCCATGTAAATTTCAAATCAAAAAGATTTTTTTTTAAATAAAAATAAATTTATAAGTGGAGATTTTTAGAGTGAACATATAAACGAGAGAAAGAGAGAGAGAGAGAGAGAGAGAGAGGAGAGAGAGAGAGAGAGAGAAGAGAGAAAAAGGAAAAAAAAAAAAAAAAAAAAAAAAGGAGAAAGTATATTTTAATGAAAAATTTTTTTAAATAAAAAATAATACAAACCTTCAGCATGCCCTGTTAATTGGACCTCATCGGAAGCATTTGAATCATTTGTTTTATCTTGACTGCAATAAAAAATAAAAATTTTTAAAAATGAGGAAAACAATTTTAAAAATTGATTAATAATCTAGTAAGTATTTTTCTGACCTCCCAATAATCCAGACTGGCATAAAAAAGACAAGGGGATCCATGCACAAATCGAAGTTTATGCAGTGGCCAGTGCAAAAAAAGTGCATGATCCCTTCAACATTCCCCTTTTGGAGCACCTCAGGCATTGGGTAATAAACCTGGCCCTGGCCCTTTTAGATAAGGCGCCAGGTGCTGCCTGGGATCCCGTGATTTTTATTTTATATTCTACCAGTCTAAAGCTACTCGATACAGGTAAGTAATAATTTAGTATGATTAATAACTTTAACAATGTTTGTTTTTTTACTATCATGTGTAGGCCAAGAATGTAATAATGGGGATTCCCCAGAAAGTAAACAGCATCACTGGAAAGCAAGTATTAGTCACACAACAGAGGACAGAATGAATAAAAAGGGCAAATTTAAAAAAAAAAAGAAAAAAAAAAAAAGGAAGATGTTAATATAATTGATAGGCATTTAACTCTTTGCCTACCAATAGCTATACCAAGTTTTCTTGGTATTTTTTACCTGTATGAGATATTTCAAAGTTCACTGTCTATTCACCTCAGAATTCATTCTATTCAAATGAAGTCCTATTATTATTGTAATCTGGGTGATTTTTCAGTGTAAACAAGTGACACATGCAAGAGTCATTGCCAGTAGCTTACAGTAGGATTGCAGTGGTGGGAGAGCCACTGTGAGTGGCCTAAAGTAGGCAAAGAGTAAATAATGTCTTCCTGATTCAACATGAATTACAAGAGGCAGTTTCAATTATGCTAAGTAAAACAATATTAACTGGCAACAAGATAGAACATCAGGTCACTGGACAAAGTAACTGTGTAGAAAATACGGTTGACTATTTGGAATCATCAGAGATAATTCCAACGAAAGACAAACTCTTATGGAGAACAAGCAAACTTGAAATAATACTTGTTTTTTTTTAATTATTTCTTTATGAAAGTCACCATAAATGGTTGGTTGTTTTACGGCATATAAACCCTTTTCAGGTCATTTAATGCCGAATCATGTCATTTTGATAAACTAAGTACCCAGGTTACAGTACCTACTATTGCTTAAGTGGTCACCCAATTAAGTATTGAACAGGCTCATTGTTGCTTAACTTCGGTGATCTAGCAGGAATCAGTGCCCTCAGCATGATTTGACCATAATCACTATAAATGGCAATTCTATGAAAACACTTCCCTAAAGAAAGAAAAACTATCCAAATGTGTGTATAAGTGTTTGTTTTTAAAAAAAAATAGTTATTGCATAATCAAGGAGTTGCTTGCTATATGAGAATAAGTGAGCACAAAATAAGGTTGGTTGGTTTGTTTTATGCCATGTCAACACTTGTTGGGTTATTTAATGCTGCAAGTAATTATATGGTTTTAAGTAACTAATGATAATCATTTGACAACAATTATAACTTCAAGTACCTATTTCTAATAATAAAAAAAAAATAGTTTGCACATTTACATGGTATTAAGTATTCCTATCTAATACTAATAATTTTCAAAGATCTATTTGACCCATAAATGGGACCCTAACGGGTACGACTACTCCAGATCAGAGTGGACCTGAGAGTAATGCTGACAAAGAAGTAACTCCAAACTCCTCAGAGCTCGATAACTGGAACATCTCTGGGTGCAATTTAATTGGGAGATGGATTACTTCTCTGCAAGGAATAATGTCTGTGTATTCTAAGCTCTGCCAACAGGGTGATTAGAAATAAATCATTATCTACAAGGGAGAGTCAAAAATTATCAGCACTTTCACCATAACATCTTTATTATTGTCACACTACATTCTGTGCCTGCGTGCTTATAATTGGCACTGTTGTGATCAAAGTTTGTGCCATTTTGATCGCTGTCTTTACAGTGTAAACATGGACACTCCACTAGCAGTATGCACCAAAGAAGTGACCAGATTTCTCTTGTTGGAAGGAGTGCCACAGGCTGAAATGAGATGGTAATGGCGAACCAGCAAGTTATTATCAATGTGGTAGCTTGTCTTCAGCAGATTAGTCATAGTTCTGCCAATCAAATCATCCATGAGCTCAGCTTCCATAAAACAAGAGTGCAGATAATTTTTGTATCTCCCTCATATTTAAATAGACTATCTTTTAACAGTTAAATACTTCAAAGTTGGTCTCTTTAATCAATGATAAAATGTAGTCTTCATTGAAAGATATAAAAGTGGCTATGCATGTAGAATATGGGCTCAGTTTGATAAGATTCAAGGTAAAAGATATCTTAAGATAAAAAAGATATATAAAACTGAGCCCATATTCTACACACAGGAAATTATCTGGTTCCTGCTAGATCACCAAAGTTAAACAGCAATGAGCCTGTTCAATACTTAATTAGGTGACCACTTAAGCAACAGTAGGTACTGTAACCTAAGTCCTTAGTTTATCAAAATGACTTGAATCAGTATTAAATGACCTGAAAAGGGTTTATATGCTGTAAAATGAAACCAGTTCCTAGTTCGATTCCGATCCTCGCCAACTCAGCGTATGAGTAGCACAGGGGTCTGTGTGGTAAAGTAAGAAGCTGATGGTAGGTGTGGCGCTCCACCTCAAATGGTAAAACAATCTCCTTGGTCTAGCGCTAGTGAAAAGGGAATAGACTCCCTCGCTGATTGGCTGATACCGACTTTACTTATTTTACATAAAGAAATAAAAAAAGCAAGTATTATACCAGATTTGCTTTACTCCATAAGAATTGGACTTTCTTTGGAGTTATCTGAGGATCACTCAACAAACCTATTCATCTTATAATACTAGTGGCATTTCATCTGCAAATACACATGCAGATATTGGTTGAAGAAATTCCATAAGGATAGAAACTATTAAAACAAAATAATCAAATAAATAAACAAATATCTAACATAATTACCAAATATATTAATCTCTTTTATATAAAAAGGTCAATAAACACAAGCTTATAATTGATAAGAGATCATATAAACTTAATGCTAGTACCAAAAATAATTTTAAAAGGTCTTTTTATAGTTCATCTCAAGAGATTACAATTCTATGCAAGTAATATGATATAGTAAGAATATTCAAATTATAGAGTAGGGTTATGGTTTTTGAATACTTTGAAATGGTTGAGCAAGTCTTTTGGTCATTTCTCTTTTTATCTTAACAGCAAAATTAGAAGTATTATCTACAACATGTCATGTGTCACAGCACATGTCACCTGACCAACATGACCCAGTTTTAGATGGGCACTCACTGATCATATCACCTGATTTTTCATCTATATAAAAGACTAAAAACTTCCAAAGGTAAGCTATTCTGTTGGTAAAGTAAACAATTATATATGATACATGAAGTTTAAGGACAAAGAAGTCAGATCTTCAAAAGAGTTAATAAAATAGAAAGTATATAAAGCTCTCAGACTTGTGACATATATATTTTAACTAATGCATTATATGGTCACAATTTTCTCTTTTTTTTCTTTTTTTTTAAATAGGAAAAAAGCAATGTTTATATGAATTCATAGGAAGTATTAAGGGGATACTTTGAACTGGAAATTATGCATTTTTGTAAAGATTATTTAATATTATTTGTCTGAATTTTTTAGATGAGGCTTGATAATTTGTATTATGGTACAAGTGTTAAGCTATGTTAAGTATTCTATGTTATTTTCACCCATCGTCAGGATTGAACCTGAAACATAGATTGTCACTTAGAACTGTATTAACTCAACCCTTATATCCATTGCACCATATGTCCAGCTGGAAAGTTCTAGAGTTTGACAAGAAACACCTAAAGAAGGCAAGAGGGCACATCTGCCAAAACGACGAGGACAACTGTCCAAAAAATTTAAATACAGATTATTTCATATTTAGATAAAATATCATGCAAAATCTGAGGTGAAGAAAATGGCTAAGAAACATCTACAAACTATAAAGTGTGTTTTCAGGGTTGGTAGTTCTGTTTACAGTATCAGTCTGAAAACCAAATAATCTATAGTCCTTACCTTCAATACAAAATCATGCTATGGGCAGGATGCAACACAAGGTCAAATCTTTAGGTGGAGGCCCTCCCACACACATATATACAGTTAAGGCCAGTACTAAAATTAGCTTGGTTTCTGGTGGGAGAAAGGGGCAGATATTGAACCCAATGATTGACCTTTTAGACAGAGGGATGCTGCCTGTGGAGGGTGTAGCCTCCTGAAGCCAAGCTCTTCAATGTATAACAGGGTTCATGCCTTTAATGTCCAATCAGTGATAAATAATAAGTTCAACTTTAAAGAAAACTGATTTTTAAAGCAAAGACCGAGTCACAAAATAAGTACAGTAAATCTTTATGTTAGCAAAAATAGCTATTAAAACATTCTCATTCTTTTTCATTATATATATATAATTATTATTATAATGAACAGGCACATATGTTGCAGGTGCATAAAGTTCCTAGTAATGATATTTTAAATCTAGATCAACACTACTAAATTCCAAAATGTTAACTAGCATAAAAAGAGCATTTGGTTGTAAAATATTGGATCTAAAATTCATAAACAATTAGAATTAAAATCCTTAACCTTATTCCTTCCAATACATATACACAAAAATTTTATGAACATTTAGTTTGGTTTTATGGCATATCAACATTGGTGGGTCATTTAATGCTGACAAAGCTTTAAAATAAATTCATTCTTAATGGTTACTCAATTTTCTTTTATAAACACATTTTTCTATTTAACCCAAAGATGGGAGCCTTATAGGTACTACCACTCCGGGTCAGAATGAACCTGAGAGCAATGGTGATGAAGGGGTGCTCCACAATCCCCCGACCTCCAGAACTGGAACCTCACTATCAGACAAGAGTTTAACGCCATTCCCAGGACATGAAGATCTTCAGCCACTGCCTTCTAGCACTTTATCCTCACTTTATTGCAGTAATAAGTATAATAGCAAACTATATTTTTATATATTATTAATGGTCATCAGGGGTGCATAAATGCTAACTTCTTAATGACATTTAATACACTAAAGTATAGTTTGGTATTATACCTATTACTGCAATAAAATGAAGATAAATTTAGGATTAGTTTATATTACATATATTTATATTAATGAGCCGGTAGAGCGTTCGGCTAGAAACCACATGGTTTTTAGTCCGATTCCAGTCCTCGCCAACTCAGCGTATGAGTAGCACAGGGATCTGTGCGGTAAAGTAAGGAGCTGATGGTGTGGCGCTCCACCTCAGATGTCAAAAAACAATCTCCTTGGTCTAGTGCTAGTGAAAAGAGGATAGACTCCCTCGCTGATACGACTTTTATATTACAAATATAAACATGATTTTTTTTAAGTCTTGATTTTCCAGAGACCAGAAAATGTAAAAGAAAGCCATAACTCTATGCCAGGAAATATTCAGCTAAATGTCTACTTTATATGGCAGAGATGCGGATAGGTACGTGTCCTGCGTCCCTGATGCACAAAAATCTAAAAGGATGCAGTAAAATCGCATCCATGCATCCCAGT
The DNA here is from genome assembly GCA_023376005.1 of Doryteuthis pealeii. Classification (NCBI taxonomy): domain Eukaryota; kingdom Metazoa; phylum Mollusca; class Cephalopoda; order Myopsida; family Loliginidae; genus Doryteuthis; species Doryteuthis pealeii. The sequence goes on along the minus strand of CM042147.1, from coordinate 60,759,896 downwards.
GTTTTACTTTTTTCTTCCCACACCATTTCAAGCTAACTGTAAATACATTTCAATAGTCTCTTAGAAATGAATTACGCAGGATAGGTTACAAGGTAGGAGTTAGACGGTTTTAGTTGGGACCCATAAATTTTCCCGGGGACTCATTCAAAGCAAATATATGCATCCCAGGATGCACTAAATCAAAAAGCTATCAGCATCACTATATGGTCAAACAAACATACAGATTCAATATACCTAACCTAACAGACACAAAGTAAGGATCCAGCTTAGCACTATACATACATTGTAAATAAATTCCCCAAAATGTTGTAATTTTCAAAAACTAATATGCTATAAAAACATGCTTCACATAAGAAACTACAAAAAATTTGATGGCCATAACTTTAACCACCCTTTAGTCTATTATAACAGACAAAAAAAATTTTTTTTAATTTAGTGAATTATAGTAAAATGGATCAGACAACAGGCTAAAGAAATATGCTTAAAATTCAACATTTTTATCACCTAGTTAAATATTTGGCAATGAGTTTCATCAACCCAGCAGTAAATCAAGATATCACACAGAGTTATCAAAGTTGTACTCACAAGGTGGTATTTATAAGAACAAAACACGTCATTTCCTGTACTTTTACAAATATAATAACTTTATACTGTTTGTTACACTGCAAAATCCAAAGAATCTACTGTTGCTCACTTCTCTAATGAGGAAATTAAAAGATTTAGTTTGAACCAAGAATGTGAGACAGAGCACTATTTTAACTCAGGAAACAAACCAAATTTTAACAAAATAACAGAGCAGTGATGCTCATAGCTTTTTGATTTAGTGCATCCTGGGATGCACATATTTGCTTTGAATGAGTCCCTGAGAAAATCAATGGGTCTCAACTAAAGTTTAATAGATTGTAGGGTTTTTATTTATGACTTGAGGAAATGACTAAAGCCGTCCAACACCTACCTTGAAACCTATCTAAGAAACTATTGAAATGCATTTACAGTTAGCTTGAAATGGTGAGGGAAGAAAAAAGAAAAACAATGGGATGCACGGATATGATTTTACTGCATCCTTTTACATTTTTGTGTGTCAGGGACGCAGGGCATACACCTATCAGTATCTCTGACAGAGTACATGAAATTAAAAAGAAAAAAAAAAAAACTACTAGATTAGTTGAAAATATATACGAAAATATACTTCATAAATATATATAATTAATAATGCCTAATAATCCTATTTTGGTATCTGTATTGATAAACTATATCACTTATACTAATTTGTGGATTTTGTTTACTTATTTGATATCAAAGTTTCTAGCAGTCTATAGCACATTATAAAGAGACAGGTGTATAATTTATGAATAGTGTTGAATTATTATATCACTGTTAATCTAATGTATCCAGCAGGGATTTGGAATCAAGAGTGGTATAAATTTAGTGTTAAATCTGTATGTATCAATACTTATGCATAATGCATCAATTTATACTTAATTATAACAACCATGTTAGAATACTTTCACAATCTTTGTAATCCTAAAAATATCTATTGAAGTTAACCTTCAGTAAATGTTTTTAAGATTATAAGAGATTGTGAATGAAGAGAAAGAGAGAAAAAAAAAAAGAAAAGGATCTGTAGTTAAGGGCAAGTAACTAAGAATGAAAATATTCTTTCATCTGAGAAATTGACTATAGTTCCCACCAGGGCTGTGAAGTCTGTGCATAACATCTTTAACACACACTAAAATCTCTACCTCAGATTCGGACTTCTTTGATAAATCAATATAGAAAATAATACATTCCATTCATCTATAAAAAGAATTAATTTATTCAGGGAGTTATCTTTAAAATGGGCTCAAAGGAAAAAATTCTAATCTAATAAAAAATAAATAAATTTTAAAATAATTTTTTTTTTTAAATCAATGTTTTACACCTTTGATGATTAAGTAAAATAAATCATTAAATCGCATAAAATAGAAAATTTAGAATAGAAAATTCTTTTAAATAAGTAAAGAGAAAATTATCATTTATATAAATGTTTTTTAAATCTAAAATTTGGTAAATTTAAAAAAATACTTTTTTTTTTTTTTTTTTTTTTTTTTTTTTTAATCAAAATGTTCTTTCTCCTAAAAATGTTCTAATGCAAATTATTACATTTGTTTACACTAACAAGTTTTACACTATTTTTCACAGATATATCTGGTTCTACACAATCTTCAATCAAATTTTTTGTCAATCTTTCTTCTTGCTATTATCACAAAGTTTGATGATAAAATTATTTCTTATATACAAATTAAAGGAAATTTAATTCTCAGTGTTTGGTATAGCCACAGAAGTGCCTTGTCATATATTATACTTGCAAAGAACCTGAATTAAAATATATTCTGAATATATAGCCAGAAAGAACGGTTAATCAAATTATTAAATGTGAAATTTCAACATCACAATTTAAATTTATTAGGAGTTGGAGTCTGTACATTTTTACTAACTGACTCTAGTAACCCAAGAATTGTTTCTGACTAACTCTACAGCCCTAGTTCCCACGCTGATTTTCCTTTTTTTGGTGGGTGGTATTTTTATAGTCAATAACTTTCATTTTATCACTGAACATAATCTATTCATTTTCTTTAGACCAAGAGAAAGCAAAAGTCAAAGTAAATGACTATTCTCTATCAATTTAATAATAATCATACCACTGTCGTAGAAAATATCACATTAATCATTTTATCAACAATCATGAAAGCTTGTCTCTTTCTATTTAAAGTAATGTACAACCAAGAAAAAGATGGGATAATATATTTAAGATCAACCGCTGAATGTCATCTTAAAAAGAGCAAAGAACTTCTTTGTTTACCAATGGTTAATGTTATCAGTTATAATTACTCAAAATATTTCCAGTGATTTATGTATAGTAACAATAATGGGACAAAAACAACAGGCTAAATTTCTTTTCATATCAAAAGTGTATTCATTAGTTAGTAAACTCATTTTGTCAGATATATTTGACTATGAATGTAAATCAAACCTTAAGGGCCAAGCGACTTACAGTAGAAATGGTATTCTTTTCAGATTTGAGTTTACATGCAAATATTTAGACATGTACTCCCCACTTCTCTATATTGCAAATACAATATTTACAGTTGATTGGTTGGATTTTATGGCATGTCAACTCTTGGGCCACCCCCACACTGAAGATGTGTTTGTTTTATTCATTCTTGTTGTGCATTCAAATTTTATTTTTAAAAAATACTTTTTAAGACTCATTTTTTAATTTATTTAACCCATAGATGTGATCCTAACAGGTACTACTACTCCAGGTCAGAGTGGACCTGTGAGTAATGGCAACGAAGGGGTACTCCACAATATTTACAATAATATAAATGAAAGTTTGATCTAGTTCCCATTTTTCAAAACATTTGAGAAGCCATAAAACAAGTATTCAGTTTCAGTGAACTACTGTAAACAAAGTATGCATTAAAAGCTTTTGTTTAATATTGACAGTAAGAAAATATGCTTTGATGTAGCTAGGTTTTTTATCATTAAAATTTAAAATACACTTGATGAATATACAAAAATATAACATAAGTACAGGAAAAGACTAAAAGTAGCAATGACCAGGTACTTGTTAAAAATTGACACTCATTCACAAAAAAAAACAAAAAAAACCAAGTCATTCAAAAAGAAAAGTTTAATCTATTTTTAGAAAATTTATATCATTAAAAAGAATTGGGGAAAAATACAAAAGTTTTAAATTTTATCAATAAGGTTTTTTTAGTGTTTATTATTTGCCACTGAAAATATTCTAACCGATTTTTTAAAACACAAATTTCAAAACTAAATAACTGCTTCTATATAATGTAAGAAAATATCCAATATAAAAATGATTTTCAACTAATCAAATCTAAAAACAATTAATTTTCTTCAATTCTTTTTAATAATATAAATTTTATGAAAATTGATTAAAAGTCTTATATATGATTGAATAGGGTATTTTTATCAATATATTGAAAAAAGTGTGTGGTTATATATAACTAAAAATAATATTTACTGACAAACTTTAGATAATGTTTGAAATATCTTTAACAAAAGTGTTCTGACCAAGGCTGTGGAGTCAGGGTCATGGAGTCAGAAGCAATTAAGGGGTCATTGGAGTTGGGGGTCGGCAAAACTATACTCATTCTGACTGGAGTTGAATTTACACTTTATATGGTCCTAGTTTAGTCTGTAAAGTTATACAGTGCACACTCCTTATAAATAGATTGTTTTTAAATCATGGTTTTATATTTATTATGAATTGTAATCACTTAATTACATAAAGAGAAGTCAGAGATTTTATGTTCCAACTCCAAAGCCCTGGTTCTGACATACTCTCAATCTTATTCAATATCAGTTCAACAAGATAAAAAAGAAGCAGCTTAATAAAAAAAGTTTAAAAAAACATTAAAAATCTACTGATAACCTCACAAATTCTGAAGATGACAGTTGGTTTAATTTTATGGCAATATCCTGATAGATTCGGGTATTATCCACTGTTTCAATTGCTATCACAAGAAAAAAAAATGTAGCTAAAAAGTCTCCAAAAATCTAGGTATCTAACCTCTATAATGATAAACATTTAAAAATCTGCCTGATGTTGAATTTCACACCACTGATAGTTCAGCTTGGCCCAAATTCAATGCATTACAGACATTTATGCATCCTCACATCTTTTCTCATCTATGTAACATTTATAATTATCATCATATGCCACTTACTTGCTTAGCAATCTACAACCACTCACTCAAAGAACTCACTAGTTTTTTTGTTTTTTTTTTATTTACATTATAATCATCATTACCAATTCTATTTCCTTTATGGGAAAGAAAAATAAGAATTACTTTAGTTTGCCAAGTGAACAGACTTGGTTATATTTTGCCAACATAACAAAAAAAAAAAAAGGTTCAACTAGCAGGTAAAGTGAAGTGATTATCATTCAGTTGCAAGTTGGCCTGGAAATTGCTTTATTCTCTGAGAGCATTTCCAGAGTATTGCTCTAATAAAAAAAAAAATCTTGTTAAGATATATTATTTTTCCTGGGTTATGGTGTCTGTGTTGCACACAAACAATGAAAATCTTAATGATATCTAGATTATGATTTTATTGAATAAATTTGCTTATATATTTCTAAACTTATGTTTCATCGTCGGGGTGGCTTAAAGTCAGTATCAGCCAGACAGCACTAGCGCTAGACCAAGGAGATTGTTTTTTAACATCTGAGGTGGAATGCCACACCTACCATCAGCTCTTCACTTTACCACACAGATCCCCGTGTTACTCATACGCAGAGTTGGCAGGGACCGGTATCGAACCAGGAATCTTGTGGTTCCCAGGCAAATGCTCTACTGGCTGAGGTAAACCGGCCCTTTAGGTTTGATAAATATAGTCCTAAAGATTTATTTTGAATACTATAAATTTCATGATAAGCCAGAAAAAAAAAATGGAAAAAAATAAAGCATAATTAAGAGTCAGCGAAAATTTCATTTAGAATTATCAAAGAAATGCTGATTTAAAGTAGGAATTGAAGAGTTGTCTTCACAGAATTTGCTATTTATTGATCAGGCAGGGGGAAAATATTATGAATAAAATTGGAATAGATATAATTGTATTTAAAAAAGTTTAATTCCTCTTATGGGGATTTGGTGTCTGTCTGTAACTGAAATTATGTCACAGTACCTTCAGGAAATGTGTAAGTTTATCAATGAGTATTTAATTTATAGTCAAAATCATTAATACAGAGAATAAATCTTATTTGTTAACAATGTCCTATGAAAATCTGAGTTAAATTTTCCTCAAAACAGCCCAGGTTATTAGTGTGTTTAAAATCCTGCAATGCGTCATATATATCACTAAGGTCTTTCTAATATATTTCATTATGTTAAAACTTAAATACTTATGCCCAGAAGTTCTTGGGATTTCTTTAAAAAAAGAAATCAATGCATTCATGATATGACAATTTTCCTTTTAAAAAAACATTTTGTAAGAATATCAAGAAAGAGTCACTTTTGGGGCTTTTAAAAACAGAACATTTTATGAATTTGAAGAACAAATAAAACAAATAAGTAAAGGATATTCAGTTGTAACAAAAGTTTAAAAAGAAACTTGATAATATTCTTATATTTTCTGATAAAAATTGATTTAAGTTTCTTGTATTTTTTCATAAATTACTAAAAGACCAATAGAAATAGTGGCCAATAATCTAACAAGAATAAAAATTATCTTTCTTTCTAATAAACAACATTTATTGTACATGACTACATCACAAACTCAATAGAAAACTAATTAGTATATTAAGATATTTCCCAAGACAGCTTATACCATACAGAAAACTACATATAATCTATAATAGATTTAAATCTAATACAGCTAAACAGGGTATAATATGATATAAAATGCTTAATATTTACATCATGTGACTATGTAAACAAACTGTCATCACCAGAGAAAAAATGTTAAAAATAAAAAGATTCTTAACCTGCTAAAAAGTAAACAATTAAGAAGTTTTTTAAAAAATATAATTAAACAGTGACATGTTTCTTAATGTAAAAGTGATTTGACAATGATGATAGGACAAAATTAATGTCAAAGCATTACAATGCATTCTCAACAGGATATACAGGAATTAATGTGATTCAATAACAATAGAATAAAATAAGCATCCACAACAATGAACAATAAAAAGATGAAATAAATACAAAGTATTATATTATATAGGATTTTTACTTTGTTACATTGTAATATTAAACATGCAAAGTTGATTGCAGTGACATTACATATTAAATTAAAATTATGATTTTTTTTTAATAATAGACCTTTGGCAAAAATTATATGAATTTTAAAATTTCAAAAGTATGACACAAAATAATGAAAATACATATTTTGATCATAAAATAAAAAGTGAAATAATTTTGTAGCCTATTAATAAGCAAACTATCAGAAACTAAGATTCTTAATGATGTAATCCCTCATTCATTCAACTCAAACATTAACACCTGCAAATCAAGGACAAATATATATCTATTCATTGAACATTGAAATCTATACTTCATTGTAAAGCATTTTCACTATTTTGGTTAAAAATAAATAAGTAAATAAATGTTAACCCCTTTTGTCTTTAAAAAAAAATTAGAATAAGTTAATATATGTATCTATGCCCACACCCTGAAAACACAAGTCACAAATACATCAATTATTATGATTTTAATTTTTTTAAGTTTATAAAATTTGATAGGTTATTTTTTTCTTCTACAATTGTATATACAGGCTAAATGAGTCAAGAATTCTTAATCCATTCTAATTTTAGATCTATTAAAAAAATAAATTCTAAATATAATTTGGTTTTATTTCAAGTAAAAGTTGGTCATTAACTCTCTAGTAAACTTCTAAAATAATGCCATTGTTTTGGTTTCTCTATATGAATCACCCATAAAAAGACTGACTGACATTAGAAATAAAGCATAATAATTTAATTTTTAACTCAGATACACCTTTAAGTGCTATCTTTTTTTTCTTTCTTTTTTTGATATACGAAATAGGAAAACAAAATTGAAGTCGATCAAATTGAAGACATGGTATAAATTTTACAACTGAAAATGATATCACAAATACAATTTTCAACAAATCTAAATTAACTTACTGAATAGATCTAAAGTAGTGTAAGATACAAGACGAAAATCCAAGTAAATAATGTACAACACATCACAATCCAAATATTGGATTTAAGGGCATTCTTTTCATTAATCCGGTTAAATAAATAATTCATAAAATTGAGTTAATTAGTTCATAAAAACTTCTAAGCATGGTGGGGTGGGGAGGCAAAATATTTCATCTCAATAAGCAAGTCTGAATTTTTTACCATGTTAGCTGAATTTGAATTAGAATTATCTTTTTAAAAAATCTCAGTACTTTTCTACAACACGGATAGCTGGCATTGCGTAGGCTTGTAAAATCAGGCACAATATATCTTGAACAATTAGAGTAGCTTCGAAATTTATCTAATTAATGTTTAAAAATAAATTTTTGAACAAGTAAGAAACCACGTGGGTTTTGTTATCGAAGCGTTGATAATTTTAATTCATAACGGAACATAAGAAGAATCAAGTAATCGGATTTATGTATTATTGCTTACTTTTTTTTAAATGTACTCTGTGAATGCTATAGTGGGTATTTCTGTATTTAAGAAGGCATATTTATATTTCTCCAGCTAATATACCGTGTGTGTACATTTTTAATTGAATCTGATTTTTTTTAAATCGAATGTAATGAGATAGAAATTCAAGTTATTTCTAAGCACATAAAAATCTAATGATCTTTTAATGTTTTTTCGTCTTAAATTTAGAAAATTGACCATTTATTTGAGAAAGAAAAATAAAAGATAAGTTTGCTACATTGTTCAGGTGTTTTTGCATATAACATTCAATTACAATCATAAAATCGTTGAAATCATGGTCAATTATTTTATTATTTAACAACTAAAATAAATAACCTAACTTTAAACAAGCATGCACCGTACATTAAGCACGTGCTATTGCTTTCCTTTACAAGTCACATACATGCGGGGTTTTTTTTTTGGGGGGGGGATTAGTTAAGACTAATGAGGCAAATTGTAATAGTCAAGAGCAGTATGAGTTATACATTAAAGAAAATATACTATACCTGATTTTTATTGGCGCCATCTCTCAGAAAAAGCCCAAACGATAATGAACACAGGGAATGATAACAAAATCAGTTTTACTCGAAACTTGGGGAGCCGAATTAGGGATGGCGAGGTTTATGGGTTCGTTTTTCTCTACACAGTAGTACAAATTAATTTTAACACCAGAGTCTAAAAAATATAAAGTAGCAGATGTCGATTGTTAGCACTTCTTAGAGACAGGAATTTCCATCTTCATTTCATTGATTATTTTTAAGTATTTTAGGGGATGAGGTCGAAATAAAATGAAATACAGCACTCATTGACGCAATTATTTTTTTCCCTATTTTTAGATGGGATCTTTATTTACCCTGATTTATGATCGATAATTTCTTATAATTGTTAAATGAAATATTGAGATGATTGGAAAATGAGTAAATAAATGTAAAATCACAAACAAAATTGTAAAATAAAAGAAAATAAATCTAAAAAGAGGTTTAATTATAGAAAGTTTTTGGTTCTATGATGTTAATGATTAAATTTTTTTTCAGCATTTTTTGTTATTGTTAATTTTGTAGATCGAAACATATACAACGATCTTTTCTTCTTTACTATTCACAGCTGATCTCAAGGAAAATAACAAGAGGATGGGTTACAGAAAGGAATTCGGATGGACTGATAAATCCGAAATTTTAGGATGTTATTATTTAGTATTTAAAATCTTGAGAGAGAAAACAAATTCCAAATTCATAATTTTACTACTAACTAAACAAAATAATAAGCAACTAATGTAATTCAAATCACCACAACCATAAAATAAATAAATAAAAATACCGGCAGACAAAACATGACTTCAAGGCACACAAAAAAAAAGTCAACATTCTTCACATTTTCTAACTTTTTAAAGATAAACAATCAAATCCTACCATGCCTGGCAATCATTAACTTCTATTGAATAAAACATGTTTTAAACAGCAATTTTAAAAATACAATTTCTGAATTTAGTTTTTACATCGAAAAAATAAATAAATAAAAAAGAATAAAATATGTACTATACACGTTAATTTCAACGTGATTACCCGTAAAACTATTATTTATATAGCAATTTACATCTTCCGACGTTAAAATAATTTAACATGATTTTTATTTTTTCACTAATGGTTTGTTTATATAAATGTTTTCCAAGGTTCTGATTTTTAATTTCGATGTAAAAAAAAAAGTGTTTGTTTGCCAAAATGATGATAAACGATTTGTTTAAAACGCACTTATTGCCCTTTATTTCCAATGATTAAACGAACGTTCAAATAAATCATAAATAATATATGATTGAATTTATTACCAAACCTGCAAGTATTTCTTATATCTTGAAAAAGATAGTTAACAGTAACACGTTTATTCAAACGTGATAGATTCACAATCCGTACATCTATTGCAAAGAACATTAACTATACATGCTGAATACTTACTTACACACTCACACATGCATGCATGCCTAATATAGCTCTTGGTATAAATATACATATATACACCTATATATATTTAAGGGGAAAATTATAACCATGTTGTTGTGTTGTCTGTACTAAGCTACACCCAAAAACCAACAGTGAGAATTGACCGACCTACAAAATGTCGACGACATCAAAAATAAAAAAGACTCGACACTTAGCGTGAGAGAGATTTTTAAAAGAAGGATATCTATTAGTGCTTCTTCATTTTTGTTTCTTTGGTTGCTTACCTGGATTCAAGGGCCTGATCCAAACTATCCATGTGGGAATATTTCTTTACAGGTTTTTGAATTTGCCAGCAAATAATGAGAGCTTGATCACGGGGCCAAACAACAGGTCATGTGAGATGTAAAATGAACATGTGACGAGTAATGGCAAAATGGCGGACAGCAAGGGTCTCTCGCTTTTTACTCTGCTCTCTTTCTTCCGGTTTTTCGTTTTTTTCTCCGCGATTTCGGCAACTTTCTTGCTGGTTTACGAATACACCTCGCCTCCTGAACCTAACGCTTCACGTTTAGGCCACCGCTGAAAAAACTCTCCTGGATTTTTGGTTCCTAAAATACCTAAAGAAACCGTTTCTTCACCAACCAAGATGTCGCCGTATCTATGTATGCGTGTGAGTGTAAGTATGAGGTAAGAAAGTGACAGGGAGGAGCGATCGCAAATACACTTAGATAGTAGGAGGAGAACAAGAGGAAGTGAACTAGTGACACACAAGGAGTGGGATGAGAGAACAAAAGAAATATGAAAGAGGATGATTGAGATGATAGAGGAGCGGGATGAGTAGAGTTTTGGTTTAAGGGTAGTTAGAGAATGTGGGAACTAGTATAGATAGGGTATCGACAAGGTAGGAGGAATCGAATTTAATAAGAGAGTGAGAGAAGAAAAGATAAATAGTATTATGGAGTGAGTAATGAAGAATCGGGCTAAGTAGTCTTTTAGTATTAGAGTTGGAGGAGCGTTTGTAGTGTGCAACAAGACTATTTATAATAGAAAGTAAAGGAGTGGGAGTTTTCTTTAAAAACGAGGTAGGGGAAATGGTGAGAGTAAGCTCAGTAAAGAAAGATCATAAAACTAATCGTTGCTTGTTTTTGTTAATGATGAATGTCTTAACTTAATACCTGTATCTTTATGGAACCATTGATTTTTAAGATTGATGTCGTTTTGATACAGATATAATGAAAACTCTGGAAAATATCAGATTTTAGAAATCCCATCCCAAAACCTCAAACGCAGTTTTGAAAAGAGATGATCTAGACTAAAACAACGTATTTAGATGAAGATTACGAACTAAAATAAGGAGGGGGGATTGTCTATGACATTGGATGCACATGTAAGAAAAAAAATATTAAAACGTATTGTACTGTACACATTTTTTTTTGTTTTTTTAATCGATGTTTATAAATGTGCATGTTTACTAATATTAATTCCTAAAGTGAGATATTGCTTCTTTCCTCTACCCGACCGGCTACTGTTTGTTTTAAAAGTAGTGAGTTCCGTTAAAAATGATTTAAAATGTCAGTCGTATTGTAGAAGCCTTAGCAGTTGATTTTTTTTTTTTTAGATTGTATATTGCCCAAGAAAATTTTACATTTATGCATTAAAAAATCAAGCCGTAATTTAAAATAGGATACTATCAATAAAACAATAAGTAAGGGAGGTGATCCTGTTAACTTAAAAAAAAAACTACTCTAATTTGCTTCATTCATTTAATAATCTTTAACTTTTTTATTTACATTGAATTCTATCTGGAAATTTTAAAAATAATTATATGTCTATACTCATTCTTCGTTTTTACATTCAAAGTACGTCACTAAATGCGTTATCATTTCTTTTTATTCATGTATTTTCAATATAAATCTCTGCACTACTTTACATCTCGGATTACTCCTCCTCTACCATTTTAAAACACAAGTGAAAGTAGTAAAGCGGTTTTATATTTTTTTTTTTTTTTCGATCCAAGTATAAATTGATAAATTATTTACTGATTCCTTTTGACCATAAATTAATTTTTTAATACAATAATTTTTTTTACAAAACTCACCCGTGTGTGTGTGTAAGAGAGAGGGGGAGAGAGATAGCACATGGGTAGGGTTCAATAAAAAATTGAAATAGAAATGAATGAACAACATATTAGGCTTTGACCATGGAAAAGTAAATACTCAAAGTGTATTATAGGCGGAGTTCAAGGCTTTAGTAGGGAAATATCTAATACATTTACACCAAGTTACTATGCCAGAATGAGATGATAGCAGCTGCACCACTAAATACAAAGTTCTCAATAAATTCCCCCCAAAAAAGAATAGAAGAGGAGCTACACTAGAAATTGCACCAGAGTCTCTAATACATATAAATATAAGTGTGTATGTGTTTGTTTATATGTAAAAAGTCAAAATGATGTACTTGAAAAAATTCAGTACTGAGCTAACAATTTAAGTTAGAAAAAAAATAAAAGGCAGATATACAGTTAGATAACAAACAGAAATTTAATTACAATATTCTGTAATAAAATTCACATGTAAGTTCACAGTATACACAATGTGTAGAAAATAAAATCTATAAGCTGTGTTTGAGTTATCCAATTTACTTAAGACATGTCACAGCAGATTTTTGATCAGTGAATCTAAGAAGTGGAGGAGGTTACACTCAATAGCTCTCTGAAAAATGAGCAAAAAATTTTCTTTTCACACAGTTATATAAGCAACCTTCCAATGTAGTTAAAACTAATGTTATCTACCAAAATTTGTGCCAGTCGCTACAAATTTTATGTTGTATTAGGTTATCTTAATAAGTTGATGGATCTGGATTATCTACAAATTGTACATGTCTCATGGTTCTACTATTAGTGGAAAATGTATGAAATATTATTTAAAATCGTTTTGAACATAATGAAAGTTAGATTTGAGTTTATATATATATATATATATATATTATATATATATATATATTAAAGATAAAATGCAAATAAGAAAAGTACATAAAAAGTGCTCAGTGCTACTATGGCAGACCAGGCCTAAAACCTAAAATATCTAAATTATGTACTCTTAAAGCCCATTACTTAAAGTTTCATGTATATCCCACAATTGTCAGTGTGTACATGTTTATATATATAATATATATATATATATATATATATATATATATTGATTTGTTTATTTTTGAAATTTACAAATGCTGGACATTTTTAAGTAGAATTTCAATGCTATTTCTATGTATATTTTGATTTTTAAATATCTTTGAATATAAATCAAATTTTCATAATTTTTGCACAAAAAGCAAGAACCGATGATATTTAACGTGTGTGTGTATATATATATATATATATATATATATATATATATATATATATATATACTAGCAAAAGTACCCAGTCCATGACTGGAGTAAACAAATTTTAACACCAGGTAGTGAGTGGGTAAGAGAGAGAATAAGAGGAAAATGATTTATAGAATTTAAAAAAAATGTAATCCTTATTTTTTGAGTGTTTTGAAATATAATTCTATTTTTTAAAAACTGTTTTGTACATATGACAAAAACTTAAATTCAGTTCCTAATTGATTGTTGCATCAAAGTGATAAAAAAATATTAATTTAATTTATTTTCTTTTTACTCCTAAAGAGTAACAATTAAAAGGAGATAATTATTAAACATGTGTCCTTATTTATTTAGCTCTATCGGCTCAGGCTGTACAATATGCCGACAGCGCCTCTGCTGAGTAAAACCTCCTTCCAATTGGGCCACCTGTCAACCGTAGGTGACGACCTGTGGTGTTTGCAGAGTAGTCCATGGCATGCACCGTTACTTGGGTCTAGACGGTGGTCGTAGAAGTCCCTCCAATCAATCAGTTGATCATGTCAAGCCGTAGCACCTATATGATTGTCCCTACCGTATTGCTCTTATGGTAAAACTGAATCTAGTGGTGAGGTTCCAATTATGGAGCTCTGGGAAGTGTGGAGTACCCCTTCATTGCCATTACTCCCAGGCTCACATTGACCCGGAGTGGTAGTACTTGTTAAGCCCACCAAGTACGACCACTCCAGGTCCCATCTATTGGTTAAATAGAAAAAAAAAGGATTTTTAAAAATATGTTTAAGAATGAATTAGAAATAATTTGAATACCCAGTAATAATGAATAAAACAAATATAACTTCGGCATAAATTGTTTTAAAATCTCAATAACATGTTTTAGTATGTATGTTTAATTCAGACAAAGTGTCCGTTTTCGTAATTTTTTAAAAATTTGTTTTTAAAGTGAAAATTGGCGCTTGAATTGTTAATTCCTAATAAAAAACACATATGAGTATCATTTGCCTTTTTACGACCATATGCTTAGAAGTTCAAAGCTGGTACTTTATTTTTTTATTTTAGAAGTCATATTTTTATTACAGTTAGGAACTGTCTTAACGCTACTTCAAAGCTCGAATTGTGCTGACAGGAGATGTTTTTTAGAAATGAACATTCGTATTTTTTTTCATACAGTAAGCAACCAACTGGGTTTTCTGTCTGGAAGTTCGAAACAAAACTCATGTTGACATGAGTTGGGTGGTGGTGGTGGAGGGTGTGTATGCTGTATTTTTTTATTTTTTGTTAATTATTGAATTATATCACTTAATTATTAAAAATCAAAACCCAAATTTTGTGTTTCTTAGTTATAAGCATATCAAGTAGTATGCGAGATTTCAAATCTGAATGACCTCTCGTTTGTAAGTTATAAGTTGACACATACATACCAAACTTCCTTTTATATATATATAAATATATATCTACTTTTTCATTAATTGTTTTATGTTCGTAGTTTGATCCAGGCATACATACATACACACCAACTGCCCTTTATATATGTATAGATTACCTGTTACTAGACATAATTTTTTATTACCAAAATTTCTATTAATGAAGAAAGTATATTAATCTTAAGAGATAAACTTATTTTGTCTTCTTTTATGAACTTGCAAATATTAGAAATAAAAGTGTCTTTATCCATGTAAGTTTAAGTTGAGTATGTTTATGTCATAATGAAGATCATTAATATACAGTGGGCTATGACCATTGCCAAACTGCATTGGTTTCTTACCTTTCCTTTAGACCACAGCAGCAATGTGGAGAGAGGGGATCTGCTCTTTGGGCAACAGCACATCCTCCACATCAACCCACACAGTGTATGTAGTTAAAAAAAAATTGGGGGCACTACTCCATCGTCTTTTGCAGACGGAAGGATGCCAGCAATAGCAAGGATAAGTTTTTAGCCACCCTTGATTACAGTAATTTTATCCTGTGTAATAAGACCTAAAAGGAATCCAATCACTGCCTTGGGTAACCCAAAGTCCTGATATGAATCTGACAGAACACGTTTGGAAGCACCTTGACTGAAAATTTCAAGAGCGAGCAACCAAAATCATGTCTGTGGCAACCCTTAAAGAAACATTGCTAAAGGAGTGACAAAATATGGATCAGACAATTGTTAATAACTTGATCAAATCCATGAGAAATCAAATACAAGCACTGAAACTAGCAAATGAAGAACCTACTCCATACTAGTTCTAAATATTGTTTATTTATGTTGAGTTGGTATTATGTAATTAAACTTTGAAATTAGATGTAGTTTATTTCTTCTGACTAAAACTTTTCATAGGCAACTGTACAGGATGTATTAAAAAAATTCTGAAACATCCTGTACTTTTCTTTTTAATGAACTTTGAATAATGGTACTTCTTTACTTTTTTTATTTATTGTTGCAGGTGTCTGTTACTATTACTAGTCATTAAGCGTGTTTAGTTTCATTTGCTTAGACTATGTAGTTACTCAGATATTTACATCTCAAATGGCATCTAATGGTGAAGTTTCAATTTTGGAGCTCTGGGGAATGTGGAGTATACCTTCATCCCCATTACTCCCAAGTCTACCCTAACTCGGAGTGGTAGTACTTGTTTGGTTTCCATCTATGGGTTAAATAGAAAAAAATGAGTTTTAAAAAAATGTGTTAGAAATTTGAGTTGAAAAAAATTTTGAATACACATCAAGCATGAATAGAACAAAACATCTTTGGCATAAAATAACCCAACAAGGGTTGACATGCCATAAAATCCAACAAATCAAACCAAACTATATCTCAAATTATATCAAATCTTTAGAAACACCCTGTATTTGATTGGATTAAATGCAACTTATATTACCTTTTTTGTTTGTTTTGGGTCTAAATTTCTTATTTAAAATGTATCATCTAAATAAAGAGGAAATCTTTGACTTTTTTAAAAACAAAAATACAAGTTGTGTTATTTAGATTTTTCAGACTGTTCTCATCTATATACACAACATTTCAGCCGATGTGCCCTCTGGCTTTCGAGAGCCTTCATGTTGTAATCAGGAGCCTTCACGGAACTTTGAACCAAACCTTTTATTTAAAGGCTACTGATTATGACAAGAAACACCTGATGAAAGCTGAAGAGCACATTGGCCGAAATGTTGTGTATATAACAATAAATATGAGGACAACAGTCAAAAAATCTGAATAATACAAATTATTGGGTTAAAAAAAAAAAAACTTTGAATACTCATCAAGAATTATATTGCATATTTTATATATTATATATATATATATATATATATATATATATATAATATATGGGTAATTCCATGTCAAATCATCCAGGCCATGTCATCCACCCCCTTCAATTTTTCTGAAATTTTGTACAGGTGTGGACTATGTTAAAGTTAGACAATCCCCAAAATTTGAGCTTCCAATTCCTAGAACTCGTGGAGTTATGTTGATTTTTTGCTCTTAAAATTTGACGTGGGTCACAAAAAATGGCGACTTTTTAAAATCTATTTTTCTCTGTAAAATGGGTTCTAGTGATTCCTTACTTCTAAAAATTGGTTTATAAAAGCATTTTTGCCCAAAGAATCCAAAAATGCCATCAAAAAAGTCTAAATTTTAAGTTATTGATGATTTTTTATTTTTTCATAGCAAGATCAATATCCCAATGAGGCACTACATTTATGACAAAGATTTTTTCTATTATTATTTCATATCTATTGAACATTATTTGTACCAAAAGGATAGTTTGGTGTCTGCTCAGAACAGAAGTTAAAAAATTTTGTTAAAATTTCTCATTTCAATTTTTCTGAAATTGTGTACAGGTGTGGACTATCTGAAAATTGCCAAAAATTGGCGGAGTTATGTCAATTTTTAACTCTCCAAATTTGGGTGGTCGGTTGCAAATGGCACCTTTTTTGTAATCTATTTTTGTCTGTAAAAATGAGTTCTAGAGCTTCCTTACTCCTTAAAATTAGTTTATAAAAGTATTTTTGCCCAAGGAATCTAAAAATGCTATCAAAAAAGTCTGAAAGTTAACCAATTTTAAATTATTAATGATTTCTGATTGGCAAAATTTTAACTGATCTTTTAGCTTCGGTTCTGAGCAAACACCAAACTATCTTTTTGGTACAAATAATGTTCAATATATGTGAAATAATAGGAAAAAAATTGCCACATCAGGATATTGATCTTGCTATGAAAATTCAAAAATCAGCAATAACTTAAAATTGTTTAACTTTCAGACTTTGAAATGCATTTATAAACCAATTTTTAGGAGTAGGGAAGCTCTAGAACTCATTTTACAGACAAAAATAGATTTTAAAAAGTCACTATTTTTTATCAACCCCACCAAATTTGGAGAGCAAAAAATTGACATAACTCCGCTAATTCTTGGAATTGAAAGCTCAAATTTTGGGGAATGTCTAACTTTAACACAGTCCACACCTGTACACATTTTCAGAAAAATTGAAGGAGGTGGGTGACAACTTTACTTTTTTCTGGATGATTTGACGTGGAATTGCCCATATATATATATATCCAACTCTTTTTCCCGCTAGATCACCAAAGTTAAGCAGCAATGAACCTGAATACTTAATTGGATGACCATTCATTCATAAAACATGTAATTCCTCAAGCTGTTCCATTCAAATAATTTACAAATTATTGTCTAAACAGGCTTCTTTAAGAATGTGTAGGCATTAGATTTGTTATTTACCATGATTCCCCTATTTTCTGATTATAATCTTTTTAGAAGTTTGCAAAGTCATTTGAATGGCCTTACAGTAACTTCAAAAGAAAAGGTTGTAAATGAGTTAGTCTCTTACTTCAACTATGTCATATAGTTCCTAAATAATGAGAATGAAATAGTCTGTTTTTCCTATAAATAATATCTGATTAAACCTTGGAAGACAGAAACAAGGAGATCTCATGGGACTTTTTAATTCAATTTAGCATTGCTAATTATTCTGTTCACCTTGTATATTTGCTTAGTAAACCTTTTTCTCTATCCTTAATACTCATTGAGTTTCTTATTATTATTTCTCTGTTAACTCTAATACTTGAGTTACAGCAAACTAAAAACCTCCAGATTTTATATATGCAGTATTAAAATGCTTGTTGATAGATGGGATAGAAGGTCATTGAAAACATTTGAGACTATATTAATAATTCATTATCATCATGAAGTTGGTGCTGACAGCACAGATTCCTATGACTCTCTCTCGCCACTCGTCCCTATCAGTCATCACTTCTGGCTAGTCCTCAGCATGGCATTCAGTTTTTACTGATCAGCCAACACTGATGTGTCCATGTATGGATGTCCACAGGAGAACGTCACTTATAAGTTCATATTTAATTCTCCAGCAGTGTCTAACATGTTTTATTTATCTTACTTGGATGGTTTGTGTGATAAGAGGTAAGTGGCCGTACAGCTTCTTCCAGGATTTGTTCAAGACAGCATGCAGCATCCTTGTATAGTTCCCATTTAGCTTTATGATTAAATAGTAATAATAACTACTATCTGTAATATCTATAATAATCACTATTTTGTTTTGTCATTGAAAAAATCAGACAACTTTTGTTGCAACTTGGTAATTTGTAGAACAATGATATTCTGCTGCTAAAAAATTTCTATGAACTTGTGAGGCAATCTTTTTCAGTAGATTATCACCAGTATAAAAACAGTCTCAAAAAGGTTCACTGCCTAACCAATTTCTATGTATGTCCCCAATCTAGTTTGGTTGTTATGTTTTACGCCATTTAATGCTTAATCAAGTCATTTTGATCAGGTTGCTTACAGTACCTGCTGTTTGCTTAAATGGTCACCCATCTAAGTATTGGACCGCCTCATTGCTGCTTAACTTCATTGATGTAGTGGGAACTGGTGCTTACAATGTGACTTCACCATAAGCCTCTCCAATGTGGAAAGTAGATCTCCAGTGCTATGGTCATTAATATGAGACTTGACAATAAAGTACATATTGATATTAACTCCATTATGAAATATCTACTCAGACAATAGAAAACAATTTAAACCCAAAGTAAAGCAGCAAATTAAATTCTTGTAAATTTGTGTACCAAAGGCCATTTGGCCTTGTATGTTTCAGTACTTGGAAATATTAGACCAATTGCCTTCAGTGATTAATGTTATAAATTTATGCTTTCTATCCATCCATAATTATTTTCTGGCAATAGTTTCCCCCTAGTCAGTGCTATGCCACTTAAATTGAAAGTTTGCCAAAAATAAGTACAGTGTGTCAAATGTATACAAAAATATTTAGAAACCACTTACATGTGAACGTTGAAATGTAACAAAGAAGATCATTTTAACTTTTTAAAAAAATATTTTTATCAACTCTTTGCCTACCAAATTTCTCCCACGGCTGTAACAAATTTTCTTGGTATTTTTTACCTGTATGATGGAAGATTTCAAAGTTCACTATCTATTCACCTCAGAACTCATTCTATTCATATTAAGTCCTATCATTATTGTATTTCATTGTAGACAAGTTTCATGTGCAAGAGCCACTGCCAGTGGCTTATGGTAGGATCGCAGTGGTGGGAGAGATGCTGTGAGTAGCTTAAATTAGGCAAAGAGTTAAACTCGATCCTTTCGGGTGTACTCTATAACAGTGGTTCTCAACCACAGGGTCATATAGGTCCAGGGAGCCATATAACTTTTTTTTGGGGGGGGGGGGGGCAAGCAAAAAATATTTTATCATAAAAATGCAATAGGATTTTTAAACATAGAATGGCTATGGGGAAGTCCACCATAGTAAAATAGGAATCCATAAGTAAAAAAAGTTTGAGAACTACTGCTCTACAACACAGACAATATAATAAGAGGACTAATATGTATGGGCAAAACCAAAAATATTCCTAATCCTCATGACTACTTTCATGCAATCATCATACTACACTCCCCCCCCTCAAACATTGGTGCAATGCGTGAGTGGAAAATCCCCGAGAACAAACTGCATCCTGTACAGATGCTACATTTTAATCCAGGAAATAAAATTGGAAAGAAATTGGAGTTGAGATTTTTTTTAAATTAATTACAAAGTCAATTACCCTAATGACACTGACCTCAACAATGGTATGTTATAAAACCTTTTGTCTATTGTGTAAATAAAATAGCCTGTAAAAGAATATAATTTTCTTCTTTTTTTTAAATCTTATTTCCTTTAAATTTTATGTACATTAATACCTAGCACTCTTAACTACATTGCTAAACAAAACAGCTATACAAGGTCATCATAAGAATGCATAAATAAACACAACCTTGATTGGCTATTTTTAACATCAGAACATAAACGAAGGTGATAGACATTGCCAAACAAGGGAAACATCCACAAATACATTGTCTCAAAGCACTTAATAACTTTACATAACATCACAGAACACGGTGTTATAAATTATTATCAACAGTTTGGATAAAATTAGAAAACAAGTCTAATTATAATTAATCAAGTCTATTATTTAAATTGATTGGACTGTTGTTCTTATCTTTATTGTTATATGTACAATGTTTTGGTAGATGTGTCCTGCGGCCTTCTTCAAATGTTTCTTGTTGAACTCTGAAATCATTTTTGTAATTAGAAGCCTTCATGGAACTTTGAACCTAACCCTTTATTTAATCTATTAGGGTTGATTATCTTCATCTTTATTGTTATATACACAATGTCTTACCTGATGTGCCCTAAGGCCTTCTTGAGGTGTTTCTTGTAAAACTTAGAAACCTTCTTGTTAAACTCTGAAGGCTTTATGGAACTTCAAACTGAACCCTTTATTTAATCCATTGGGGGTTGATAGTTTTCATTGCATTAACCATAACTGAGTACAAATGTTAATCTAAGTATTCTGTTGCTAGGTTAAATTAACAAGTCCTATGAGATTTTGTTGTTTGTCTCTTCTGAGGTTTCATCAGACATTATTTATAGGAAAAACAGACATTTCCATTCTCATTATTTAGGTACTATATGACAGAAATTTCTTAACAAATATCTATTTCATTTACCAAAAATGCATCGTATCAATATGAAAAGAGAGCATGGAATTATATAGTCAAATATATTTTTCAAGAATTATTATGTCATTGGTTTTCCTAAATCAACTAAATATCCAATAATAAAAGTTTTGAATTTGTGTTTAAATTTTAGTTTGGTATCTTCTTTATTTTGTATGAAATAAAAGCAAATAATGTGTGTAAAAGTTAAAACTATGTCATCTCCAAGATCTTGGGTGTTGCTCTTCTGTTTTTGCAAGAAAACTTTTTAAAAAATGAAAAACAATTCCTTGTTATTGTCAGAAGTGCTGTATTTCCCTCCTTTCTCTTCCTCCTACTTCTACTCCATTTTCTCCTTTTTCGTCCTCCTGCTTTCCTTTCTCCCCCTTTCATTTCTCTTCTTTATGCTGTTTAAATTTCTGTTTTAGCAAGAAAACTTACTCAACGCTTGTCAACAAATTTGTTTGAAAAAATATCCATTTTGTTATTATGTTTGTTGTTATTGCCATGCATTGCTGCATTTTCTTCCTTTCTCCTCTTCCTACCACTCTACTCTTCTTTTCTCCCCCTCCTCCTCCTTCCACTCTACTCTTCTTTTCTCCTCCTCACTCTACTCTTCTTTTCTCCTCCTCCTTCCACTCTACTCTCTTTTTCTCTCCTCCTTCCACTCTACTCTTCTGTTCTCCTCCTACTACCACTCTACTCTTTTCTCCTCCTTCCACTCTATTCTTCTTTTCTCCCCCTCCTTCCACTCTACTCTTCTTTTCTCCTCCTCCTTTCCTTTCTCTTATCTCTGCTTCCATCTTTCACTGACGCCTGTTTACTTTTCAGGTAAGCGGTTGCTTTTATCCACAACCACTCACTCCACAATGCCTTTTCCTATAAGAAATCTCTTCTACCTCCCTTCTGGCTTCTCATTATTTCCAGCATGTCAATAAGTACTTTTTGACCTCAAATTATAAATATGATAAATCAGGAAATAAAACTTTTGAATATTATCAAAATTATTGTTTCTCTCTGAGTCCCATTATTTGTTATCTTTTTTTTAAATTTATTTTTATGCTTTGTTGAGTATTTTTGTTAAAATTTGTTGTAACTTGAGTTTCAGAGTTAACAGAGAAATAATGGTATTAAAGATAGGGGGAAAAGTTTACTAAGCAAAGATACAAGGTGAGCAGAGTAATTGGCAATTGTTATATTGAATTAAGAAGTGCCATGAGATCTTTTCGTCAGACATTATTTATAGGAAAAACAGACATTTCCATTCTCATTATTTAGGTACTATATAACAAAACTGAAATCTTTTTTGACTGATTTGTATAGGTAATTTCACTCCTTGTTGATCAATAAGAAACTGATTACTACACCTGTGTCCAAATTAATTGAAACAACCCCTTTAGTTTCCTATCTTTCACCATACAGTTTTAGACCTACTGACAATATAATCAATTTCTATTTTTTCCTCAGATTAGGTCATTTGCAGTGATGTGCAGTAATATGAATCTATTTTCAGAGTGTATGATGAAATTTGTTTTGCCTTGAAAAATATTGCATCATCCATGATTGCATTAGAGTTTTATCACATCCAGGCACTATTGTCTCAACTGTTGATTAGTTGTCCTATGTTTATTGTCTGCAATGGACGTTACTCCACAGAAGCGTAGGAAAATTGTAACGCTGCATGAACACACTGGCAAGCCTTACAGAGAGAGAGATATTATAATAATAATGGAATTATTTGTTTTGTTTCAATTAATTTGCACAAGGGTGTAGTAATAGTTATAATTGCTAATTAGTTCATTATTGAATATCACTTACAAGCTGTTGCTAAAAGAAATGGTAATTTATGAGGAAGCGCGTCCTGGTCTCCTGCCTCAGAAATTGCTACCTGGTGACTATTAAAATAACGTCCCCAGCTATGTCGTCTCGGCGGTGTTACTTGAAAGAAAACAACCAACTTAGGGCGTTAGATGTATTTTGGGGGGGGGGCTTCTCTTTTTTGGTATGAACAAATCGAGATGGGTGGATAGATATATATAAACAAAGTAAAAAATGAACAAATTGAGGTAGATAGATAGATGTATATCCGTCTTCATATCTAAACAAGAATTACAACGAATTTCTATAAATAAACAAGAATTACGACAAATTTCTATAAATAAATTTCTAAACAAATTACAATAAATAAATAAGAATTACGACAAAAAAAGAGAAGCCCCCCCCCCCTCTGAAATACATTTAACGCCCTAAGTTGGTTGTTTTCTTTCAACACCACCGAGACGACATAGTTGGGGACGTTATTTTAATAGTCACCGGGTAGCAATTTCTGAGGTAGGAGACCGGGACGCACTTCCTCATAAATTTCTAAATAATCATAGGTTACTGGTAATTTAGGCTCACTTCCAATCAAAAACTCCAGCTGTATGGCTGCCAGTCCTTCACTTGGTATAGCCTTGATTGTGTTGTAACCTGATGGAACTCTCTTTTAAAGTTATTTATTAAATTTAGCTTAGATGTGGCACAAGATCAGAAGTATGGGGCACCCAATGAGAATCAAACTCACTAACAATGGTCTGCAAATCTAGTTTACTAACCATTACACCTGAAGTGTTCACCTATGGGTTAAATAGTACCACTACTCTGTTGTGCTACAAGGATAGCTTTAGTATTTAATAACCCAGAAAGGTTGATATGCCATTAAACAAGGAAACCAAACATCACATCAGAAACAAGAATAAAGAAGAAGCCCCTGGTAAGATTTGGACTCATACCCACTTCAACCTCAGAGAAATTCAGTTCTATATACCAGCTGCTTAACCTTCTCAGCTATAAGAGCATGGATGGTAACACCTTATATGGCAAAAACAAGCTTTGTGCACCCAAATGGGTAGTAAAAAGGGGTAATAAAATATTTTTCAACCAATTGGCATCAGTCTCAAGCATGCTGATTTCTGTACCATTTTGGTCAGCTCTTCTGTATATAAGCAACTCCAATTTCACCTCATCAAAGAGACTCCATCTGCAATGACTCCAACAGCAGCAGCAAGATTTTAGAGAATGATTAAGCAGCAGCAGCAAAACTTCAGAGAATGATTAAGCAGCAGCAACAGCACTTTGAAGAAATCCTGAATGATCACTAAAAACCAGCAGCAGCAACTTCAACAAAAGATATGACAACCAAATGATATTGTTTTTTTTTTTTTTTTTGTTTTTTTTTTTTTGGGGGGGGGATAATTTTTTCGTACAACTCTGTACATAAGATAACTTTGAATATATATTAAACTAAAACAAACTATATATAAATCAATAATACTGGGCATGTATTCATTAAAACTTGTTTTAACAAACAATGTGGACTGTTTAATGTTGCATACTTAATTTTTTAGTATATGTAATACAGGGGTATTCTTTATTCTATGTATTAATGATTTTGACTATAAATTTAAAACTCATTGATAAACTTACACAATTCCTGAGGGTATTGAGACATAAGCAGTGACAGTTTTGGTTACAGACACCAAAGCTCCATTATATATAGATTATTATTATTATTATTTTATTATTATTATTATTATCATCATCTATAAAGCCACTAGAATTAGGAAGATAAAGGATGATACTAGGAAAATTTAGTAGTAGTAGTGATTGTCAGTTTCATCTTTAAAATATATATATATATACTTAACTCTTAATGTCCTATACCACCTCATTCCACCCGGTCAGAAGTCACATTCATTTTCCTAATCTGTCCTAAATGATAGCCTTTGTTTAAATGTAAGATTAAAACATATTTAGAAGTCTTTATTTTAAGGGAAATATCTCAGGTTAACTTTAAATGAAAAGCCCATTTTTAGACATTTTTTGATAAATCATTATATGAATGGGGCTCTGGAATTCTCAACAGGATGTTAAGAGTTAATATTGTGTTAATAACAACAAATATGGCTCGACTAAATTAGAAACAGAAATATTGAGTGGTTTTATTGGTATTATTTAGACTTGTGTGATACCATTGATGTTTTCACAGATGAGTTGGCAAAACAGCTGGTATGCAGCAACTAATTAAATTTATCTAGTACTTGTTGAGTTAATATAGTTCTAAGTGATGTGGATTTTGCAGGTTCAATCCTGACTACAGGCGAAAATGACATAGAATACTTAACATAGCTCAAAACTTATACCTGGTCATTATTAACAGGAGAACAACCTACCCCAGTAGATTAAATTAAACGGTTCGATTCGAGGAAAGAGAAAAAAGAAGTAAATAAAGCAAAAATAGGGGTAAAAAAAATTGATGAATTGGAAAGATTTGAAAATGACAGAATTAAATTTTTGTTTTAGATATATCAATAGGAGTTGGTTACCAGTTATTAGTAATAGTTAATGCTAGACAGGGTATTTAATTGCATCCTCACTTATCAAGGTCAAATATTAGCATTAGTGTATCCAATGATACACTAACACTGAACAAAACAGAAGGAAAGAAGATAATCTAATATTCATATATAAGGCATTTATATATATATATATATATATATATATAAAATATTACAAGAATACACAAACTTGTCCCAACAGATAAAATATGAATATTGTTCCATGAACAAGAAGTATATAAAAAGAGGTACTAAGAATGCTAAAAAGTTTGACTTGTCTTTGATTGGAAAAGCCACGCAGGCCTTATATTTCTGTGCCAAGACAAGACAAAGTATGTTGCCGAGTTTGAAAACAATGTATCTCTTCTGTTCACTAGACAAAGATGAAAAGTGACACATCTTCTTCAGTCGAAGAACCTGGATGAAAAGAGGGTGAGAAAGGATTCTGAATTCTCACATGACCGATGGATATATGATGTCTAAAGACATGCCCACCAAATCCTAGGGAGACATTATTATTGTCCCCCTACATATCCATATAATGTTATTTAGTTTATTTTTTAATAGGATTATCTTATAGAAATTCCAATATATCTGAATTTTTTTAAAAGTAGATAAATCTCAAGCAGAGAAAAATTACCATATTACTACACTAGATTGAAGGTTTGTATTTTCACTGTAAATTAAAGCCTATCATGTTTTTAATTTAAGTATAATTTAATATAATATACCCTAACTGAGGACTGTGATGCCTGGTGTCTCAACATCAACCATGTTGTCTCCTTTGAAAATACCTGCAAGGCCATCCTCAAGGACAAACAGTGCAAGAGGAAGAACCACAACACCACACCATAAAACTCTGACCAGATGTTCAGCTGCTACTGCTGCTGTGCCAACTTGTTTTACATTGGTCTTGTAAGCTGCAAGTGTGTCTACAGTCTCGTAGCCAAGCCATGATAAATATACCAGGTGTTTCAGTAAAATTGATATCATTTTGTAATCAAATAACTTGACCAATTCTCAGTCAAATAATCTCAATTTCTAACAGCACATGTAAAAATAACTCAAAATTCTATGCTTAATGTTATATGCTTTTTTCTTTTCAAGTATAGAAATTCCATTCACTGGAAAAGAAAAGGCATTTTGTATGTTAGAGTATGTTCTATCACAATCAAATAAAACTGTACAGCATGCATTTGTGAAAGAATTCATAAAAAAATCACCAACTGCAATGCAGATTTAGATATGGCACCAAAAGTTCAAAAAGAGTAAGCTATCTATGCAGGCCAAAAATAGCTAGACTACCAATTTGACATGTGTTGCGTTGATGGGTGTACCGTCGGTTTTGGACAGTTAGTGTAGAAAATAGATTTGAATTCAGGTGTTGTTGAATTCAAATCTGGATGGTTATATTGAATGACACTTAATAACCTCAATCTGACCTCTAATTTCCTGTTGCAAGGCAACAGTAAGAAAAAGGTTTTTAGTTAAGTCAGTCAGCTGCTAGACTTCATGATGTAAGGACTGTTAGTTTAGTCAGTCCACGACTAGTCGTCATGATGTAAAGACAAAGTTAATTTGTTAAGGGTTGTAAGATTAAGGTCTGATGGTTAAGAATGATTAATAAAATGTGAATTCACAAAAAAATATATGCCTTGAGTTTGTCTCTGAAAACTACGACAGCCAAGGCTTAACCAACATCTTAGAATATGTTGGAACCAGAGAAATTAACCTTGAAAAAGTTAGAATAAACCACCTGGAACCAAAGACTCACAAGTAATGAAGAAGTTAGAAGAACTGAGAAAGAAACTACAGATTCAGCAGGTAAGATTAAAGTAAGTAGAAGATTGGGTATGAGGACACAACCACGGGTGTACCTTATACAAGAATAGACATACAGTATATGTAATAAAATAGCTATATAACCTTGTTACAGGTGGTGCACATATTGAAAACTTGTGAAAACATGAAATACACATACCTTTGAATTTCTCATTCAAATTTTGATGAATAAATCTAACTTTGCTCAACTTCAAGCCTGTTCAATTTCATTTGCCAAGATTATGTAGTTACTCAGATATTTACTGTATATACTCACAAATAGGTTGCACTTTTTTTAACCAAAAATTCCACCAAAATCGGTGGTGCAACCTATCTATTTGACATAAATGTAAAACAGCACTTCTTTGATTTTTATTTATCATTAAATTGCAACAATCAGATATTGCAATGATGCAAAATGCATACAATATGCATTTGAAAGCCTTTCCCATATATATATATATATATATATATATATATACCCTACTAACACATTGGTTTAAACTGAACTGATGCTGCTGACTCCTATGCGTCTTTTACCCAGACTCATTTACAATTATCATACTAAGAAACACAACCCTTATTTCTATATGGTTGCATTATGCATAACAGTGTTGTTTGGAATACTTGAAACCATAAATTCTCTTTAAATTATTGGTATCAAATAGGAATATGGCAAAGTGATCTGGATCTAATATTTGTAAGCAAGGTCTTGAAACAAAGGTGAATATTATAAAATATTCACCTTTGTTTCAAGACCTTGCTTACAAATATTAGATCTAGATCACTTTGCCATATTCCTATTTAATACCAATAAAATGCATACAATATGCATTTGAAAGCTTTCAAAGCCTTTCGCATATATATATATATATAAGATTCCTACCAGCACATTGGTTTAAACTGACCTGACGCTGCTGACTCTTATGATTTTTTACCCAGACTTATTTGCGATTACAAGAATTGGTCAAGTTTTATGTTAGAATAGGTCATGTAACTAGCCAGATTATAATGCAACCAATCTGTGGGTCAACCGCAAATACAAAGTTTGACAACCACAAATTAGGGGTGCAACCTATTCACAAGTATATATGGTACATCTCAAATGATATCAATTTTTGTGAAACACTAGGTACATTAAAACCTAACAAAATGATTATACCAGAATAATAGTCATATTTTTCTTTGTGTTATTTAGTCATGAAAATCGCCAATTATGTTAAATCTTTAGAAAATTATATTCACGCAGAGCTTATTAGCTTTATAGATGCTAAATTCCTCAAGTTTAGACATGAAACTATAATATTTTGACTTGTAACCTGAATTTTAATGTTTATTTAGAAAATCTTCTCCGTCAAAAAACAAATACAATAAATTCCAATTCTAATTGACCTCATTTATAAATCCATTTCTCAAACAATTGTAGATGTTTGGTGTTGTAACCTAACAAAGGTTACTAAATAAGAAACAACCAAAACAGAGATTAGAAAGTAATCTTTATCACATTAATAAATACAATACTTGCCAACGGGGTGAAGTAAGGTAAACCACTGCTCAAGGTATAAGACTCCTCAGTCAGTATGATACTTCTGTATTTATGAGGATTGGGGACATACCTATTATTGTTCATAGGTAGGGTATATAACAGTTGGCTAGCTAGTTGGTTGGATTTTATGGCAACCCTTGGGTTATTCTCTGCTGAAGATGTTTGTTTTATTAATTTTTGTTGGGTATTCCCGCTAAATCACTGAAGTTAAGCAGCGATAAGCCTGTTCAATACTTAGATGGGTTGGTTTGGTTTGGTTTATTAATTTTAACGGCATATCAACCCGTCCAGGGTTATATCATGCCTAGCGGTTGGGTTGTTATACATATTGTGTATTCATATATATACATTTAGTAATTGGTTTTAACAATGTGTTAGCATTATTGGGAATCATACTGTATGCCATTGATTTGTTTCATGTCTATATTCTATGGTATAATTTTATTTCCCTCAAAAGTTATACCATAGAATATAGACATGAAACAAATCAATGGCATACAGTAGATGGGTGACCATTTAAGCAGCAGCAGGTACTGTTAGCAACCTGATATCAAAATGACTTAATTTGGCATTAAATGACCCAAAAAGGGTTGATGTACCATAAAACAAAACAATCAACCAACCATTAATGTTTATATTAAAAGAATTTATTTTTAAATTTATGATTTGTATTATTTAGATTTTTTAAACTGTTGTCCTCATCTTTATTGTTATATACACAACATTTTGGATGAAGTATCCTCCAGCCTTCAGGTGTTTCTTAATTTTTATATATTTATAAGATGAGAATGTTCTTATAATATGTTAGAAGGCTCAGAGTAACCTTCCAATGTGGGTACATATATGTACATAAAATAATCCGACAAAGAAGTATATAATAACAAATGCAGACTTTATTTGTCTGAGCATGTGGAGAACATACATACATGACAAGATACAATACGATACAGAACAGGTAGGACTAAGACCTAAAGAAGTGATAAAGAGTTCATGGAGGAATGTCACTTACTGCTGGTTGGTTGGGGGTAAAGCCCCCCACTTAATGGATATAGACACCATGTATTTATGCCATGTTTAGTGTTTGCTGGATCGAGAGAAAGAGACTAAGAATTCCCGGGCTACTGCTTAAATACCCTAGCCACCTATAGACGAAAACCTGGCGGCAAGGGAAGATAACCCTTTTGGACTCAGGTCCATCCCAACATGGGATGACAATCGCTACATATTGATGGAAAATTAGTCTATGCTTTACAATAAAAAAAGAGTGAAAAAATCACTTCCATATTTTAAAGCATTTTTAAATGCTTTCAATTCAAATGGTTAATATTTATCTGATTTTTTTTTTTTCAATGATAGTGACACTTCTTGTGATGCTTCTCAGATTGATAGGCGTGCAAAAACAATGACACCATTATTTGAATAAGATCTTCAAAAATTATTTGATGCCTTGTTTGATCAACAGTCAAACTATTCAAAATGATTTCCCAGGTTGATTCATTACTATGTTCAGATAGACAGGGAACACCTAAAGAAGGCCAGATGATACAGCAGCTGAAACATGTTTTCACATACCACAATAAAAATGAGGACAACAGTCTGAAATCTCAAAATAATACTCAAATGGTTAAGTCGTTAAGATTAATGTTTAATTCCCATTCACACTCAAATGCCAATCCCTTGGCATTCCTAAGTCTTTCAGTCTTGACATGTAAACATTCATGAAATGAATATCTTCTAATGATGACCCATGGCTAAAACTGGTCAGGATTAACAATTTTATAAAATGTTAAATGCTTAAAAAATGTTCACCAACATTTATGTGTCTATTCTTTCATTAATATCAATGGACCATATGACCTTTAGGCACCCCTTTTGCGATCTCGATTCGTGGGGACATTTTTTCCATTTACACCATCAAAATCCGGTTAACAGACGATTTTTAGAGTTTTTTTTAAATTATAAAACTAACCCCTAACCCCTAACAAACAACTGGATTTTTATGGTGTAAATGAGAAGTGTCCCCACGAATCGAGATCGCGGAAGGGGTGCCTAAAGGTCATATGGTCCATATCAACCATACTACATTGTTTCAAGTAGAGAGCAAAGTGAAATTCTGTTGTTATTGTTGCATGAGGCATTCTACAAACTCAAATATATCCATGGCTAGCAAAGCTACCCAGCATTGCCCGGGATTTAAAAAGTTAGAAATAAGTCTCTTATCTATATTTATATATATATATAGTTGGCAAAATGGCCTATTGTCAGTATCAGTTGGACATCAAAGGAGTCTATTCTCTTTTCACTAGCGCTAGATCAGGGAGATTGTTTTTTGCATCTGAGATGGAGCGCCACACCTACCATCAGCTCCCTACTTTACTGCATGGATCCAAGCTAGGCTACTCATGAACTGAGTTTATTTACATATATATTAATAAAAATTATTTTCCCACATATTTGTCTCATTATCTTTTATTTTTTACTAGATGTAACTACCCAGCGGCACTTGGGTAGGTGGGAAGCCTGGTGTATTGATTTGTCTACTTTTGTTGGACATTTTTAAGTAGAATTTCAATGCTATTTCTATGTATATTCTAATTTTTAAATGTTTTCAAATATAAATCAAATCTTCATAATTTTTGCACAAAAAGCAAGAACCGGTGATATTTAATGTGTTAACAGAAATAAAAAATTCTGTGTTGTTAGAAAGGAAAGAAACAAGGCAAATATACTTGTATAATTGGGTTAATATTTTATTACAGTGCAAGTGTGTAAGAGTTTATAGGTTGCTAAACTTTTTTCGCTCAGCGGCCTTTGAGTAGCGATATATAAAGTAACAAGTCCTTTACTTATCTTTGTTTCCAAGGGTGTAATGTACTTGAAATGGGTTCGCTATTGTCTTTTTCTTGTTGGTTCTAGTAGTAAGCGTTGCTGCCCCCCTCTCTTCCGGTGCCTTACTTCCGGCCCCGATTAAGGGGCAGATAACCCAAATTTCCCAAAGTGTATATATATTTACTTTGCTGTTAATTGTTTTATTTTCGTAGTTTCATCCAGACATACATACACACAACTGCCCTTTATATATATATATATATATATATATATATATATATATATATATATATAGAGAGAGAGAGAGAGAGAGAGATAGATAGATATATTTTTGTTTTTAAGTTGTTTATTTCTATCATTATTTCTGTTTGTATTTTTTTCTTTTATTATGTTTTTCATTTGCATTTTATTATGTTTTACCCTTTATTAATTTGTTTTATTTTCTAATCATTTTTCAATTAATTTTTTGATTCATTGGCATTTCAGTCTCGGAAGACTATAATAATAAAGTTTTTATGTGCTCCTGAAGTTACAGCGCCTCCTGTAACTGTGAAATCCGATGTTTGAAAAACATTCTTGACCACAGATTTCGCATTTGAAGGCTGTCCCTGAAGATGTTGATGTGCTGATGCTTTGTTGCCGCTGCTTTCTTCTAGACCTCTTAGTTTCATGGGGTTGTGTCAGGGTGACTTCTGACATGAACACTGAACAGTCCTCTACAGAGGATTGATTTATACCCTTTTTATATTTCTATTTAGATTTTCTTATGAGAAATCAGGGGTAACAAGTTTTTAACCCCCTCTCAGATAAAAAATAGAGTGTGGATGTTATTGAACTTCAGTTTTTGCTGATCTCCACTAATTTTCTTTTATAAAAAGACATACACTTGGTCATTGTATGAATATACATACAGACAGACATACAGAGTTTTCTTTTATATATATATATATATATATATATATATATATATCTTAAATCAGTAAATAAAACTACTTAGTCTCTATTCTTTCTTCTCTCACTATGACTTTCTTCCTTTCTCTCTCTCTGTCTCCTCTCTCATTATAACTTTCTACCTTCTTCTCTCACTCTTTCTTTTTCTTTTTTCCTTTCTTTTTTTGTGTTTGCTTTTTCTTTCTTTCTTTCTTTCTTTCTTTCCAAATGTAAATCATCTCAACATTCATGATGGTAAATATGCTATTTTATTAGATAATTAAAAATAATTTATTTTCAACTTTATTGATTTTTATCTGTTGAACTATTATGGACATAATCTCAGTTGTTGAGGAAACATAACTTTTATTTTTTATTTTATGACATTATGATTTTTAAGATAGAATGGGTTAAAATAGCCATTACATCACTCTCTCTCTAAGAGTTGTCTGCCCAGAAGGCCATAGTAGTAGTGAGTTGTTTCAATCTGCAATCAGTTAAATTAAGTCATTGTCAAAGACAAATTTTGAATAAAGTTAAAGTGGATTGCCTCTACTTCAGCAAAATAGAATCATTGGGGTTATATAACCTTCATTGTCAATACATTTGTGAATGTATAAAATCTGCAATACCTTCATAATATAAATCATTTAGAATTATTTTTATATTGTAATGAGCGTGAGTTTATCCAGTGTTTTTATATATATATATATATATATATATATATATATATATATATTTAGGGCCAGTCAGTTGAGCGTTCGGCTAGGAATCACAAGGTTCCTGGTTCAATACCGGCCCTCGCCAACTCACTGTATGAGTAGCACAGGGATCTGTGCAGTAAAGTGAGGAGCTGATGGTAGGTGTGGCATCCCACATCAGATGCAAAAATAATTTCCTTGGTCTAGCACTAGTGAAAAGGGGATAGACTCCCTCGCTGTCTGGCTGATACCGACATTAGGCCACCCCGACGACTTTACTTTTACTTTACTTATATATATACAAGAGTGAGTAAAAAAGTAATGCCATTTTCTTTATTTCATGTGAAGTTTTTTTATAAACTAAGGCCTACATTGAAACCCTAACAAGGTTCAGAGCAAGAATCCGACGAGTAAGACCCAACTTGCCAATCAACAATGTCCTCCTTCTGCATGACATGGGAGACAATCACCTCATCCAGGTGGACAACTTTACCACATCCGCCATACTCACAAGATTTAGCGCCTTCAGACTATCATCTCTTTGGCCCCATTAAAGAGGGTTTGAGAGGCAAACATTATTCCAGTGACAAGGAAGTGAAATCTGTAGTGAAGAAGTGGTTCAAAGAACAGTTAACAGAATTTTATGGGGCGGGGATACATGCTCACATTTGAAGGTGGAACATTGCTATTAAGAGAAATGGTGACTATGTGGAGAAGTAGGGATGAAATCCACTGAGGACCAGCTTCATTTTCATGTATAATACATGTTCCTGTGTTGGTAATTATACCTGTCCTAAACAAAATAGCATTACTTTTTGACTCACCCATATATATATATATATATATATATATATATTCCAATATAATGGTCATTGTTACAAACAAAAATTTGGTCTTCCTCGGGGATCCTCTTTAAGTGGAGTCTTAGCATGCCTTTTCTTAGAATTTCTATAATCTAAACCATTTAAACATATCATAACTAATGATAGTATTTTAGATACATTGATGATATATATATATGTATGTGTGTGTGTGTGTGTGTGTATGCATAAAATAAGAATAAATAAAATATTCCAAAAAGATAAATTCATTCGAAATGGTGAAATTGATTTCAAATGTTTTTTTTAAAACTTTCATTAGAACATTAAAATGAATAAAGTGTTATCTAAACAGTGATGGAAATCTTTTTTTTTTAATTTTGAAAAGATTTTCCTCACAGATTTATTTCCATATTTTACCACATATATATATATATATATATATATTTATATATATGGGAGAAATATGAGGAAATTAATCCGACAGTATGTGGAGAATGGTAGACAAACACGGGATGTTGTAGAAAATGAATGTTTATTGTAGGTAGTGATGTCGACGTTGTAACGTTTTGGTCTGCTAGACCTTCTTCAGGACTTAGATATAGTTCTTGCTTCAATGGTGGACATTTTCAAATTGGTGAAACAGGATATATATATATATATATATATATATATATATATATATATATATTGAGCTGTAAAACGGTAAAACAGAACTGTATACAGATGACAATATATATATAAATATATATGTAAAAAGTGTTGTTATGGGTCCAACAGGAGAAAATTAGATATCTAATAAAAAGGAAGGTCCACAAAATTGATTATGTTTTTTTTTTAATTTTAATTATTATTTTTTATTCTTATCTTTATTTTACATATATATATATATATGTATATATACAGGGTGTTCAGGAGAAATTTGACAATGTCATGAGGAAAAGGAAAAAGTGCTTGATAACTACAAAATTTTATGAATTGTAAAGAAATTCAACAGGCACGGAAATTACACTACTGTCAACAAGTTTCACTCAAAATAATCACCATTAGCATCGATCACAGCCTCAATCCTGCTCCAGAACCTGGAGCAAGCTGATGTTACAGTTTCCCTGGGAAGGGTCTCAAAAACTACCTTAATTCTGTTGATTAACTGGGCTTTTGTAGTACTGGCATGGTGATTGGTGTCTTTCTCAACAGCGCCTCATACATAATAATTCATGGGGTTGAGATCTAGGGAGTTCAGAGGCCAAATATTGGGACTGGTATAGTCGTAAAAATTCATCGACAACCATTTTTGACTTTTCCCAGAGGTGTGGTAGGGGGCCGAATCCTGTTGCCATACATATGGCCTATCATTGGCTACCCTTGTTATAAAGGGCTTGACTACAGTGTTTAGCAACTCCATGTAGCCATCTGAATTCAACCTGATACCCCCTCTGAAAAAATGCGGAAGCATCACATCACCCTCAGAGGACGCATATCAGAAAACCATCACAGTTTAGGGAAATTTAGTCTACATGACACGAAGAGTGTCCTTTGGACTGCATGCAAGCCATCTGTCATTCTGCGTGTTGTGCTTTTGATCTTGGCAAAAATTTTTCTCATTGGAAAAGAACAAGATTGTTTGTGGTTCAGCTAGATGTTTCACTTTGCTCAGAAGTTTCTTTGCCTTTGTCAGACAATTTTCATGGGCCTTTCATGGGAGCAGTTGACCTCTGCGACACTTGTATGAGTAGTAGCGAAGGTTTTCATTGAGTGCAAGCTTCATGGTAGAGGCTGAAACATTTAATTCATGTGACAAAGCCCTAATTCCAAGGGTCGTCCAACACTTTTTTCTGCAGATTTTCAAGGAATTCTGATGTACGAATGTAATCAGGTCATCTATTATGTTGCTTTCTTCTAACCACAGCCTCGTAGTCTCCATTGCAATTCTCCAGTTCATGCCTGATTGTTTTTACAGTGTTCAGGGAGCATTGGGCAGCAACCATAATCTCCTTATTTTGATGGCCAGCGCAGATCATCATGATACAAGTTATTCTCTTCCATGATTCAGGTGGGTTCCAGTCATCCATTCTATCTGTCATCACATATATGAATGAAGAAGGGTTCAAGCTTTTAAGTGATGCATAGTGTGCTTTAATACCTCCAACCTACAGAGAAAAATAACCAAATATAAGTATGTCAAATTTATCCTGAACACCCTGTACACACATATATATATATATATATATATTGTCATCCGTATACAGTTCTGTTTTACAGCTCAATTAGTGTGACTAGACAAGGTAGGCTGCTTCAGGCCCGGGATCGAAACTTGACCGATTTGTTATCACTCAGAGTTATTACCTCCATGCCATCTACACACACACATTTTTTAGAAAGGGAATTTACTGTTATAAACATACTAGGCCACAGGGAGTGCTCAATCTGTTTTAAGGAAAGCTATGCAATTTTTGCGTAATTAGCAGCCACCAGAAAAATTCCATTTTCAGTGAACTCAACCTACCATGGGTGGGGAGCATATGTATTATCAGCCACATTCTGTTCTGTTTTGCCATTTCACGGATCATCAGTGACAGCAGGCTGCTTCAGGCCGGGATAGAAACTTGACTGATATATATATATATATATATATATATATATATGTATGTAGTATATTAAGAAAAAATTTTTAAACAGACTGAATGACAAGGATTACCACTCGCTTTTCTCATTATTCTGTGATAAATAATTTCTTATCTTATGCCCTGAAGATGATCTAATTAATAGATCGAAACACTGCAGTGTCGGCCAATAAACTCACGACTTAACCCATTTAAACCTGTGTTTTTTCATTTTTCTTAATATACTACATACTGTCGGATTCACTTCCTTTCTTCATATATATATATCTTATTATAATGGAGATTGAGTGTTTTTCTGTCTGTAACCAAAACTATATTACTACTCAAGTCACAATTTCCTTAATTATTTATGTCACATTCACCGTGATTTTATTTTTATCTAAACCCCAATTATGAATAAAATTGTTTTGCATTATTATTACTATTGTATTTATATATACAACAAAATAGCAGTTTACAGTGTGAAGGGAAGGCTAATTTGCATATTGATATTAAAAATTTGATTTTAATAAATATGTGTTTAGTATTATTGATTTCTAATTGTTTGGTTTTATCTTAATGAATATGAGCAAAAGTCTTGTGGATACATCTTAAAAGAAATTCATTGACAAGAAGACATAATTGTAATTTTATTCTTTACTTCCTATTTTAACTGAATAGTTAAATTAGGAAAATTTACCAATGAAAGACGAGATGAAAAAGTAAGCTTCAGGTGTTCTATTTTTCAATTATAGCCCCTTTCTAAAATCTTTTTATCTGCATTCTTATTTAGTTTCATTAGCCTTTCTAATTTAATATAACATTTTATTACATTAAAACTTAAATACATGCACCCGGAGGGTGCATATATTTGCTAGTATATATAAGAATATTTATCATGTAAAAAAAACGTAAAGTTGGCAGAGAAGCCTATTGGCGATATCAGCTGGTCAGCAAGGGAGTCTATCCTCTTTTCACTAGCGCTAGACTAGGGAAATTATTTTTAGCTGAGCTGGAGTGCCATACCTTTGACAATTATGCTCAAATGAATAATAAAATGGGCAAAACTTGCTTTTTACATAAAAATAAATGTAATTGAACTTAGAATATTTGGAAATGAATAAAATGATAAAGTAGTCATATGCCATATGACTACTCTATTATTTTCATTCATTTCCAAATATGACATATGGGAAACAGACTTGTTGGTCCCAGTACTGATATGAGTTGTGAAATTTCAATTTTGCATCAATGCATTAATTCAGTTTTGTTAAAAGTTATTTGTAATAAATTTTTAAAATTACTGGGTAAAAAAAAAAAAAAATAGAAAAAGTTTGAACTAAACCTCAACTATATTTTAGTAAGTAAATTAGTTACTAAAATTTATATATCTCATGACAGAACAATGGGACTAAAAAAAAATTCATCGTTTTCAGCAAAAATTGTCATAGTCACACACACTCACACATCTATGAGATGATATTTTGGAAAGTATCTCTGGGCGTATAAAAAAAACACACACACAACCCATTTTATCCTCTTTGAAATATTGATTTTTTTTTTCTTTTCCAAAACCTACAAAAACAAACTGATCAATTCTTGTTCCGTAAACCGAAACAATCTTTCTTTCGATCGTTAAATCTTCTAATCCTTTATTCGTTTGTTCTATTAAACCATCCTTTTTAAATCAACTACATAATATCTGACGAATTCAGTTATTCGAAAGGAATAGCAAAAAATAAATGTAAAAACGAACGCGACAGAATAGAATGAAACGTCACTTCCGGCGGCAGTGTGTCTAGCGTGCCAGAGACGTCATCACTACCAAGAACACACACGTATCGCCAATTGCTTAAGCAATATGTTGGACTTTTTCAGCATTTTTAGCAAGGGAGGCATTGTTCTCTGGTGTTTTCAGGGAACAACTCAGTTGTTTACACCATCCGTTAATGCTCTAATCAAGAGTGTTATCCTACAAGTAAGTGAAAGATAGTCTATTTTGAACGAGTGTTTTAAAACGAGCTAACCATGTGGTCACAAAGTCAGTGGCCAGGTTGGTTGGGTAAAAAAAAAGAGAGAAAGGCCAAACACATGCGTATGATGTGGCACGTCTCAATCCAGACACATCTTATACATACTTTAGTTTAGGACAAAATGGAAAAAAAATCCTATTTAGTTCATTTATGAGTAAATTCTATGCGGCAGTAAAAAAAATTTCCACTACGCTGTTTCATTTTTAAGTAAACAGATTGTAATTATTTATTTTTTGTGTGAAAAGAAATATCTTACCATAAGGTGATTGACTAAAAGATGAAATGTTAATCCAAATAATACAAAAATCACCTAAAACCAATATGATGCTTTTGGGGGGAGTGTTATACATTCTCTTCATCCATCTTAAATTCTGAGTTGAGCCTATTCAATATCAAATAAAATATTTTAAAGCTTGTTCTGTTATTTCCTTTTATAACGCAGCGTGAGGGAACAGATGGTTAAAAAAAATATATATATAATTTTTTTCTTCAAGGTTCCACATATTTTGACGTTTAAAATTGTCTTATTTTAAAATTTGGATTTTTTTTTTTACCTATATATCTAAAATCCGTAGTTAAATTATTAAATAAACCTAATATAAGCAAGCAAATAATGAACGTTTATGATTGCCATGACATGAAATGACAAATATGTTTTAACTTTTAAAATCTTAGTACTTTAAACCCTAACCGTTTTGATTTTTCTATTCGAATTTTAAGAAAGAAACGATAGAAAAATCTTTATTCACTTAAATAGAAAGAAATATCCCCATTAAAAAAATAAATAGTCTTACTTTTATTTATTTTTCTACGAAACGTATTTAAATTCCAGATTGCCTTTATAAGCCTTTAGATTTTAAGCCATTGTCAGATTTTTATTGTCGCATGTTGTCGTTCAGAGATAACGCAATATAAAACTTACTATGTCTTATTCTTAACCCACGGGGAAATATTGCACAAAGTGTGGGTTTTTTACGTTGTTTCTTATATATATAATCTCAAACAAGTGGTTGATATTACTAAAAGCATGTAAGGGGCAAATGAAAAATTAAATATAGGCCTGAATAAAGATTCTGATTTACGATTAAAATATGCCATCTGTCTGAATATCTTAAAAATAAGAAATAAATTTCTAAATAAGTATAAATATTTCTTGTATTTTTATCCCCCCCCCCCCGTTTATTTATTTTTTTAAATTTATTTTTATTTTTATTTTTTTTTAGATTTAGGGAATTACGAATGTCTTGTTTAGCTATTTACTCCCACTCTATAAATTAAAAATGGAACTAGACAAATGTTTTGCACGAGTCAGTCAAACGTTCATAAATTTTAAAGATTTTTTTTTTGTCCTGGTCAATAATAGCATTAACCGAAATAATTCATCAGTGACACTACTTGTAGATTGATTGTACAATGTACTACATCTAGTTCCTCTAACAACTGTTGTTTAACAATAATGGAAACTGTGGTATTATTTTGATGGACGATAATATTCAATGTCATTAAGAAAATGAGACAGAAGTTAACATGAAATTGATTAAATTAAATGAGTTAATAATAACAATATGTGAAATTATAGTTTGTCTAGAACTGGGCCCTAAAGAAACATTCTTTCCTTACAGAGGTGCATACACCTGAATAAGACCGGAGAATATATCGATGTAAACGTCGTGTAAACGACTGAAATAAAGAGTTCAATTGTTAGAATTCTTTGATCGTTAATTACCCTAAACTATAGTGTTTAGATAAATGGAGATACAAATAAAGTGAGAGACTAAAATAAATCCAACATAAAATTTATTAATATAATTTCTAGAATATTTGGTGCTTCATTAATTCCATTTGTAGTATTTTTTTGTAGGTTTATGAAAATTAAATTTATTAACCGTAACCCAGGGAAACACGGTATTCTTTTTTTAAATATAAATTTTCGTTGATATATTCCCTCCCTATTTTTTTAAAAGTTAAAATATATTTACTAACAAAATTGGTAGACTATTCTATAGAAGCGACTAATTTTTAAATTTATTTTTAAGAGGGAAATCATTTTTGCGTCTGAGGTTGAGCGCCACACATACTATCTGCTCTCCACTCTACCACACAGATCCAAGTGTGCTACTCATGCGCTAAGTTGGCAAGGGCCGGTATCAAACCCGAAACCTTGTGGTTCCTAGGCGGATGCTCGACTGACTGAGCTATAGGACAAACTTATTCAACGAAAATTAAAGTGAACTTAGGCAAGTGGCAATGGTAGCCCCATCGAGCTAATTTTTTTACTCTTTTAGATACGATTATAGCTTGGACCAGTACACACACATTGCGTTTATTGCTGAAACCTTTCTTTTTTTAAAGACTGGTGAATCTAATTGCTACATAGAGATCTTTCCATGCTCATTTCATGTTATGTCAGAATTATGCTGTTCCACATGGAATTTTCAACCCATAGCAGTATCAATTTTTTTTATCCATAACAGCATCATTCCAATGTAACCTGAAATGAGCACGGAAAGATCTGTGATGCAATTAGATATTCACCAGTCTTTAAAAAAAGTTTGAAAAGCAAATGAATAGTGTGCACAGGTCCAAGCCATGATCATAACTGTCATATCTAGGGGTGGGGGGGAGTAATAAGACATTAGCTAGATCGAGCTACTATAACCACTTGCCTAAGTTCACTTGCACCATGCAAGTGACAGTTTAAAATGTTGGAGTTATTTCTGCTGTATAAAGAATGGATCCATACTTATTTTCATAAAATATTTTGAAAACAGTACTGAGATTTTAATTTCAAAACGATTCTTTAATACTTGTTTCTTTTGTATTTTAGTTGAATAAAAAATCCTTTTTTAAACAAAGGATTATTATAGTTTGGGCTGAAATAAGATGTTGCCATTCTATTAAGGCCCCCCTCCAATCCATCGGTTGGTCACGTCAAGCCCTAGCACCTATATGATTGTCCCGACCCTATTGCCATGGGAACCCCTAACCTTTTTAATGATATATATGCTAAAAGGCAGTGCCTGAGGGTCTTATTGTCCTGAGTATAATGTTAAGCTCTATCTGATGGTGAAGTTCCAATTCTGAAGCTCTAGGGAACATAGAACATCTTCATCACCCTTGCTCCCAAGTCCACTCTGACCTGGAGTGGTAGTACCTGTTAGGGTCCCACATATGGATTAAATAGGAAAAAATTGAGTACCCATCGAGAATGAATAGAACAAAAACATCTTTGGTATAAAATAACCCAACAAGGGTTGTCATGCCGTAAAATTCAACCAACCATTCTATTGATTTTTATTGAGTAAGACCAGAAAGTGCACTGGCTTAAAAAGAAACTGATCACCTTGTTATTAAAACAATAATGAGGATTTCTATCCAAATTTTAATTATTGATTGAGAGTTTATTTTTTACTAGTCATTATTTTTGAAGAAAATTCAGATATGTTAGTTTCCTAGATTTTTTTTCTTTAGAAAAGAAATGGAATGACACATTTCCATGTATTATTTGTATCATTTAGACTATTGTCCTCATCTTTATTGTTACAATGTTTCATATTGCACAATGTTTCAGCCGATGTGCTCACCGGCCTTCTTCATTGGCCAAAATAGTCCAAATAATACAAATTATCAAGCCTCATCTCAAAAATTCAGAGAAATAGTATATTTTCATGTATTTGCTGTTGGGGTTGTTTAATTGACACTTTTTTGTTGTTATCATAACACATTTGCTCACCACTTTACATGATGTCAAGCATGCTTCATGTTACCAGGGCTATGCTATTTTTGGCACCACTCTCAAGTATGTACAGAGATGCTGATAGGTACACGTCCTGCATCCCTGATATAAAAAAAATCTAAAAGGATGCAGTAAAATTGTATCCATGCATCCCAGTGTTTTTCTTTTTTCTTCCTTCACCATTTCAAGTTAACTGTAAATACATTTCAATAGTTTCTTAGAAATGAATTAAACAGGATAGGTTACAAGGTAGTAGTTAGACGGCTTTAGTTGTTTCCCCAGATCATAAATAAAAACCATACAATTTATTAAGAAACTTTAGTTGGGACCCATTACTTATCCTGGAGACTCATTCAAAGCAAATATGTGCATCCCAGGACACACTAAATCAAAAAGCTATCAGCATCACTGCATGTACTTGTGTGTGAAGACCTCCGCTTAAAACCTGACATTACATTGTATCCTGTCTTTAGTGGATGTAGTGTAGTAAATTAATGTATTTTAGTGGCAATATCACGATACACAAGGAGATTTTGTTTTAATCAGAAAATTACTCATTGAATAAACAAAATGAACAACAGCACAATGAACATTGTCACCTGCAAATGACGAACTGGCTAGGCCATATGCATAACAGAAATCTGCCAAGGAAAATGCCATCTTGAACATATTTCAATACTTCCCAAAAAGCTTATGGTCAAGTTACGTTAAAAGCACCAATTCCTGCTAGATCCCCGAAGTTAAGCAGTGATAAGCCTGTACGAAACTTAGATGGGTGACCATATAAGAAACAACAGGTACTGTAAGTAAACCAAATATCAAAATGACTTGATTCAGCATTAAATGACCCGAAAAGGGTTGATATGCCATAAAACAAAACAACCAAACCGCCCCCCCAAAAAAAAAAAAAAAAAAAAAACATTTTTGGTAAGGCTGTGAAGTCAGAACACAAACCCTTCAACTCTAGTTTTGGCACCTAACTCTGACTCATTCTGTAATTAAGTGATTACGGCCTAGAAATAGATATAAAGCTATGATTTTAAAAAATAATCTATTAATGAAAAGTGTGCACTGTACGACTTTACAGATTAATCTAGCACCATATAAAGTGTAAATTCAACTGGAGTTGGCATATTTTTACTGTCTCCAACTCTAGTGACCCTTAATTGCTTCTGAGTCTGACTCCAACTCTAGTGACCCCTTAATTGCTTCTGAGTCTGACTCCAACTCCAGTGACCCTTAATTGCTTCTGAGTCTG
The DNA here is from genome assembly GCA_023376005.1 of Doryteuthis pealeii. Classification (NCBI taxonomy): domain Eukaryota; kingdom Metazoa; phylum Mollusca; class Cephalopoda; order Myopsida; family Loliginidae; genus Doryteuthis; species Doryteuthis pealeii. Next base: position 60,715,766 of record CM042147.1, on the reverse strand, counting down.
ACTCCAACTCCAGTGACCCCTTAATTGCTTCTGAGTCTGACTCCAACTCCAGTGACCCCTTAATTGCTTCTGAGTCTGACTCCAACTCCAGTGACCCCTTAATTGCTTCTGAGTCTGACTTCACAACCTTGCATGTTACTATAACAGATTTTCACATTACTTGATAATTATTCTTGGGTAAACTGGATGCAGACATTTCAGTTTTATTCACAGGTAAATGTCTTCGGCATAAAATGACCCAATGGTTTGACATGCCGTAGAACCAAACAACCAACCAAAATTCACTAATATCCTGCTAAAATATTTCTGATATTATAGCTGTCATTATCAATTAATCTTAGAGTGGCAAGTTTAATTTGAGAATAGTTTTTAACATTTTATAGATATCTTGAGAAAATGATATTTATAGGTTGATATTAACAGCATGTTTGATAGTACAATTAACTCTTTTCAGACTGAATTTATTTCTTTAACTCAGAAGAGCATTCACCCAGGAACCACAAGGTTTCTGCTTGATACCGGTCCTCGCATGAGTAGCATAGCTTAGATCTGTGTGGTAAAGTGGGAGTTAACGGTAGGTGTGGCACACCACCTCAGATGTAAAAACAGTCTCCCTCATCTAGGCATACTGAAAAGGGGATAGACTCCCTCCCGGTCTGACAATATGCCACTCCACCAAATTTTTACTTACTAATGGTAATTTAAATTTAATTTGTGAGCTATCTGCACATCATACCATATGTATATTTTGAAAGGATTATGCTCAAGCCATATATTAGAGGCATCCATGAATATAGTTTTGATTGTTTCCTTGGAAGTTGAATCCAATAAAATTGGCAATCATAGAAATTCTATCATTCATTGAGGAAAAAATCACAAAATAAATAGTTAATTTGAAAGCATGTTATTGCTAAATGGAAACCCTGTTGTTCAGGCTGATTGAATAGCTTATATACCTCTCCACGGTCTATTGGTGTTATTAGAGATTCAGTTGTAAACAAACTAACCAGTCTGTCTGGATTGGGATTATGTTTCTTAATTTCAATACAAAAGACAAACAAAAGTTCCGGATTTATTTATTTTTTTAATTTCTAAAAAGTAAATTGCATTATTTGTTATAAATATAGTGTTATCAGATTTTTCTAAATAGGAAAGGATTATGTGGAAAACTAAATATTTCGTAGTTATTTTTAGAAAACTCTGGTGTAGGGATAGAAATGATATTCAAACAATAAAGTGGTACCTTGATTGACGAGTTGAATTCATTCCACTCGTAACTCCTCATATATCTTCTTTTTTTCCCATTGAGATACCATTAATCGTTTTACAGTACCCACCCCAAAACACCCTAAATTTTTTGTTACATTTTTTAAATAAAAAACATAACACTGTCTTGTATAAAACATAGTAAAATGTAATGAATTATATACTGTAATGTATTTTAATGTTTATTTTTTTCTATAAATATCTTTCTTTGGCATAATAGATTTGGAAAATATTTTTAGTGAAGTTATTAATATAAGCATATCTGAAGCTCACTTGTGCCTCAAATTTTAGCTCTCAACACAAGGCAAAAAATTGACTGAGTGATCGCTTGTAACTCAAAAATACTCATGTTGAGGCACTCATAAGTCAAGGTATTACTGTACTTAATTATACTCAGTTAATTATTACTGTACTTAATTATATACAAATGTGAATGCTAGTAATTGATTTTGAAAGTTTGGGTAGAGAAATTAACTGAACTGGCATCCCCCTTTTTTTTTCTTTTAGTTTAGGATGGTAGCATTAAATTTAATTTTGAAGTCACTCTGATAGGGACGGTTTAGCTCAGTCGGTAGAGCGTTTGACTAGATACCATAAGGTTCTATGTTCGATACCGGCCTTCACATACTCAGCGTATGAGTAGCACAGGGATCTGCGTGCAGTAAAGTGAGGAGCTGATGGTAGGTGTGGTTCCCCACCTCAGACGCTGAAACAATCTCCTTGGTCTAGCACTAGTGAAAAGGGAATAGATTCTCTTGCTGTCTGGCTGATACCGACTTTAAGCCTCCCCTACGACTTTACTTACTATGGTCTGTAATTATTTTTTTTTAATCAATAGATTCACTTTCAGCTTTTAAAAGAATCTATAGATAGTAATAAACACATTAATTTCTGAAATATAAAACATAAAAATAATCAAATGGTTGTGTCTTATTAAATGTTGATGACCACTAACCTCATTGCATGAATTGTTAATAAAATAGTTGCTATATTTGTTACAGTAAATCAAAGTGATTTGAGTATATATATATATATATATATTATATATATATATATATATATAAAGCTGTATTATTACTATTGAGCTAATTAGTAGTTAATCCAAAATGTCTATTGTTATTTTTACTACTGGCTGTCTTACAACTGTAAATATTTAGTCGTTCATTAGAAAACATAAGAAAACAGGGTGCAGTGATAGGAATAATATTCAAACAAAATACTTAATTTATGTACAAATTTGAATGCTAATGATGGTTTTTGAACTGCCTTCAATTAGTTTTAATGCTTAACTTTTTTTTATTTTTTTTTTTTTTTATTTAGGATGGTAGTATTGAAGTTAATGTTGAAGTCACTCTTAATATAATTTAATAAAATTGTTTTTCAGTACTCTACCATGATTGTCAAGTGAAATATGTTATTTTTAGAATAGTCTGACGGTAGAGAAAACACAAAAATAAATATCAAGCCTTTAATAATATGACCTATAATATTACAGGACTGGGACCTAAAAATACAAACTGTGTTAAATATAATTTTCCTTTATTGAATAACCATCCAGGAATTCATTTTACTATTAAAAAAGTGTGTGTGTGTATATATATATATAATATACACACACACACACACACACACACACACACACACACACAGGGTGTTCATAAAGTCTTGCAGCAATTTTAAAATTGAAAACATAAGCACTCACATTGTACAAATGATACTCATATAGTAAAAACCATATGAAAGTTCAACTCCTGTTTATTTTTCTATATACTTCTTGATTATTGCATTTCAACAAAACTGCCATCTTTGTTGTTACATCTTAAATCTGCCGCAGAGCTTTATAGACACCCTGTATGTTACATATACAACATACATATTTTAAAAAAATACAAGGGCCAATAAAAGTCACTTTTTAAAAAAGTAATTTATTTTCTAAAATGGAAGCTTTTGCTTCACCTGTGTATTATATATCTATATATATATATATGTGTGTGTGTGTGTGTGTGTGTGTGTGTGTGTGTGTGTATTCGCCCTGCCAGCTGGGGCTGTAGAATACACAGAATGCACTTTTCTTGTAAGAGCCCCCCCCCCTCAATGGGGCTACCTTTTGGCCGTGGGTAGCGACTCGTAATGGTTAAAGATGGAACCCAGGTGGCTGAGCAGCCCATATCATACATGACTTAACATTTGGCCCTCATTTAGGCCGGACGGGTGGTTGGAGAGGCCCCCTCTGATCAATCAGCTGGTCATGTCAAACCCTAGCACCTATAGGATTGTCCCAACCCTATTGCCCTTATAGCAAACCCCAATCCTTTTTATCATATATGTGCTAGAAGGTAGTGGCTGAGGGTCTTAGTGTCCTGGGTATGATGTTAAACTGCATTTAATGGTGAAGTTCCAGTTCTGGAGCTCTGGGGAGTGTGGAGTATCCTTTCATTGCCATTACCCCTAGGTCTGCTCTGACCTGGAGTGGTAGTACCTGTTAGGGTCACATCTATGGGTTAAATAGATTAAAAATGAGTTTTAGAAAATGTGTTTAAATTAAAAAAATGAATACCTGATAAGAATGAATGGAACAAAGCATCTTTGTCATGGAATAGCCCAAGGGTTGACATGCCATAGAATCCAACCAACCAACATACTTGACAAACTAAATACTTAACAAACTATTCACTTACAAATCGTACATACCCAACAAAAAAGATTTGGCATGAAATAATCTGCACGGATTGATATGTCATAAAAGCTAACAACCAACCATATATATATATATCCTCAAAAAATTGTTGGCTAAAAAGCCATATCAAATAAACACATTGTTTGTTTACTTACTCTCTCTCTCTATCTCTCTCTCTATCTATCTATATATATATATATATATATATAAAAAAGTGTCAGTTTCTTAAAAAGGTTAGTTTCTTTTTTGAATTTAGTTACTTTGTTAATTGTAACATTTCTGTGAAAATAAAGATAGTGATTAAATGCTTGAAAAAATATTGTTTACAATTTAGATGCCTAGTGTGTGTAAAGAATTGTTATCAGAAGCCACATGATAGGAAGTGTGTACTAGAGATTGTGTATTTACTGAGTGCTGAAGGAACACCAGTATATCTGGTTTATATGCAGATTTGAATGAACGTGAACATTTATTTAAATATAATCTGTACACAAAACCATTTAAAATTCTTTATATATGGTATATAAATATATAGTTTACATTTTTTTTTATTGAAATTCTTTATATATGGTATACAAATATAGTTTACATTTTTTTTATTGAAATTCTTTATATATGATATATAAACAAATGCCAAATAAATTAATCAACCTTTAAAATCAGAGCCACTAGTATTGTCCACTTCAAAACACTATAAATCTATAAAAAGATACAATGAACCTATTACAGGAACTTCCTTTTTTTTCCCTTACCATGGCAACCATTACAATATTTCAAGATAGATAATAAAGAGATAATTCTGTTGTTTATTTACTCTAATTGTTTTGAATTGTAAAATAATTTATAATCCTTTTATTATTAAGCTCACTGGGGTATTACAATTTGGGGATTGCAATGTTTTTGATGAGAAACTGCTCCTGATTATAAAATTTAAAGATTCATTATTTTTTGTACATTTTTTTCCTTGTCAAATAGGATAGGACTTTAAAAAAAAAAATGTTTGTAAAGTGTATATCACTTACAGATGTATATTCTCATGACTTACATGCTCTTATCATATTCCTGTTACATGTGATACTGTTTGTCAAAACATGACCTATTTAAGTGTTTACATTTTAAAACAACCCTCTTTTTTTATATACATGCTGGGATGACTCCTTATATATTCCTCTACAAAATAATCTTCAGTTTAAATTATGAATCATGATAAAAAAAAATATCAACTGAATCTTTAAAAAAAAATTAATTTTAAAATTTAAGTGAAGACATGAACAGCTAAGCAACTTATATAATAAGCGTAACTGTTATTGTGATAAATGGAATCAGCGAAGAGAGTTCAAATCTTAAATAAGGCTGCTTGCATTTCATTTTACACTAATGCCCTTGTGAAAGGCTTGGATTCCTATTTTCTTTCCTCCTCTCAGCTATGAATAAAATAGTTGGGCAGACTGTGTTCTTTAGCCTTGGTTAGGCAACCAGTTTAGGAGAAAGAAGACTCTGAATTCAAACCAGTTTTACTCCACCTAAAAATTTACCTGGTTTCACATCATGCCCATGCAGGAAGGGTTGGGTAAATACAAACTTATATAATAAAGTGAGGTGTGTAGTGTAATGGTTATCATTGTAGGAAGTGGATGAAACAAGATTGAATCCTGGACAGGACTGTTTGCATTTCACATAGCGCTAATACCCTTGGGAAAGGTATGAATAACTATTCTCCTTCAAGCTATAGGTAAATAGTAGTGCAGACTGGGGTCTTTAACCTTGGCTAGGCAACCAGTCTAGGCGAGGGAAAACTCTGAATTCAAACCTGTTAAACTCTGCTTAAAAATTGACCTTGTGTCACATCCTGCTCATGCAGAGGGGTTGGTAAATATATAATATATATATATATATATATATAATAAAGTGATGATGACAAGACAAGCCAGTGCCAATTTAAAGAAAAACATTTTGAAGTTAGTCACAATACTTTTTGAACAAAATGTTTTTTTATGAAATACAGGGTTGTGCCTATGTAACCTCTTCATACTTATAAGACATATTTGATATTTTCTTGTTTACTAAACTGAAAATTCGGCACAACAGTAAAATTTGAGGATGTAAAAGACATCAAAAGTGGTGGAGTCGGCGGGAGGTGCTAAAAGTGGCAGCATCGGGTGGGTACCAAAAGTAGCGGTGTCAGGGTCAAAGGTTTTGTGTTCTGACTACACAGCCCCGAGTATGACAGAACAGCTTCACATAATATCAAAAGAGGAATTTTAGAGATGCTTTAACAAATGGAAAACTCACTGGAATAAGCGTGTTGAATGCCAAAGGGACTATGTTGAAGGAAAAATTGGACATTTAATTCATTGTGAATATGCGTATCTATCTATATCTATATATATATATATATATATATATTTTTCTTTAGTTATACAAAGCCAGAACGGTCCCAACCATGTCAGGGACAAAATAACTTGCTCAGCTTCAGGTAGCTGTCCTCACTAGGCAATTAGTTTCCTGATACATGAGATAGCCTAAAAGATTGCTTAAGGAGCTAATCAGTTTTTGTCCCCACCCTCTTGTATTTGTGAGTGGGGAGAAGGCCGCATTAAACTTGCTCATGTTTAATTCTGTCCTTTTAGGGAAACAGTTAAATACCTGCAAGATTTGATCAAACAGAATGGAACTGATTCATAGAAAACATTTGATTACAATTTGTTAATCAATTGTATGCATGTATCTGTGGATTTAAATTCAAATGACAACCAATGAGAATGTATTTCACATCTTTTAAAACAACAATCAGACATGTGCATTTGTTTATGACTAAATCTAATAATACTCACTAGTAGTAGTAGTAGCAATGCTCATGAAAAAATTAGAAATTTGATTTTGCTATGACAAATATAATATTTATAAAATATAGATTGATATAGGATTTTGGCTTTTTACATTATAGCTTTGTTGGCTGGGGCTGTAGAATATATCAACTGTGCCCCCTCTGCAGAGGGGGGAGTACTTGTTTAGGGGCCAATCTATGGATTAAATAGATAAAAAAATAAGTTTGAAAAAAAAAACTTTGAATACTCAACAAGAAGGAATAAAACAAAAATGTCTTCAGCATAGAATGGCCCAACAAGGGTTGACATGCTGTAAAAATTCAACCATCTAAATTATCAAAACCCATCCATAACTTTTTGAAATTGGAAAAAGTTGGAAAAACTGTGAACAGAAAAGGACCCTATTTACCTGAAAGTTTTTGGCAATGTATTGTTTTTATTAACAAATCTTATTTATAGCAAAAACTATTCAAGACAAAACAATGAAATTTGGCCACCTGAATATTTAAAATTTGCTGGTGAATATTATGGAAATCTTAAAGACATAACTCGTCACTTAACCTTCTTATAGTAGCAATGCTTATTTCACCCTAAAACGCTGTAGACATTTGCATTTTTGGTGAGTTCGATCTGAAAAAAGCTTATAAAATTACTACAAACCTATAGAATGCCATCAAACAAAAGGAAATTTATTGATCTACAGGTTTATCAAGTTTTTGTTTTATCAATGAAACCTGTTTTTTTAATGTGAAATTCACCCTCATGAGAGTGTTAGTATACTTATTTACAAAACCTCACAGTAATGTGAATCTAGTAAAATTTGGCAGGAAAATTGAATAAAGAATACAATTTAACATAATCTATTAGTAGTTTAGATTGGTCAGTTACTTTTGTCATAATCTGTTCTTAAAGTTCAGTTTCTGTGGCATAGTAACTTTTTGTTGTAAAACTTCCATTCAATCACAAATCGGTGAAACACTTTATTTTTCATGTAAATTTATGTTCAGTACTTCCTTTGGAATTACCATTAAAAAAATCATGCATTATCTGCACAGATTTACCTTAAAATCAGCTGGGAAAAAGTTGATTTTTTACACCAAGCATAACTTTAAAGTTTATATTTATTTACATTTACATTCGAACTGATGTTTTTTTTTGTTTTTTTTTTTTTTTTTTTTTTAAACTGAGAAAAAAAATTTGATTGTTTGAGAATTTTTCAAAAAATAAATTAGATCTAAGTGAAACCTAATTTCATAAAAATTTGGTTAACAGTTTAGTAATCATTATTAAAACAAAAACACCAAATTTTCTTTAATTTTAATTTATATTTATAAGTTATAAACATATAAAGAACCTTGATAAACATGTGGATAAATACATTTCCTTTTGATCAATGAATAGTTTAACAGGATTTTATTGGTTTATATCAATTTTTATAAGCATTTTTCAGATGGAATGCACTGAAAATGCAAATGTCTACAGTATTTTAGGGGGCCGTGAGCATTGCTACTACTTAGGTACATTTTGTATAAATTTGTTTTACTTTAAAATGGGTAAAATTTTAGAAATAAAGTTAGTCTGGACAGGTAAATAGCTTGGTTATTCAGTTGATCATTTTATGCCTCTCTTACTCCTTAAGAAAATATTTCAAACCACTACATAGATCATATGAATGTAATTCTCATTGGTGAATTAATGAATAGAACTGTACACTTATTTGTTGATACATACTTTAAAGATTAATATAAAACTGCTTTATTGGTAACTAGTAGTACTTACCCATATTACATACAGGTTGTAAGATGGTCATTATTAAAATTAGAAAATTTAGTCGCTTTTATTAAAGTTTAGGATAATTACATGTATCTAAAGGATATTTGTTTTTATAATTTATTATTTTAATTTTTTAAATAATTCCTTTAAATAATGTCCATTTATTAACAACTAAGTAAGCAACATTATTACGCTATTTTTTTTAAAAAATTTTTTTATTTTTTTACAATAAACTTTGATTTTTCTCTATTGTAAGTATTTTTAAAAACCATTATATCACCAAGTAGTAGTATTAGTAATAAATGAAATCTTCAAGAATTACGCTAAAAAGTGAGAAGGGGAAGAGTAGTTGCTACTACTCCTCTTCTCCCCTCTCTCACTGAAAACGTTATCTCTTTCTTCCTCCATTGTAAAGATGTACCCAATGTTTCAATTATTAATCTTTATTAAAATCCAATTAGCCAGTCATGTTTCTGGATATTAACTTAGCATGTCTGTAAAGTTTCATTATGATCAGATCACTTGTATAGGCGCCAACTGGTTATATACACACAAATAGAAATTACCATTTATGCAGTAGATAACCTTATTTTACACTCTTTCTCATTTTTAGACTATTTAAAATATATTTTAAAATTCTTTTCTTTTCAGGAAAGAACAGGCAATAGTTCTTATACACATGATGCATTAACACTCCAGTATCGTTTAGACAATGAACATGAGCTGGTGTTTGTGGTAAGTATTCCTGTTTTTTAAGTATAAACAATTGCTGTGACTAGTACCATGACATTCAAGTGGACCTTATATATCTTTGGAGGTGTGTGGTGTAATGGTTAATGTCTTAGTAAATGGACATTGTGGCCAGAGTTCAAATACTGGACAAGGCTGGTTGCATTTCACATAGCACTAATACCTTTTGGAAGGGTATGCATCCAGCAGAGGTCTTGAAAGCAGGAAGGCAGTGCTGCTCCAACCACTACACAAACTACTCTGCAGCTGCTGGGAACAAGGACACATCCCTCAGGACATGTGGGACTCTACCATCGTCACCTTATACAACAATAAAGGAGATCGAAGCGACTGCAACAATTACCGGAGCATTTCCCTCTGCATACTTGGAAAAGTCTTTGCTCGTGTTACACAGGTGCGTCTGCAGACCCTTGCATCTTGCATCCATCTGGAGTCACAGTGTGGCTTCCGAGCAAACCAGTCAACCGTGGACGTGATCTTCTCACTACGCCAGCTGCAGGAAAAGTGCCAGGAGCAGCAGATGCCACTCTAAACTGCATCAGAAGACCTAACGAAGGCATTCAACCTGGTCAGCCGAACTGCACCAGAGATTGCCATTCAAAAATTGGTCCATTCAGTCACTTGCGCAGTTGCAGATAAAAAAATTTAAAAAGTGGACACTACGCCATCATCTTTAGTAGACGGAACGATGCCAACACATGCATCCAACTATTCTCTTTCGAGCTATGGGTAAATAGCAGGGCAGACTAGGCTCTTTAATCTTGGTTAGGCAATCATTGTAGGAAAATGAAATCTCTGAATTCAAACTTGTTAAACTCCGCTCAAGAAGTTAACTTAGTGTCACATCCAACTCATGTGCAGGGGTTGGTATATATATATATATATATATATATATATATATATATATAATGTGTGTGTGTAGGATGGAAATGAATCTGACAGTATGCGGAAAAGTAATAAGTGAAAAATAGGATATATGAGGAGGATTTGTTGATAGTTGAAAAATATGTCAATGTTTAATGTTTTGATATGTCAAATATTTATCTAAAAATAAATATATATTGAATATTTATCTTCAACCTTCTTCAGGACAAAACATATCAACTGTTGATGTTACTTTTTGTTTATCAAGTGATATGAGAAAGAATATTCATATGTTGGAATTACGTCATAACAGCATTTATTAAAAAACTTAGTGTTCTTGTTTGAAAGAATGTGATTGGAACATGAAGCAAGTGAAATTATTCAATATCTAAGATGTTACATAGTATCTGAAATTTGAAAAATGGAAATGGTAAACATCAACAAATATTATCTGCATTATTCGGACTATTGTCCCCATCTTCATTGTTATTTGTACAACGTTTTGGCCGATATGCCCTCCGACCTTCTTTTCAAACTCTGGAACTTTCTTGTCGTAATCGGGAGCCATCACAGAACTTTGAACCTAATCCTTTATTTAGTCCACGGGGGTATCCTGTTCTCATTCCGCTAACCATAGCTGGGGTAGGAGTTGTGTTAATTATTTTTTTAACTGCCTCTACTCATGGCCTAGTGGATAAGGTAGTTAGGTTAAGACAGTTCTAAGTGACAGTTACCTCTGGATACCGAGTTCAATTCTGAGTAGAGGCAGTTAGAAAAATAATTAACACAACTCCTACCCCAGCTATGGTTAGCGGAATGAGAACAGGATACCCCCGTGGACTAAATAAAGGGTTAGGTTCAAAGTTCTGTGATGGCTCCCGATTACGACAAGAAAGTTCCCGAGTCCGACAAGAAATACCACTAAGTTTTTAAAAAAATGCCGGAGGGCATATCGGCTGAAACATTGTACAAATAACAATGATGGGGACAATAGTCCGAATAATGCAGATAATACTAATATTCAAGCCTCATCTCAAACATTCAGAGAAATAGTATCAATAAATCTTCCTCACATTTCCTATTTTTCACTTTTACTTATTACTTTTACACACACAGCAAAAACAGCAATTATAACAAATTTTTTTATTAAAGCAACACTTAAAATGCTCTAACTTAAAGAGGGGAACAATTTCCAATCCAATTTGCAACTGAATGTTAATTTTGTGTAGTTGTATTTACGCTGTTAATTTTTCATTATACACATTCTTGATATAATGGAGATAACTAGGAAATGCTAATTTGAATTCTTTTTACTCCTTCCTAAGTAGAAACATCTTTATCATATTGGAATTTTTACAAGAACCCAACAGAATCTTAGATTTTAGAGTATATATATATATATATATTATTACGCAGGCACACTCATTAGGGACGACCTCCGCAACATGAAATAACAAAAAAAAATGCAAAAGGTCCCAGATGTAAAAATAAATAGTACAAAAGGGATGGGATTCAAGATTTTCTCTCTGCTCCCGTAAAAAGGGTAGGAGACCGATGAATGGCAATAATGCTGAATGACGAAGAACAAACAGGATTTCTAATAAACACACGAAAATTTATTAACATTTAAATACAAATTATTATTATAAAAAAGGTAAATACAAATATACATGTAATCAGAGGGGTAAAGTGAATATATGATTCGTGTTATCAAATAAGTGGGTGAGCAATTGAACATATCAACATTACACAAAATATGACAGACAATAGGGATTTACAGAATACAAAATATTATACGTTTTTTGTTAACTCACTGTGACGTAACTCGAAAGAATGTCTTTTTATTAAATTGTTCATTTCCTTTTTGCTTTTTATTATCAACAGTGATTCGTTTGTTCCTTCCAAATGAATTAACTTTAATTCACGGTAAAATGTCTTTAATTCTTCCATTCTCCTGTCTTCCAATCCAAATATCCAATTTTTACGGAGCGGTCGTAGTCTGGCGTTAACTATCGAGCGATCCCATCAACTGTGTGTTGTTTGCGCGTTTTTCACGCGAAAGATCCTTCTCAGTCATCGTCATAGCAACATCCTGTAAAGTGTACTTTTAGGGTTGCGGGGTCACAGTTGAAATCTACATGCATACTTCCCCTATCACCTGAGGTGTGGAGGAAGAGTACAACTGTCTTCTAGGTACATGGGTAGTAGTGACCCTGTTAACATTCTTTCGTAAAAATACAAAACCAACTGAATCTTACTTTCTTTGCTCGCCTACGCATCTTTGGTCTTTTTAATTTTTATTTCTTTCTTTCAAATAGTTTTCTTCTAATTCTAACATATGTATACTGGTTGATATACCAGTGATATGTTGTCACAATATATATATATATATATATATATATATATATATATATATATATATTCAGTCAACATTGATTAAAAACAGGAATTTGATATAGGTCTTTCAAAATGAATATCTTTTCTATGAAACTGACAGTTATACAGAAAATGTTGTTTTTTTTTAATATTTTGATTTAGGTTTTTAAAAAACTGACACTGTTTTAGTGGCTGTATCTTCCATATTGGGCACTATATAAAAGAATAACAAGTATTTTTCATGTGTGTGATTTACACATAGATGTATGCTCTTCATTTTCCTCCTTTACTAAGGGTTTTTTTCCCCACAAACCACCTTACCATTGCTACTTTGACTCTAAAAATGTTAAAAAGGGCAGCAAAGATGTTCAGGTTGAATATAAAAAGCACTGAAGCATTCAACTGAATGATTGGATCTGCTTTACAATGGGGATTTATGTATGATTCACTGAAACAATAAAACCCAAAAATAAAATATGGACATTTACATGTTTATATATATGTGACACCACCGGCGGGCTGCGAGGCCTCTTTGCACATTGCCCTGCATTCTCTGTATTCCTTCTGGGCCGTTCATCTCGTGTCGTCTATTAGTTATTTAGGACCTGTCCACGTTGCAAACATATGCTCAAACACCTCACAGCCCCCCTCCCCGCCAAGGGGTGCACAAACAAACAAGTATCACAAAGAGAAAGAGAGAACAACAAACAAGGACAACATCAGTCAGGTGAACTTCAGAATGGTCAGAGAGGCATACAACCTGCATTCATCTACATCAGTCACTCCCATCAGCTTCTAATTCATATCCTATGTCTGTCGAGAGGGGGCACCCTCCCCCCCTGTTCTTTTGGGGACCTCTGTTAGGGCTGGCTTCTAGTGGGCAACCCCGACTGTCCTCTCTGATGTCCAAAACTTAACTGCCCTCCCCGGGTCCAGCAAACTAACTGGTCTCTCTGCTGTCCAAAAACTAACTCACCTTTTTCAAAATCTCCCAGAGGTCCCAATTCTCGCTATCCAATCTCGTCTACGAGATTTGTGACTATCCCCCGCGTTACTTGAAAAGTTCTTTGTTCCCAAAATAGGTCATATTTTATTACCACTCTAACCTACGGTCAACTCTCAAAGTTATTGAAAACCCAGACTCTCTGTCTCCCAAGAAGAGATTATCATCCTTCTTGATCTTCCTTGAGTTTTAATGGTTTCTTTAACTTATCATTGACCCTACTTTACACATACAATATATGTATACCCACATACACATGCACATATATATCTATATATACATACACACACATGATCTACTTGAACACACACACACCCATCTGTGGGTGATCCTAATCCATTCCTAATTTACACACACACACACGTGGTTTGACTTACTACCTATGTATCATAACTACCTAGAATTATATATACACACCTAACCCGCATGCATAGTATTATATATATATATATATATATAGAATTAAACAGGGTGATTAAAATTAATGCACATCTTTATTTCTTTCTGTAAAAGAAACTTGTTAGTGCTGTTTCACATAAATTGTGATTTAAAAAAAAAAAAAAAAAAATGAATTCATGAGAATTGAAATTTATACCAAAAAAGGTAAACACTTTTTAAAAAAACATACAATATTCAGTAAAATGCTGTTTTTTTACATTTGAAATAGAATGAAAAGTGTCATATCCTTACTAGGACTTGGGTGATCTCGGCTCTCCACAGTTTTCTGATTGCTAAACTGTACATTATCATAACTATTTTGGTTAGTTTAATGGCATATCAACATATTTTAAATTGTTTTTCTCCTAGACTTGTTGTTCAACACCATAACTACAGTCTAATCCATCCTGCTATTTTATAGGGGAAAGAAATGGATTTATGTCTTTCCCAAGGGCATTAGTACAATGTGAATGCAACAGCTTTGACCAGAATTTTAACTCGACTCATCAGTTTTATTTTCTGTGCTGATAACCATTACAGCTCACATGCACACCCATCTGAAGTAAACTGAATAATTTTTTTTTTCTAAAAAAATCTATAAAACTACAAAGTGTCTTATACATAAATTTATATATGAATTTATACATTATACATAAATAAACAAGTATTTAACTTGTGTGATATTTACTATAATTCTACTTGATATGAATTTAAATCACTGATATTTTTTTTAAAAACTAAATATTGAACATATCAGCTTGTGTGAATAGTTTGTGTACATTGTTTAAAGAAATAGCTTGATAAGAATATTCATTCATATCACATAAATCCTTTTGATGTTATATTTATTTTTATAATGAATTTCTCACTTTGTTTTCTATTTCTTTCTCTCACCAGGTGGCATATCAAAAAATATTACAGTTGGCATATATAGATGAATTTCTTATAGTTATACAAGATGAATTTCGAAACAAGTACAAAGATGATTTGCAACGAGGAAATATATATCGAAATTTTGATTTTCTTGAAGCTTTTAATCACTTACTTAAAGAAACAGAGGATAAAAGCATTCAGCAGGCACATAAACCAAGGTAAGTGAAAAAAAAAAAAAATTATTTTCATGGTTGAAAAAAAAACCCCCAGATAATACAATTTGTAAATAAAAAAAACATTACAAACAGATACCTGGAAAAAAAATTCAAAAAAGTAAAGACCAAATCATCCGTATTGTTTAAAAAAAAAAAATCAAAATGTACCAAAACAACTGGCCAAAAGAAGAAAAAAAAAACAGAAGTCAATTAAGCTAATGTGGAAGAAGTGCTCAATACACTAAGTAGAGCAAAATAGCAAAGTTAAAATGAGTTAGTTACTATTTACCTAGGTTTCACTTAAAGGATCTTCAGGATAATTCAGTCAGAATTATTCTGAAAATCTTTTAGGTGTAACCTAGGTTGATAGTATCTGACTTTTTTAGGTTTATATATGTATGTATTACCTGTCTCATAGTTTGGTTATCGGCGACTAAACTGATTACCCCACCAAGCTTATCTGGTGAGGAGGATGGCTAGACATCCAGCAGGATGAAAAACAAAACCTGTCAAAGCGCGGATGAAGCCTTTCGCTCAATGGCCATCTAGCAAATAACATACGCGGGGATGTAGAAATACCTGGATTTGTATCCAGGCGCATAGCAAAACCACCGGGAGAATGCATTCCTCAACCTTGTCAAGGCAAGTGTCTAGGAGAAGGAAAACTCCAAAATTTAACCTGCGGCGGCTGCTGCTGCAACCAATGATGTTGACTTGTTTTCTTTTTGGTTCAATGTGGTAGTCACTTAGAGAGTGGGATTGGTTCTGTGCAAAGCCTTTCCTCACTTAAAAAAGCTTCAGGCACAGGCATTGCTTGATAGGCAATACATGTCTTGTCCTTTATGTGTACTAAGGCTGGCTGTAGCCTAAAACGGCAAAAACATGAATTTTATTATTTTTTAAAATTCTTTTATATCAAGCAATGGCAATACTTGAACACGAGTTTGCTGCCATCGTGTATGTATGTATGTATAGTGTGTGCAGACACTATTAAATAGGCCAGACATCCCCTGTCTGGCTAGTTTTTTCTCAATCCATTCAAGTTTCCAGGCGAATTTAACATCTGGGAGGAATTTGTTAATGAGTATAACAGAATCTTTTTCCCAGGTATTTTCAGCACTATGAATTGCCGTCTTTAGGGGTGTATGTAATTGAGTGTTTGTTCAAAGTTCTGTTTAAACACAGAAATGTGGTTGAACAACCAAGTAGTAGTGGGAGTAAGTAGGCGGGGAACTCATAGAAACTATAAAGAGATATGAGGATTGGGAGGAGGAGAATTGGCGGGAAATGAGATACAAATATTTGAGAATATGGGTGCTATATTCAAAATTTTATTTAAAGTAGGCTTGTTTTTCTTAATGTATAAGGCTTCAAGAATTTGGATTTTTTGCTGTTTCTTTCTTTGTGTAGTATGTGTGTTTTCAGTAAGAATGGATATTTGAAAACAATAAATTGAAATAAAAATGTGTTCTTCGAAAAATAGGGCATACATATCATTAGAAATTTTTAAAAGATTATCTATAAAAATCAAGCAATAAATACATTGCCTATATCTCCAGATTGATTGGGCTACAATCCAACTAGCCCTTTTAGCCACATTAATTTTATTTCATTCTTTTTTTTACTTTCTTTGTTTTTTGTTTTTCTTTTTTCTTTATCATGAACAAAAACAATCGATTTTGGATTTAGCTGAAGTCAAGAATGAAAACATGTTACTTTGATAGATATACCTGAATGTTGACTAACTTGACTGAGCCCAACAAGCCCGACTCCTAAAGTCACCACTGATATATGCCCACCAAATACAGTCTGAAATCTAGCCATGAACTAATTCAAATTCTACAAATCTCAAAAACCAAATCATAGCCTCACTTGATTTTGAAAATCTTTTCTTCAATGTTCTGATGAAAGAAACTATTGACATCATCATATAGAACATTTATAACAACAACCCTGTATATCCCCCACTTAAAATTAGCCCCAACAATTCTTTAAAAAATTGGCACTCTTGAACTTTTTTTAACCATTTCACTTTTGATGTATTTCTGGTTGAGTGACGCCAAATGGTATTTTGAAAAAATTCAGAATATTTTGTGCCCGAAAATCATAGCTTGCAATGATTTTTCTACCCACTTTTCATATTTCCTCAATTTTTCATTATTTTTTTTTTTTATCATGAATTTGTTCAAAGTATCACTTAACATTGCTCAATTGGAAACACATCAAAAATGAAATGAGTGCCAAAAAATCCTTCTCTTCTATTCAACCAAAGTTCCATTCTAGGAAACTGTTAGTTCTTTTTGTTTTCTTTATTTATCTTAGGTTATCTTTTATTTCATTTTTAGTTCTAAAGCAATGCCAGGAACTAAAGTATAGAGTTAGTGTTAATATCAAAATTTTGAATTTCTCTTAAATATGAATTGTATAATTGGCACAATTGGGTCTACAAGATAAAATTAAAGGTATTTATCTTAATTTTTGAGATGAGGATTGATAATTTGTATTATTTAGATTTTTTTTTACTGTTGCCTCATCTTAACACTTTTATCTGGTCATGGTTAACAGAATGAGAATAATCCCATTACAAGTGGCATAACAGTTGTCTTAAAAAATGAACTCTATGAACAGAGTTCAAATCCTGAACATGGCTGTTTACATTTCACTTCATGCTAATGGCCTTGGGAAAGGCATGAATCCTTTTTTCCCCTCTATCTATGGGTAAGTTAGTAGAGAAGATTGGGTTCTTTTACTTTGGTATGGCAACTGGTATGGAAGAAAACTGAATACAAACTAGCTGTACTCAATTCAAAATTGCTCATAGTAGAAGGGTTAGGTAAATACTAATAGCTGGCGATATTGTCAAGTTTAGTAAAAAGATAAAAGTACTAAACTCAGAATAAAATTGGCTTAAGTCAGTTTTAATTTTGTTCTTTACAACTTGATAGATCTTTGGAGATTTGGTTTTCTCTCTCTCTCGCTCTCTCTCTCTCTCGCTCTCTCTCTCTCTCTCGCGCTCTCTTCTCTCGCATCTATCAAAAATACAAGGGAGATCACTCTAATTTACTTAACTAAAGTACCACAGGCTTCTCTGAGAATAATTTAATTATTAAACTTGGCTTACTAAAACATTGTTCTGTTATGACAAACCTACTGAAGTCACTAGTGTTTGTGTAAAGTCTCCAATAGTTGTAGTGTAATTATCAATGAAAAAATAATCTCATATTAAAAAAAATATGTATAGCATTGATTTTTTTTTTATTTTTATTTTTGATTTTTTAATGGAGGAATATAGTTATTTTTATTCATTCTTTTTCTGTATTATATAACTAGCTGAGGTTAAGCATAAGATATATAAAATTTCTTTTTGGTAGGTTCTATAGGTTTAGTTTGTTGGTGACTTTTTTGGTATCTTGGAGGAGGACATAGATGACATATTGATCTTCCTCCCCCAAGATACCAAAATAGAAAACCTCACCAACAAACTAAGCTCTGTAGAACATACCATAATATATATATATATATATATATATATATATATAATCTAATGAGTCAGACGAACCTACTATTAGTTTCGCATAAAGCTCTTCAGGGCTAAAATCTGACTGTAGAGATAAGGAGCATTCCCCAAACCTTGCCGACATTGTTCGTAATTTGCTTGTTTAAGCATACGTGGAGTTGCTGGGTATAAAAAACCCCGCTCGAATAAAGGGATGCATCCCGACCGTTTTAAACGTGTGCCTTTCTGATTGCTCGCCATATAATGTAGTGGCAGCAGTGGAAAACCCCCTTGTCCTCAGGGTTTGGTAGCAACAGGGGAAAGGTATATTGGCTTATGTACCAGCAACGGGAGTCATGCCCAATTAATTCATTTGCTGCTTCTCCCATGATGGGTTTCGGGATGTCGAGGTTCACTGAATAAACCCCGTCTCCCTAGATTTAGTCGTATCGATGGATCGTTAACTATGGGCAAAAGACATACAATCGTCGGCATGCTGGGTTCCATTTAGTTGGGGGGATCAGAATAGCGATGGGGTGCTTGTACTAATTTAATGGTTTCGAATCTGCTTAATTCTAAAATTTTATAAAATATAAATAAAAAATAAAAATTTTAATATATAAATTAAATATTTATTAAACAATAACTTATAGATTGGTCCGTCGGGTTATGCTAATTTAAATGACTACTGTGGTTAGTACTATTTATTTGTCTTGCTCCTTATCTCTACAGTCAGATTTAGCCCTGAAGAGCATTATGCGAAAAATAGTAGGTTCGTCTGACTCATTACATTATCTTTATTGGTTCTACTTAGGTATCGAGCACTTTTTACTATTAGCTTTCTCCTAGTGGTTATATGAATATATATATATCTTATATACATATATATATACATATAAATTGTTTTTTCTTTTGGCCAAATACTGTACCAATAGATTATTTTTTGTTGGTACGAATATCTTGGAAAAATTTATGTTTGGTAGTATATTTTTACAATCAAACTTTCTGCTGGGTTTTCTCTCCGCAAGGATCTACCAACATGCTTGGTATATTAAATTATATATAGGGATAAGCTTAGGCCATAGTACCACACAAAAATGCTGCCGTGCTCCTGTTCAATTGTTTTATTTCTATTTAAAAGATAAAATGAGAAAATTAACTTTTTAGCTGATATCATTAAAAAAATTCAATTGACTTCAATGAACTACTATTACTTTTGATTAACTCCCTTTGGCTAAAAAAAAAATTTAGGATTTGTAGCTGACCTAATCTAATTCTAAATGATAGATTCTTTGAAAAACATCGAAAGAATGTTTGTAGCAACACATCTCTTATGTTTATTTATCCATCAGATAGATGTTAAGAGAACTAATATCTAAGGGATTAATTTATTTTCATGATAAATATCATACAATACAGTTATATATCAAGTATTTTTAACTAATATAAATAATTTCAATGTAAAATATATATCTACTAGTTAACCATGAACAAATTTACAGTAATATATATATATATATATATATATTGCTGTAAATTTGTTCATGGTTATCTAGTATATATTTTAGGATTGCCTCGCATGAAACCAATATGGTCGTGAATGTTCCTTTGTCACCAAATAAATAGATATGTAAAACCTTTATATATTTATTTTATATTATATATATATATATATATATATATATATAGAAAATAAGCTAAACGATATATTTACATATATTTACTGTAGGAGTTTTTTATTACAGCTTTTGTTATCATGGCAACACAACATTTACTCACTTTGAGTGGCACTGAACATGCATAACAATAGATTTTTCTTATTACTCAGTTTACTCGTCTCTTTATAATATAATATTCTGATGAGACACACAAATAAATGTATAAATACTCATTGCATTTTATATAGATGAATTTTTTGTTATATAACAAGAATATTTAAGTTAATGATCTTAATGCTTATTTTTGAACATTTTTAACATTCCTACTATTTCTCTTTTTTTAAAATTTCAGAAAAATGAAGACTTATGAAGAGTCTCAAAAATCTAAAAAAACTGTAGCCTCCATGATAGAAAACAAAAAAGAAGATAAGAAGAAAAAAGAAGATAAGTCCAGTAAAGGTAAACGTCTATTTTCTTCATTTTTCTAACATTATCATCCAACACTCTTTGTATTTATTGTTACTGTGATTTCTTTCAAAATATATTTGAATATTTTTTTTAAATGATTTTTTAGAATCTTGATCATTTCCATAATTATTGAATATTTTAAAAAAATTGGTATCATTCAGAATTATATATCAAACTATATGGAATAAAACTAAATGTGATAATAGTACCCCATAATACAAACATGCTATCACTTGTAAAAACTGACTTTTTTGTCTGTGAAATGCTTATTTTTATTAAGTAAATTTTGAGCATTGGTTTACCTCTATTTAAAAGTATTGGAACTTACCAACAATTTTATGAATTTTTGCAGTATATCAAGTTTTTTTTTTTTTGTTTTGTTTTTTTTAATAATTATGATAATCCTACTTTTATTCTTTAATTCTTATTATTCTATATAGAGCTTATAAAACTTGGTAAGTCTTAATTAAGCAATGTTGATATTATTTTATCCATTCAGACAATTAAAAAAAAATTTTTTTTTCTTTGCAACAGTCCGTCCGAATGAAGTTCCGGTCAAAGCTCCAGTAGTTGCACCACCTCCACCTAAACCAAAAATGTCACCTGTCACCAATACAAATGGAGAGCTGGATGAGGAGACAATACGAAGGAATATTGAACTATTGAAATTAAGCAAGAAAAAGAAATCCACTCCAAAACAAGATACCAGGTTTATAAGCATTTATTACCACTTAAAGACCAACTTTGGTCATCATCTTAGCTTCATATCAAACCACATCCTATTCCTAGATTTTTATATTACAATTGATATTTATATTACTACTGTATATTACAAAATATATTATTTTTAATATATGGTAAGATATATAAGTAGAAACATCCATTCATGATATTATATATTACAATTGATCCTATTCATAGATTTTTATATTATAATTGATTAATAGGGAGTGTGCTCTATAATTATCATAAAAATAGACACAAGTAAAGGTGCAGTTTTACATTAGATTTATGCTATTAATCAAACATCGTCTCATAAATAATATAAAGTCTGGGTCCAGATTGGTAATATACATATATTGTAAATTAAACCCCCACTTTAGTGATGCTTCACTCACTCTTATTTTAAAACTTCATTTTTATCATATTTGAAATTTTTTTAAAAGAAAGCTCATCTTTAAAAAAAAAAAAATAATAAAGAATAGATGGAGCTACATAAGAAAAATACATTTTTTAATAAAATTACAGTGGTTTGCTTAAGCCACTCTTATTAAAAAAATTTTTTTGTAATGGTAAAAATATCCAATTAAAAATGGTTTGCTCTTTAAGATATTATAGAAGATAATTTTATAATTTCCATATATTATTCTGTTGCTTGTATAGATTAGTTCAATGAAGAAAACTTCCATTATTTCTTCAGTGATGTACAAAAAAATTATATAGAAATGTAATACTTACATTCATCATCCAGATAAGAGTAACTTTGTCATTTACTTTTTTTTTTAATTGAACTTTTCTATACAATTACCTATTTTGTTTTATTTCAAATTTTATAGCAAAAGTCCTCAAGATAAAAAGAAAAAAGGAAAAGAAGCCCGCAAATGGGATAATTCTGGTTCTACTAAAGACATAGAAGTTTTGGACTTTAGTAATTCCAATGGCGTCTCCAATGGCGAAATTTCTGATGCTGACATTCTCAGGAGTCTCACTCAAGATGATTTAGTAAGTATTTAAAGTACATAAAATAATGTACAAATGCCAAGAAAATAAACAGTATATGAGTCCATATATATATATATATATATCAGTCATATGGAAATCTGATCTCACTGACAAGTTAAGGCAACAACTCTTCCAGGCTGTGGTTATATCAGTACTGCTGTATGGCTGCACCACTTGGACCCTAATGAAGTGACTTGAGAATAAGCTAGATGGGAGCTGCACAAGAATGCTGCATGCAGTCTTTAACAAGTCGTGGAAACCGCACCCCACAAGGAAGCAGCTGTATGGCCACCTGCCCCTCATCTTGCAAACCATCCAAGTGAGATGGACTAGGCATACAGGACACTGTTGGAGAAGCAAGGACAAGCTCATAAGCGACGTTCTCCTGTGGAAGCCAACACATAGACATGCTAATGTGGGCCACCCACCAAGGACCTACACTGACCAACTATGCTGGTTGCTGCACAGAAGACCTCCCAGGGGCAATGAATGATAGGGAAGGTTGGCAAGAGATTGTCATGGATATCCGTACTACTTGTGCAACATGATGATATATATGTGTGTGTTAGTGTGTATGGAGGGAGGATATCCGGTATAGTGTTGGCAAATTACAGGAAGCATGAAGATAATATAGATATTTTGTCATTCCTGAAAGTAATAAAATTATCCAAAAATATGACAAACTTTAAATTTACCCTATAAACTTGTTCCATAAAGTGATTTCCAATTCATTTATCAACGAACAACTGCAAGCAGCCTGTTGTCAAAATCCTTGAAAATGACATAACAATAAATTTGACCATCCCTCACTATTTACTGCTCGGCATAAAATAACCCTGGATGAGTTGAGATGCCGTTAAAACCAACCGATCAATCAATCAGAATCATAAGGTTCCAGGTTCAGTACCAACCCTCACCTACTTGGTACACAAGTAGCACAATTTGTATCTATACAGTAGCGTAGGGAGTTGATAGGTGTGGCACACCACCTCAGACGCAAAATCAATCTCCCTGGTCTAGCACTACTGAAAAGGGAAGAGGCTCCTTAACTGTTCAGTTGATACCAACAATAGGCCACTTCTTCAATATTTTATTGGCAATTTTGAATAAATGAATAAAATTCTGTATAACATTTTATAAGCAATAGTAATGGAGGAATTCAGGCCACCTGGGTAGAGTTATTTACTTGAGGTTACCTTAGATATGGCGCTGGGTATATGCGCTTCTAAGTAGTGGCCACTGGGGTTCTAAAGCTTAAGTAGAGAGTCATTGTCAATATCTTTGTAGTAAAATTGGACTAAGGAGTTCAAACCTCCAAGTGTCCTCGATGGTTGATTTGTACCGTCGCAGTCGCCATTTGTTGTTCTGTCACAGCGCATGGGTAGGACAAGCCATTTTATGACCATCACTCATTTATATACGTGAGCAAGTAGCTCAATAAAAAGCAAGACACTTGAACAGAAATCAGTTCAACTTAGCAAGTGAGACAACTCGAACGGCGAATTTGTGCATTGAAATTAACTGCTACCTTCAATCTTTACAAAAGGTCATATTATCTATTCAAACTGAAACTTGCTACCACAATACATTTTATTCATTCATTTATTCATAAAAGTAATGAAAATTTACCTTATTTGCTTATGATAAATTGGTGATATTCAGTATCAGTATTCTTAAATCTGTTGGTGTATTTTTTCTTACAGAGTATGACTGGTCAAATGAAAGGGGGTTTGAAAGATATGGAACCAGAGACTAGCAGTGAAGAAGAAGAGGAGGAGGAGGAAGAAGAAGAGCAGCCAGTTAAGAAAAATGACAAAAAGAGGCAAGTATTGAGTCATTTTGAAATTCACAAATACTTTTTCTCAAAGTATGAAGTCTTTCAATAGGAAAATAAAATTAATTCTAATTAATCCATGACATTTTATTTTTCTTAGATTCTGATGTCTTTATCCTAAGATTAAGACACCTGGCACTTTATTCTAGATTGTAATACTTAATTAAAAAATAGAATGTCATTTAATAGAGGGAAAAAAAACATTAAAGTATATTGTACTGTTGACAATTAAATGAGATTTGGAAACTTATTCTTTTATATTATTTATAGTTTTTTGTTGTTTTTCTTTGCAGCAACAATAATGTTACTTTCAAAAGTACTGCAAAATCTTCTTCCAAGGGTGGCTTTGGAGTTTTCAGTATGTTTAAGAATTTAGTTGGTTCCAAATCCCTGACTATGGATGATATTCAACCTGTGGTGGAAAAGATGAAAGACCATTTGATTTGTAAGCAATGTTTTTCTTATTTTATTCCATTGCAATTATCGGGCAAATGATATATATCATCATCATCATTTTGTTCTAGCAGCACAGATATCCATGACAATCTCTCACCAACCATCTCTATCATTCATTGCCTCCAGGAGGTTTTCTGTGCAGTATCCATGCAAGGCTAGTCAATGTATGTCTTTACTGTACAGCCCACACTGGCATGTGCCCATGTACTGGCTTCCACACAAGAATGTCACTTATGAGTTCATTCCTGCTTCTCCAGCAGTCCAATGTGTCTTGTTTACCTCACACGGATAGTTTGCATGATATGTTTTCTTGTGCAGCTCCCATCTAGCTTATTCTCTAGACGCTTCGTTAGGGTCCAAGTGATGTAGCTGTACAATAGCACAGATGGAGCTACAGCTTGAAAAAACTGTTGCTTTAACTTGTCAGTAAGATCGGATTTCCATATGGCTGACAATCTGTTTATAACAGACAATGCATTTCCTATGCATGCATTAAAGTCGCTTTCTGTTGAAAAGTCCTCTCTCTCTCTCTCTCTATCTATCTATCTCTCTATATATATATATATATATATATATATATATATATATATATATATATATATATATATATAGTGTTATATAATGATAATGAAATTATTACTCCGGTGTACTACAACTCATCAAAGGTGCATGTATAGTACATAGAATAATGTACAAATGTCAGGAAAATGAGTAGTGTATAGTCATGATATATATGCATGTGTTTGTGAATTACAAGAAGCATGGAGGTTTTGAAGGATGCACTGTCTCAGCAGCTAAAAACTGATACAGATAGTTTGATCCATGCTTCATTAATATCAAGGACTACACATACTAAAAAGAAAAAAGGGTAGAGCAGAAATAAGTTTTGCTAGGTTGTAAAGTTAAGGATCATCATGTCGCACAATTAGCACAGATATCCATAACCATCTCTCGCCAACCTTCTCTAGCATTCATTGTCCCTGGGATGTCCTTTGTGCAGCATCCAGTATCCACGCGGAGCTGGTCAATGTAGGTCCTTGCTGGGCGGCCCATGTTAGCATGTCCATGTGTTGGCTTCCACAGGAGAACATCACTTATGAGTTTGTCCTTACTTCTCCAGCAGTATCCAGCATGTCTTGTCTGTCTCACTTGGATAGTTTGTGGGGTAGAGGGCAGATAGCCATACATCTGCTTCCTTGTGGAGGTGTTGTTTCTACGATCACATGCAGCATTCTTGCACAGCTCCCATCTAGCTTATTCTCCAGGTGCCTCAGGGTCCAAGTGGTGCAGCCATACAGCAGCACTGATATAACCACAGCTTGAAAGAATTGTTTTAACTTGTCAGTGAGATCACATTTCCATATGACTGATATTCTGTTTATAGCCAATCATGCCTTCTCTATTCATGCATTAATATCACTTTCTCTGGATGAGATATTATTACCTAAGTATGTGAATTGTCCTACTGGCTTTAGAGGCTTACTGTCACACATCTCCACTCCACACAAAAGTTAAAGATAGTCACAAGGAATATCAACAGACCATAATAATTGTTAGTTTCTCAATTACTAATTTGCAAGAAAAAAATATAAACTTATAAAATATTCTTGTTTTGATCACTTTAAAAATATTCAGGCATGTTTATTATAAGTAAATATTCCCTAAAAACTTTGGTTCTAAATATAATGTATATTTTAAATGGGAAAATCCTGTTGCCTAAATTTCATCAGATTTGAGTGTTTTATCGTAAGTAAAACAAACACCCATTCATCTTTCAACTTTATGAATTAACAGATCTGAAATAACATAAATATAGATAAATTAATTTTAGGTCCCAAATGAGGAAGTTTTTAAAAATCTTTATTTAACTGTGAAAGTTTAAACTTTTCTGACTCTGATGGGACTAAAAATTTGCAATTATGTTTGAATATTAATGAAATTTTAAAGTCTTAAAGGCATCTATGTCTGATTATACTTACTTGGTACATCCATTTGCCTGGTGAAATATAATCAAGAGCTGTCCTCCTGGTACCACCTCTGCTCCTTGTATAAAAGGACTGATGCACCCCAAAGAGCAATGCCAACAAAAGTGAACTATTTTTGGCACCACCCTCAACCATGTATTCATGTGCAAAACCTCTGCTTAAAACTTTACATTGCATTGTATCCTGCCTTTAGTGGATGCGGGTGTTGTAAATTAATGCATTTGAGTGACAATATCACTATACACAAGAAGATACAATAAACAGAATTAACAACACAATGAACATTATCACCTGCAGATGACAAGCTGACCAGCATAACAGAAACCTACCAAAAAAGTGCTACCTGAACATATTTTAACACTTCCAAAAAAACAAAAAATTCCCTTTTTTGGCAGGACTGTTGGGGTCAGAACACAATACTTTTGACTACAACTGTGACTCCTCTTTATGTAATTAAGTGATTATTGCCTACAAATAAATATAAAACTAATTTTTTTATAATCTATTTATGAGTGTGCACTTTATATCTTTACAAACTAAACTAGAGCCCTATAAAGAGTAAATTTAACTGGAGTCTGTATAGTTTTACCAACTGTAGTGACCCCTTGATTGCTTCCGAAATTTTTGGTCCCAAATGAGGAAGTTTTTAAAATCTTTATTTAAATATAAAGGTTCAACTTTTCTGATTCTGATGTAACAAGGTAAAAAAAATGTTAACTTAAGTCATTTTGTGGTTTTCAATTTTTACTCATGACTCAAAAGTGTGGAATAATTAATTCATAGCTGAGCTGCTTTTTGATATATTAGATTTATTTAATCTATAGAGAAATATTGACAAGGAATGCATTTATATTGAAAAATATTTGTTTACAATAAATGCCCCCCCCCTCTTTCTTTCTCTCCATTATTATAGTACAGACTTATATTTACAAACACCTATTATTCTAGCTTTTACTCCCAGAACATCTTCTTAAACATGAAATTTAAAAAAATTGAACTTTTAGATTTGAGGTGATTGTTAAGTGTGTATTTACTCAACTGCACTACCATAAATATAATAGTGAGACATTGTCAATTTTTATGCAGAGTACAGCTGATTTGAATTTAGAGTTTTCCTTCTCCTAGACTGGATACCTAATGGAGGCTAAAGTACCCAGTCTGACCTACTATTTACCCATAGCTAGAAGATAAAATGGATTCCTGCTTTTCATAAGGGTATTAGTGCAAAGTGAAAAGTAAACCAAATTGTTCAGGAATTGAACTCTGGTTGCCAATTCCATTCCCTAAAATGATAACCATTATGCTAAGTGTGCATCCATATATTTGTAAGTAACATTTATCCTGTTCCAAATGAGGAAACTTGAAAAACCTTGATTAAATCATGATGGCAAAACTTTTCTGACTCTGATGGAACTGGAGTAAAATGAAGAAAAAAGAAATCTTTAATTTATATTTGGCTATTCTTTTTGATAAAATATAGAATTATTAAGTACACACCTATGAGAAATGACACACCTATGAGAATACATGAACTTTATTACAATAAGTCATCATTGTTCACTCTTACACAATACAGAGAAAATTGCTTTGTGGTCATCTTGTAGTCAGTGCAATTTGGGTATATTAGATAGTTTGCAAGACCAATTCTTGTAGAGAACAGAACTGCTCTTGAAGGTCAGAGCAGTTCCACAACACATTCACTCTAAAAAGCAATGGATAAATGGTCTCTAGGTTTTTAAGATGATGTTTCTGACACTTCTATTTTCCAGGTTACATGATTCAATTCCATATCTTTCAGCATCATCTTAAATTCATTTTTATACCAACATTTTGGGTTGTTTCAAAGTGAACTGATTGAAATATTTATCCTGTTCCAAATGAGGAAACTTAAAAAAAAA
The DNA here is from genome assembly GCA_023376005.1 of Doryteuthis pealeii. Taxonomy (NCBI): domain Eukaryota; kingdom Metazoa; phylum Mollusca; class Cephalopoda; order Myopsida; family Loliginidae; genus Doryteuthis; species Doryteuthis pealeii. Next base: position 60,687,186 of record CM042147.1, on the reverse strand, counting down.
CCTTGATTAAATCATGAGGGCAAAACTTTTCTGACTGATGGAATTGGAGAAAAAAGAGAAAAAAATACTTTCATTTATATTTAGTTATTTTGATTCACTATCCAGATAAAAGTGATTATGGTCAAGTCATGCTGAAAGTACTGGTTCCTGTTAGATCACTGAAGTTAAGCAGCAGTAAGCCTATTCAGTACTTAATTGGGTGACCACTTAAGCAAAAGCAGATATTGTAAGCAACCCGAGTCCTTTGTTCAGCCAAATGACTTTATTTGGCATTAAATGACCTGAAAAGGGTTGATATACCATAAAACAAAATGATCTAACTATACCAGATATTAGTAAGTTTCAATCATTATCTTCTGGGTGGTTTTAACTGAACATTTACATTTAAAAACCATGTCTTCAACTCACTAGAATTCACCCACCCACTATATTTCTTTACTGTTTTCCTCCTAAAATGGTTGGCATCTTCTGGCCAATTGGCAATATATAATTTTGAAGACAAAATGTCTGCTGTAATGTACAAAATTGAACTTTAAGATTTGAGGCAATTTTTAAATATGTTGAAACTGATATAAGTGAGGAATTTAAAATAGACTTTCCATTGCGTTCGATATTGATAAAATATGTACATAAAATATTCACTTTTTGTAATATTCTATTTTTGATCCCAAATGAGGAAATTCATAAATCTTTATTTAAATATGAAGGTTCAACTTTTCTGACTCTGATGGGACAAGGTAAAAATGTTAGCTTCTAAAGTTAGTTTGTGGTTATTTGATGTATTAACTAGAAGTGACTAGACATTCATTAAATAGATCAACAGATAAGTTTTAAAAAATGTTAAAAAAAACAAATTGAATACCCAACAAGAATGAATAAAATAAAAACATTTTCAGCATAAAATAATCCAAGGGGTGACAGGCTGTAAAATTCAACCAACCAACAATAAAAAAAATTTTTGAAAAAAAGAAAAAGAAAACTCATTATAACAAGAAAATTTTGTTAGAGTAAAAGTGTTAAAATGATGCTCTTATAGAACAAAGCAATTTTCCACCCAATTTGCAACTTACTAATAATCATGTAATATCTATGTCCACCCAATTATCTCAAAGGAGATATCAATCCGATGCTAATTATAGACACTTTCCTCTTATTTATTTTGATTTAATTATAATGTAAATTCTATAAATAAGATATGAGATATTCAGCTTAATTGCTGCCAAAGGTAACAATCAAACAAGTGTACATAAAACACTGGTTTAGCTCAATCAGTAGAGCATCTGCCTTAGAACCACAAGCTTTTGAGTTTGATACCGACTCCTTGCTAACTCAGTGCAGGAGTAGCACAGCTTGGACTTGTGTGGTAAAGTGGGGAGCTGATAGTGGGTATAGTGTACCTCCTCAACACATAGTGAGTCAATATTTTAATAAACATTAAAACCTTTCCTGACTCTGACAGATTTTCATTTAGATTTAGATTTTCATGACTACAGATTAAGTTTTTTTTTTTTTTTTTTTTTTAAATCAAAATACTTTTAAAGAATCTTTATTCAGTTAGTGAAGGGGTGAGGAGCTTTGCCTTGTGAATCTTTGTTCACATATTTTAATTCCAGAAAAATTTGCTGCTGTTGATAAATCTGTGTTATTTTTGTCAATATTTAAAACAAGAGATTGTTAGTAGAAGCATTACACAGAAAAGAAAACTTTTGAAAAAGTCTATTATCAGGTCCCAAATGAGGAAATCTTATAAAACTTGATTAAATTTTGAGAGTTTCACTTTTCTGACTCTGATGGGATGAAATCTGAAAAAATAATTTACATGTGATCATTTATTTTAAATAAACATATATTTTTCTTTTTTATACCAAGAAAAAAAAGTGGCCCTTTTAACTAAATATGTATATGTAACAAAGTAATTAAGTTGGTAAGGGATAAGGAATAGAATGAGAAGATACAGGATTTGGATCAGAGAAGATCAGAAGCATCAGATAATGGATAATCTTATTTTTCCCCATCCATAGAATTTCCATAAGTCCAGCTATGCTAACATTTAAGTAGATTTTAAGTTTATTTTTATTAAATTGTTCAGTATTTTCCAACGTTTTGTCTCAAATGAGGAAATTGTAAAACTCTTGATTAATTGTGAGAGTTGTAACTTTTCTGACTCTGATGAGAAATTTTTTATTATTTGATTTTATGAACAACACATTAAAAAGTGATTTCAGTTGATATTTCATCAAAATACTTTTAAACAACTAATGTATTCAGTTATTGAAGCAGGGGAAGAGCATTGCCTTATCAATCTTTATCTTCACAGATTTTGATGCAGAAAATTTTTCCTCTGTTAAATCTCTAAGCTGTATTTGTTGATATTTAAAACTAGAAATCCATGTAGAAGCATTACACAGAAAAAGACTTAAAAGATGTATTATCAGTTCCCAAATGAGGAAATCTTATAAATCTTGATTAAATTTTGAGAGTTTAACTTTTCTGACTCTGATGGGACATATTCTAAAAATTTAATTTACATATGATCATTTATTTTAAATAAGCATATTAAGCATATATCTTTTACTTTTTAATTCCAAGAGAAAGAATATGACACTAAAATCAAATATATTTGTAACAACAATGAAGTTATGCAGAAAAGTATAAGAAGATATATGGAATAGTTCAGAAAAGATCAGAAATATGAGATAAGGGCTAATCTTAGTTTTTCATAGAATTTCCATGGATCCAATTATTTAATAGAAGCATACTAACTTTTAACTAGTTTTTTAAGTTTGCTTTTATTGAATTGATTAATATTTTCTATTGTCTCAAATGAGGAAATTGTAAATCTCTTGATTAATTGTGAGAATTGTAACTTTTCTGACTCTGATGGGACATTTTTATTGGGATTTTTTTTTTTTTTTTTTTTTTTTTTTTCTTCATTTTCATGGCTACAGATTAAAAAGAGATTTCAGTTTTTATTGTTTTTAAGTAAAGATATTTTCAAATAACAAACTTATTAAATTAGTTAAAGAATGAGGAGCATTGCCTTATGAATCCTAGTTCACATATTTTGATTCCATAAAAATTTGCTACTGTTAATAAATCTATATGCAGTTTTAGTCAATATTTAATGCCAGAGATTGTTAGTAGAAGCATTATACAGAAAAGAAAACTTTTTTTTTAAAAAGTGTATCGTTCTTAATGTTGTAATAAGAAGCTTAGATATTTTTGTATTCACTTTTTGATGTTTGAAAATAATTACAACTCTTGATACATTGGTTTATTTTGTTTTCTGTGGTTGTCTTTTCATATTTAAAGCTAGATATCAATGTTTTCTAGCAGAAACATTGTACAGAAAAAGATTATAAAAACAATAAGATACAGGCAAAATTATAAAAAAAATACAAAGGCATGAGATGAAAAAAATAATCTTAGTTGTCAACATCTGTAGAATTCCCATGGTTCCTGCCAGTTAATATAAATGAGCTAATATTTGGTTAGTTTTTAAAAATTATTTTTATTGAATTGATTAATATTTAAGTGTTGTCTCAAATGAGGAAATTGTAAAACTCTTGATTAATTGTGAGAGTTGTAACTTTTCTGACTCTGATGGGACATTTTTATTTGATTTTCATGAACAATACATTAAAAAGTGATTTCAATTGATATTTAATCAAAATACTTTCAAACAACTAATATATTCAGTTAGTGAGGCAAGAAAGAGCATTGCCTAATCAATTTTTATGTTTGTATATTTTGATACAAACATTTGCCACTGTTAGATTTATATTCTGTATTTGTTGATATTTAAAACTAGAAATCCATATTTAATAGTAGAAGCATTGCACAGAAAAAGAATTCTTTAAAAAAATATATTAGCATGTCCCAAATGAGGAAATCTTATAAATCTTGATTAAATTTTGAGAGTTTAACTTTTCTGACTCTGATGGGACATGATTCAAAAAATTTGATTTACATCTGATCATTTACTTTAAATAAACATATTTTACTATTTTATGCCTCTTTAAAAGGAATATACATAAAATAGTAAAAGGTTTTGATGTGTTCTGTTGTAAAAAAAAACAATAAACAAAAAAAACCCTGATAGATCTTGACTTGTATAGGTTATTACTCTTTTCTTTTTAATTGAGATAATACTACTAAATGTTTACATTTTTAGTCAATATTTTAAACACTAGCATACTGTTTTTTCTTGAGTTTCTTTAAGCATAAATATCATCATAGATTATTCTTAAAGATGTAATAAGAAGCTAGGACATTTATATTCACATATTTTGATACCAGGAAAATTTTGCCAATATTGGTAAATATATATGCTGTTTTTTTCTTTCAATGTTTAAAGATCAATCGGCTGGTCACGTCAAGCCCTAGCATCTATATGATTGCCCCAACCCTTTTTATCATATGGATGCTAGAAGGTGGTGGCTGAGGGTTTTCATGTCCTGGGAATGATATTAAACTCTATCTGATGGTGAGGTTCCAGTTTTTGAGGTTTGGGGAATGTGGAGCACCCCTTCATCACCATTGCTCCCTGGTCCACTCTGGCTCGGAGTGGTAGTACCTGTTAGGGTCCCATCTATGGTTTAAATAGAAAAATATATTATAAAAAAAATTGAGTATCCATTAAAAATGAATTTCAAAAAACTTTATCATCATTAAATAACCCACTGAGGTTATGCCATATAACGATAGAGAAGCATTACACAGAAAAATACTTTTAAAAAAATGTATTAGCATGTCCCAAATGAGGAATTTTTTAAAATCTTGATTAAATTTTGAGAGTTTAACTTTTCTGACTCTGATGGGATATAATTTAAAAACTTAATTTACATATAATCATTTATTTTGAATAAACATATTTTTCTTTTTTATGCCAAGAGAGAAAAAAATGTGACCTTTGAAATTAAATTTATATATATATATATATATATATATATATATATATATATGCAACAGAGCAATGAAGTTGATAGGTATAAAAGTCGATACAGGAAAGCATAAGATAGTGTATAAGTTGTCAACATTCATAGAATTTCCATTGGTTCAGTTACTACCTATAAGTAGGCTAACATTTAAGTAAATTTTAGGTTTATTTTTATTAAGTTGTTTAGTATTTTCCAAGTTTTGTCTCAAATGAGGAAATTGTAAAACTCTTGATTAATTGTGAGAGTTGTAACTTTTCTGACTCTGATGAGACATTTTTATTATTTGATTTTCATAAACAACACATAAAAAGGTGATTTCAGTTTATATTTGATAAAAATGCTTTCAAAGAAGTAGTGCATTCAGTTCATGAAGTGGAGGGGAGCATTGTCTTGTGAATTTTTATGTTCACAAATTTTGATACCAGAAAAAATTTGCCAATGTTAAATCTATACGCTGTATTTGTTGATATTTAAAACTAGAAATCAATGTTTATAGTAGAAGCATTACACAGAAAAAGACGTTTAAAAACATTTTTTTAGCATGTTCCAAATGAGGAAATCTTATAAATCTTGATTAAATTTTGAGAGTTTAACTTTTCTGACTCTGATGGGATATAATTTGAAAATTTAATTTACATGTAATCATTTATTTTGAATAAGCAAATATATTTTTCTTTTTTTTTTTCCAAGAGAAAGAATATGACACTAAAACTAAATATATTTGTAACATCAATGAAGTTAGGAAGGGATAAGGAAAAATATAAGAAGATACAGGGAATGGTTCAGAGAAGATCAGAAGTATAAGATAATGGATAATCTTAGTTGTTCATAGAATTTCCATGGATCCAACTATTTAATTGAACTATACTAATTTTTAACTAGTTTTTAAGTTTGTCTTTATTGAATTGATTAATATTTTCTATTGTCTCAAGTGAGGAAATTGTAAATCTCTTGATTCATTGTGAGAGTTGTAACTTTTCTGACTCTGATGAGACAATTTTATTAAAATTTTTGGTTAAATCGAACTTAATGGACCTAACTTCAACCATCGTATGTCACCCGCCAAAGAATAAAATTCCCAAAATCAGCGAATTAACCGAATTTAATGATATTTTCAGTGTTGATATATTAATAAATAAAATATATAATGCACCAGTTATTTTATTTAAAAACTTTTACATTTTTTCAGTTTAGTTAACATTGAACTACATATCTTTGAGGCATAACATAGATTCTCAAAGATACATGATTCAAAGTTAACTGACCAGAAAAAAATATAAAAGTTTTTACAAAAAAAACTGGTGCATATATATTAATGAATTATATAATTTTATTCATTAATATATCAACACTGAAAATTTCATTAAATTCGGTTAATTCCTTGATTTTTTTTTTTTTTTTTTTTTTTTTTCTTTTTTTTTTCTTTCATTCAGCGGGGTGACATACAATGGTGGAATTTAGGTCCATTAAGTTTGATTTAATTGGATTTTTTTCATTTTCATGGCTACAGATTAAAAAGGATTTCAGTTGTTTTATTGTTTTTAAGTAAAGATATTTTCAAATAACAAACTTATTAAATTAAAAGAGTGAGGAGCATTGCCTTATGAATCCTAGTTCACATATTTTGATTCCCGAAAAATTGCTACTGTTAATAAATCTGTTATTTTAGTCAATATTTAAAGCCAGAGATTGTTAGTAGAAGCATTACACAGAAAAGAAAACTTTTAAAAAATTATTAGCATGTCCCAAATGAGGAAATTTTATAAATCTTGATTAAATTTTGAGAGTTTAACTTTTCTGACTCTGATGGGACATAATTTGAAAATTCAATTTACATGTGATAATTTATTTTAAATAATTTTTTTTTTTTTTAATGCAAAAAGAAAAAAATGTGACTCTTTGAAACATATGTATATAAAAATTAACAGAGCAATGAAGTTGGGAAGAGGTAAGGAGAAAAATTAAAATATACAGGAAATTAATCAGAGAAATCAGAAGCATGTGATGCAGTGGACAATATTAGTTGTCAACATTCATAGAATTTCCATAGGTCAAAGTATTTACTATACGTATGCTAACATATAAGTAAATTTTAAGTTTATTTTTATTAAATTGTTTAGTATTCTCCAATGTTTGTCTCAAATGAGGAAATTGTAAAACTCTTGATTAATTGTGAGAGTTGTAACTTTTCTGACTCTGATGAGACATTTCTATTAGGTTCTTTTTGCAACTACAGTTTTAAATATCCTTTCACAACTGGTCTATATCAAAATATTCTCAAGGAAATAATTTTTTCACTTGGTGAAGGTGGGGGGACGGAGACATCATGAAACCAAAAATACTGCAAATAATTTTTTCTTTTAAAAGAAGAAAACACTTTGAATATTATTACCCTCACAAGCTTAGGTGACTAACAATTTAATTGCATTTGTAAATATTTTATTCAGATTATTTTCATATTTATATTATAATGATCCAATGTTATATCCATGCTCACCCTAATCATCATCATTTTTCAGGGAAGATAACTATCAAATGCTACTTATATAATGTCCTTTTTTAATTTGCAATTATAATGTAAATTTTATAAATAGTATGTAATGCAACATTCAGCTTATAAGCCACCAAAGTTCACTTTTAAGAGAATCTGTGCAGACTCTGGATGCCATCTAGAGGACTTAACAAGAGCAATTGCCAATAGGGAAAGATGACAAGAAAGTGATAAGAATCTATGCCTTCATGATATAAAACAGTAAAAAGTTTTGATGTGTCCTGTTATTAAAAAAAAAAAAAAACATCTTGTATCTTACCTTTTTTTTTTATTTAGATAGTATAACAAAATGTTTACACTTAAACACTAACATACTGTTTTTTATAAGTTTCTTTAAGAGTGAACATTATCAGCATTAATCAGTCTTAAAGTTGTAATAAGTAACTTAGATATTTTTATATTCACAATTTGATGCATGAAAATAATTGCTACTCTTTATACATTAGTATAGTTTTGTTTTTTGTTTTCCTATGGTTGTCCCAAATGAGGAAATTGTAAGACTCTTGATTAACTGTGAGAGTTGTAACTTTTCTGACTCTGATGGGACATTTCTATTATTTGATTTTCTTGGACAATACATTAAAAAATGATTTCAATTGATATTTAATCAAAATACTTTCAAACAACTAATGTATTCAGTGAGTGAAACTGGGAAGAGCATTGCCTTATGAATTTTTATGTTCATATATTTTGATACAAGAAAACATTTGCTATTGTTAGATTTATATTCTGTATTTGTTGATATTTAAAACTAGAAATCCATGTTTAATAGTAGAAGCATTACATAGAAAAAGATTTTAAAAGAAATGTATTAGCATGTCCCAAATGAGGAAATCTTATAAATCTTGATTAAATTTTGAGAGTTTAACTTTTCTGACTCTGATGGGACATGATTTGAAAATTTGATTTACATTTCATCATTTACTTTAAATAAACATATTTTACTATTTTATGCCAAGAGAAAAAAATGTGACACATGGAAATTTAAATATATATATGCAACAGAGCAATGAAGTTGGATAAGGAAAAAAAAAGAAGATACAGGAAATTGATCAGAGAAGCTATGAGATAGTGGATAATATTAGTTGTTAACATTCATAGAATTTCCATAGGTCCAATTACTTCCTATAAATATGCTAACATTAATGTAGATTTTAAGTTTATTTTTATTAAATTGTTCAGTATTTTCCAAGTTTTGTCTCAAATGAGGAAATTGTAAAACTCTTGATTAATTGTGAGAGTTGTAACTTTTCTGACTCTGATGAGACATTTCTATTATTTTATTTTCATGAACCAGACATTAAAAAGTGATTTCAATTGATATTTGATAAAAATTCTTTTAAAGAAGTAATGCATTCTGTCTTTATGATCATATATTTTGATACCAGAAAACTTTACCACTTAAATCTATATGCTGTATTTGTTGATGTTCAAAGCCAGAAATCTTTGTTTGATAGGAGAAACATTACTCATTAAAAATAGAAATAAAACAAACTTTAAAGAAAAATATATTAGCATGTCCCAAATGAGGAAATCTTATAAATCTTGATTAAATTTTGAGAGTTTAACTTTTCTGACTCTGATGGGACATATTCTAAAAATTTATTTTAAACATATTTATACTCTCTTTTTGATGCCACTTTGAAACTAAATATTTTGTAACATGGGTGAGCTTTGAAATTGGGAAAGAATAAGAAGATACAGGGAATTGATCAGAGAAGATTGGAAGCATCAAATAATGGATAATCTTACTTTTCACCATTCATAGAATTTCCATATGTGAAGCTACTATAACTATGCTAACATTTAAGTAGATTTTACGTTTATTTTTATCATTGTTTAGTACTTTCCAAGTTTTGTCTCAAATGAGGAAATTATAAAACTCTTGATTAATTGTGAGAGTTGTAACTTTTCTGACTCTGATGAGATATTACTATTGGGATCTTTTTGTTTTTGTGACTACAGCTTAAAAAATCCTGTCAACTGGCTTTTATCAAAATGCTTTCATGAAACTAATTTTTTTCAGTTAGTTTTGTGAGGGTAGAAAACATCATGAAACCAAAATAGGGCTAATTATTTTATTTTTCTAAGAGGAAGAAACACTTTGAATATCTATATCTTTATATGCTAGTACCTACCTACGTGTGTCACACCATGTTTTCTCCCTAGATGATTAATGAACCCTTCCATTTTGATTCATAAGATATGAATACATATGTTCAAATGTTATGCCCTGTGATTACCTCAGATAAATAATGGACCATATTATTGTAATTGTGAACAAAGAAATGGAAGAAAAAGAACATGCTATGTGTCTAAGGTGGAAAATAAATCAATTATAGAAAGACGGTAAGATGATAGAACGGAAGCAATAGCACTTATCGTCTGTTTCAATGAAATAGAAAAAGTCAAAAAAGAATTTCGCTAGAAATTATACTTTTTACATATTGAACTATTTTGTAATTGTAAAAATATCAAACGTTGTAATAGTCAAATTATCATACCATTGTATATCCACATTTCCCACTGTTAATGACAACTTTTTATCAGTCTTGACAATTATGATTGAAATGCTTTTCTGTCACTGACATGATTTGAACCGAATATAATTTTATTAAAATGGATTATCAGTTTTCTTTGGTAGTTTTGTTTTTGTTTTTTAATAATATATCTTTTTTCTTTTTTTTTTTTTTTTTTTTTTTTTTTTTTAAATTTCAGCCAAAAATGTAGCTTCGGACATTGCTCAAAAGCTGTGTGATTCTGTTGCCACTAAGTTGGAAGGAAAAGTTCTTGGAACCTTTGGTAGTAAGTATTGCTATTATATAATTTCTTTGAAATATTGTCTAAATGATATTTTACTGTAAAAACATTTTCAATAGAATTTTATACAGCATTGATATTTTCAAAATAGCATTTATAATTAAAGTATTTATACTGTACCTTTTATCAAGAATACATAAATCATTGAGTTTGTATTTTGTGTTTAGTTGGTTTTTTGTTTGTTTTTTAAACCTCAAATATATTTACAAAAGTGATCAAATTTATGTAGTCCTTCCTTCCACAAGATTGCTTATTAAACTTCCAAAGATGTTACACATTTATTTTTGTTTATTTAAAAACTAATTAATGTATTTCAATTTCAAACATACTTTTATAAATAGGCATTTCAACTCTTATCTTTTATGTCAACTTTTATATCATGGCAATTATTCAATGTTAGTAAGTTTCTAAAGAGTATATGATATACCCAAATGTTTTTTTATTTTAATAATTTGGGGAAGGGTTAGTGTAGTCAGGCACAGAAATTTTTCACAATGCTATAAAATGCACTATTTTCTTTAAAAACAATAAAAAATAAAAAAAGATTTGACAACACTAAGGGATAATACTTTTTCATCTCATCTTTTTTATATACACATTTCGGCTGATGTGCCTTCTGGCCTTCTTCCGTCTATTTTTTGTCAAACTCTGGAGCCGCCTTGTAATCAGGAGCCTACACAGGACTTCGAACCAAACCTTTTATTTGATCCATTGAAACACTTGAAGAAGACCAGAGGGCACATCAGCTGAAATTTTGTGTGTATGTAACAATGAAAATGAGGACAACGGTAAAAAAAAAAAAAAAAATCTAAATAATACAAAATATGAATTTATGATTTGATATTTGTCTTGGATATTTATGATAATTATTTTATGATTTTTATCTGTTACTTAAACAAAAATGGGCTGCTTCTGAAAATTTTTTGTTTCAAACAAGAGAGGAATGACCCCAGAGCCATAAAACATACACATACTATTCCACATATTCATCCTAAAGTTCAACACACTTACCTCCATGTAAAACAATTTTTTATATACTTAGATAAAATGAAATTGAAACCTAAAATTAAATAGCAATATAATAAAATATATTTAGATTTATAAGGTTAATCCTTCACTATAACTGCTCTATTTTTGGCACCTCCAACTCCAACTCCTCTTCATGTAATTAAATGATTACAATTCATAATAAATAAATCATGATATTTTTTATCATCTATTCTTAAAGAGTGTGCACTGTATAACTTTACAAAGCAATCTTGGGCCATGAAAAGTGTAAATTCATCTGGGGTTGGAATCTGTATAGTTTTACGGACTTCAACTCTAGTGACCCCTTAATTACTTCTGGCTCTGGCTTCACAATCCTGACAGATATGTTAATTGACATGACCTTATTACATAAAATGCATGACAATATAGTATTACCTCAAAATATTTAGTGATAGCATTTTTTTCTTGCTCTTATGTTTATAGGTATTACCACAACTGTAAAGAATACTTTAAATGAATCTTGTGTTCAGATTTTGTCTCCACAACGCCGTGTTGATATCCTTCGTGATGCATTGGATGCCAGACAACAGCGTCGTCCTTATTGTATCACTTTTTGTGGTGTGAATGGTGTTGGCAAATCCACTAACTTGGCTAAGGTGAGATCAGTTAAGAATATTTTATTTATTTATTGTTTTCTTTTCAAGCTTTTGCAATTGTGAAACTTATACACACAATCAGTTTGAGTGGTTACAGTTCATCCAATATGGCTGTCATGAATGAGGCAGCCATATTGGATTATTTAACACAAATATTTTAGTAACTGTTATATTTCTAATATATCTAAATATCAACTATGACTATATATTTGAGTGACTAGTGGTTAGTGAGTTCAATTCTTACTGGGTACTCTATACCTTTGGCCTTGTGCTAAACTTAAGCAAAGCTGAGTAAATGATAATTAGGGCTATTTTTAATTATTGTCTGAGTTTCAATTTGTTTCTTGGAAGGAAAATGATGATACAAGTTGATTTCTATTTATTTATACATATATATGCGTGTGTATATGTATGTGTATGTATATATATATATATATATATATATATATAATTCCATATTAAGGAAAAAATTGAACACCTATCATGCTGGCTTATTCATAAATTTATTTCAGCACATTTCTTTTTAAAAGAAGTTTGCATCATCAGATAGCCAGATACACAATGAAAAAAAATATATATACATTGTTTCTTGTGGACTTTTTGTCCTCTCTTATTTAAAAATAAAAATGTATGTATGTATATACACATAGATACACACACACACACACACACACACACATAAAGTGCTGTTTGAACTTAGACAAGCTGGCTAATCTGCTTACAGCATATCTTTGCATATTCTATAATAATATACAATGATTCTAACCTATCGAGTGTATCAAAGTAAATTCCAAGTGGTTACATTCCCTTGTTACTCAAATAGGGCCGGCGTGGCCTATTGTCGGTACCAGCCAGACAGCAAAGGAATTTATCCCCTTTTCACTTGTTAATACAAGTAACCTTAATTTTTTTTCCCGTTATTATCCCTTTAAATGTTTTCTCTATTTTCCTCTTAAAATAGTATCAAGTGAGGTTCTAATTTTGGAGCTCCAGGGAGTATGGAGTACCCCTCCATTGCCGCCCTGTCGGTGGGGCGTTAGAATATATCAATTGCACCTCTGCAGAGGAGTAAGAATCCCCCAATGGGTCTATCTGTTGGCCATGGTGCTTAAGAATGGAATCCTGGGGGATGAGCAGTCCATGACAAGCAACACTCCACTTAGACCCTTACTTAGGCTAGACAGGATGTCGGAGAGGCCCCCTCCGATCAATCAGCTGGCCATGTCAAGCCCTAGCACCTATATGATTGCCCCAAGCCTATTGCCCTTATGGCAACCCCAAGCCCTTTTTATCATATTGGTGCTAGAAGGCGGTGGCTGCGGGCCTTCATGTCCTGGGTATGACGTTAAACTCTATCTGATGGTGAGGTTCCAGTTCTGGAGGTCTGGGGAATATAGAGCACCCCTTCATCATCATTGCTCTCTGGTCCACTCTGACCTGGAGTGGTAGTACCTGTTAGGGTCCCATCTATGGGCCAAATAGAAAAACATGAGTTTATAAAAAAAAAAAAAATTAAGTATCCTTTAAGAATGAATTTTATTTCAAAATTTTGTTGGCATTAAATGACCCACCAAGGTTGATATGCCACAAAACAAACCAGGCCCCTTCATTGCCATTACTCACAGGTTCACTCTTACCCAGATTGATAATACCTGGTAGGTAAACATCTAAGGCTTAAATAGATCACAAAATGAGGTTTTTTTTTTAAATTAAATACCCAACAAGAATGAATAAAACAAAAATGTCTTCAAGGGTTGACATGCTGTAAACTCCAACCAATCAATCTCTATTTATATCTCTTATTTATTGAAAACTTATCTCAATTTCATCATTATTGTTATGCTATTTTAATATTTTACAGGTGTGTTTCTGGCTTGTTGAAAATGGTCTGCGTGTGCTAATTGCTGCATGTGACACATTCCGTGCAGGTGCTGTTGAGCAACTGCGTACTCACACCCGCAAATTGAATGCTCTTCACACACCCGAGATGCATAGTGGTGTGCAGATGGTGCAACTTTATGAGAAAGGCTATGGAAAAGATGCTGCCGGAATTGCTAAAGAAGCTATTAACTATGGTGAGTCCATTTTATGTTCAATTTTTATTCTTGTTAATATAAAACTATAGAAGTCAGTTAGTCTACTGTTGGTTTTAATAACAGCAGCTAAGTACAACTCAAGCAGTGTCCAAAACAGCTGGTATAAATAGAAATCAAGAATGATCCATCCATGAATCTGGGTGATTTGGTGATTCCATTCCCTGAGTTCTGATTGGCTGCTTGACTGCTTGTTTTGAATGACATTGTGGAGTCATATATATATATATACTTTGTCGTTTTGCAGTGGACTTTGTGGCATTCGGGTTTGTATTTGAGTTACAACCGTTTGTTGCCTTGTCTTGGAACTTTAATTATTCTTCAATGTCCCTAGTTATCATCTAGTGAAAATGGCAAAGATTTTGGTTTTCATCATTGTTCTATGTTTACTACGTATAAAAAAAATGCAATGTGTATCCATATTGCCATATAGATAATAAGAATGGAATCATCTGTTTTTCCTATAAAACTTGTTAATTCCACCTCGCAATGGCTAATTACTGTTCATCTTGTATTTTTGCTTAGTAAACCTTTTTTCCCTATCCTTAATACTCGTGTTTCTTACTATTATTTCTCTGTTAACTGATACTCAAATTACAACACTTATATCGTGTAAAACATATAAAACGTTTCTACCACCCTGTCAGTGAGGCTTAGGATACACAGATTGCATCCCCTGCAGGGAGGTAAGACCCCACCCACAAATTGTCTCCTGGATACTGCACTACACTGCGTCATAAGGTAGTGAGGCACCAATTCTGGATTTCTTGGTAGTGTGGAGTTACCCCTTCCTTGCCATTGCTCCCATGTTCGCTCTGCAGTGGTAGTACCTTTTAAGACACACACCCCCCCCCCCCCCCCGTTAATACATTGATCAATGTCTCTTATCTAGCAAGTTTATAATGCTAGAGATCAAATATTATTTTAAAACATTTTTCTTATATAAATTCATATGTTCTAAATACAACAAAAAGATTATTTCTTCTGATGGGATATGGAATTATTCCTTATATGAATTCCTGCATATGTGCATATCTTAATACCATGTTCTTTGTTACAAAGAATGATATTGAACTAATTCAAATATTGATTAACTATATCTAAATAAATTTTAAATTAAAATGCATAAAAGTTTGACTGTCTTCCCTGAAGATAATAGGACTTTGTAAAAACTATTTATAGAGCTAATATATAAAATTCATAAGATTTTATTTAAAATAGGTGTGTATATATATATATATATTTATTTATTTATTTATTTATTTACCAACCCCTCCGCACGAGCAGGATGTGACACAAGGTCAACTTCTTAAGCGAAGTTTAACATGGTTTGAATTCAGTTTTCTTTCTCCTAGACCGGTTGCCTAACCAAGGTTAAAGAGCCCAGTCTGCCTACTATTTACCCATAGCTGGAGGGAGAGTAGGATTCATACCTTTCCAAAGGGTATTAGCGCTAATATATATATATATATATATATATATATATATATATATATTTATATTTATTCCTTTTAGAAGTCTGTCACAGACAAGGATGACGTCACACCATGTCATTCAGCAGTTGTGGACTCTCTGGTGACTAATAAGTCTAATTGCAGATGTTGTCACACACATTGCAAGGGAAATTTCCATCTGCATTCTGTGGTGCATGATGACAAAGACGTTGCCACTCTGCAGCTCTATTGACCTCGATATTGAACCATTCAGCTCCTGTGCAACACATCTCGCAAACCTTGTTTGCATATCTTAATACCATAATCAGAATATATATATATATATATTATAATATATATATATATATATATATATATATATATATATTCACACATTTATATTCACTAGCAAATATATGCACCCTCCGGGTGCAAGTATTTAAGTTTTAATGTAATAAAATATTGTATTAAATTAGAAAAGGCTAATGAAACTAAATAAGAATACAGATAAAAAGATTTGAAACAGAGGGAGTATAATAAAAGATTTGAAACAGAGGGAGTATAAATAAAAAATGGAACAACTGAAACTTACTATTCCATCACTCTCGTCTTTCATTGTTATTTTTTCTAATTTAAGTATTTAGTTATAAGAGGAAGTAAAGAATAAATGACAGTTATTTTATCTTGTTAATGGATTTCATTTAAGATTCATTGAAGAGATTTTTGCTTATATTCATTAAAATAAAACCAAACAATTAGAAATCAATAATACTAAGCACATATTTATTAAATTCGATTTTTTAATATTAATATGCAAATTAGCCTTCCCGTTTACACTGTAAACCGCCATTTTGTTGTATATATAAATATAATTGCATGTTGTCAGTATGTAGACATAGTTAACAGTACTAATAATGTAAGACAATTTTATTAATAATTGAGGTTAAATAAAAATAAAATCATGGAGAATGTGATGTCAATAACTAAGAGAATTGTGACTTGAGTAGGAATATAGTTTCGGTTACAGACTGAAAAACACACAATCTCCATTATAATAAGATATCAACAGTGTATAAATAAACTAGATTTTAAGCTTATGTAAATAACTGTTACAATGTTTGTTTTTTTTTTTACTCTTCGCCAGCCCGTGACAGCCGTATCGACGTGGTTCTTGTTGACACTGCTGGTAGAATGCAGGATAATGCACCCTTAATGAAAGCTTTGGCTAAGGTAAGTTTCTTTGTGCTACCTTTTTAATTACTTGTCCCTTGCAAAGCCTTTTACATAAAAACTGGAATTTTTGGAATTGCTGTTGATAAAAAGCGAAGCAAAGTACGTGAATCTTTTCCTGAAAATACACAGCCCATCCTTTGCTATGAGTCCTTGCGTGAAACCCTAGTAACTGTGCTAAATCATAAGAAAGTAGCAGAAGGCACCAGTGGTACAGCATATGACATTATCCACCAACCCTTACTATATATATATATATATATATATATATATATATATATATATATATATATACTCCCCATCCCCCTGGGGTTAAAGCACTTTGGGGAGGATTTCACTGATGACGCCAACTAAAGTGTAAACACAAACGTTCTCCTATAAAAAGGGATGGAGCACTCTATGGTGGCCTTTACATACATACAGATGTGTGTATTAAAACAGTTAAAATCCCCTTTGTGTTTTGTGGGTGATGATGGCCGAGCAATTAAGCTGTCCAATTGCTGCTGAATTGATCAGAGTTCTATCCAGGCTGTAGGTAGCTCACAAAATGTCGAGCCACACTGAAGAGACTTGATAAGTCGAAACACCTGTCTGTGGATGACTATATATATTTGTATTTATTTATTCTCAGTCTTAACCCTGGATACTGTGCATTTCCAACGATCATACTCGTACCCACCGGTAAGCTACTACTCATACATTAACACATATATATATATTTACTTACTTACTTACCAACCAACCCCCTCCGCACGAGCACGGTAGACACAAGGTTAATTTTTTAAGCAGAGTTTAACAGGTTTGAATTCAGTTTTCCTTCTCCTAGACTGGTTACCTATCCATTGTTAAAGAGCCCAGTCTGCCCTGCTATTTACCCATAGCTGGAGAGAGAATTAGATTCGTACCTTTCCCAAGGGTATTAGCAGTATGTGAAATGCAAACAGCTTCGTCAGGAATTGAACTCTGGTCGACAAGTCCATTTCCTACGACTCTAACCATTACACCATGTGCCTCCAACCCTTACCTGATATGTACTTACCTAACCTCTCTGTTACAGGCAGGATGTGACACAAGGTCAATTTTTAAGCAGAGTAAAGCTGGCTTTAATTCAGTTTTCCTTCTTTTAAGCTGGTTGCCTTAGTAAGTTAACGGAGTGGCCTATTGTCTGTATCAGCCAGACAGCGAGGGAGTCTATCCCTTTTCATTAGCAGTAGATGAGGGAGATTGTCTTGCTGAGGTGGAATGCCACACCTACCTCAGCTTCCCACTTTACTGCACAGATCAGATTACCCAATCTGTGCTACTAAGTTGGTAGGGATTGGTATCGAACCCAGAACCTTGCGATTCCGAGGTAGGTGCTCTACCAACTGAGTTAAACCAACCCCAGTTGCCTAAGCAAGGCTAAATAACCCAGTTAGCCTGACTATTTACCCATAGCTTGAGGGCTGGGTGAAGATATAGATTCCTGCATTTCCCAATGGTATTAACACAAAGTGAAATGTAAACAGCTTTAATTCCATATTAAGGAAAAATTGAACACCTATCATGCTGCTTATTCATAAATTTATTTCAGCACATTTCTTTTTAAAAGAAGTTTGCATCATCAGATAGCCAGATACACAATGAAAAAAAATATATATACATTGTTTCTTGTGGACTTTTTGTCCTCTCTTATTTAAAAATAAAAATGTATGTATGTATATACACATAGATACACACACACACACACACACACACACACATAAAGTGCTGTTTGAACTTAGACAAGCTGGCTAATCTGCTTACAGCATATCTTTGCATATTCTATAATAATATACAATGATTCTAACCTATCGAGTGTATCAAAGTAAATTCCAAGTGGTTACATTCCCTTGTTACTCAAATAGGGCCGGCGTGGCTATTGTCGGTACCAGCCAGACAGCAAAGGAATTTATCCCTTTTCACTTGTTAATACAAGTAACCTTAATTTTTTTTCCCGTTATTATCCCTTTAAATGTTTTCTCTATTTTCCTCTTAAAATAGTATCAAGTGAGGTTCTAATTTTGGAGCTCCAGGGAGTATGGAGTACCCCTCCATTGCCGCCCTGTCGGTGGGGCGTTAGAATATATCAATTGCACCTCTGCAGAGGAGTAAGAATCCCCCAATGGTCTATCTGTTGGCCATGGTGTTAAGAATGGAATCCTGGGGGATGAGCAGTCCATGACAAGCAACACTCCACTTAGACCCTTACTTAGGCTAGACAGGATGTCGAGAGGCCCCCTCCGATCAATCAGCTGGCCATGTCAAGCCCTAGCACCTATATGATTGCCCCAAGCCTATTGCCCTTATGGCAACCCCAAGCCCTTTTTATCATATTGGTGCTAGAAGGCGGTGGCTGCGGGCCTTCATGTCCTGGGTATGACGTTAAACTCTATCTGATGGTGAGGTTCCAGTTCTGGAGGTCTGGGGAATATAGAGCACCCCTTCATCATCATTGCTCTCTGGTCCACTCTGACTGGAGTGGTAGTACCTGTTAGGGTCCCATCTATGGGCCAAATAGAAAAACATGGTTTATAAAAAAAAAAAATTAAGTATCCTTTAAGAATGAATTTTATTTCAAAATTTTGTTGGCATTAAATGACCACCAAGGTTGATATGCCACAAAACAAACCAGGCCCTTCATTGCCATTACTCACAGGTTCACTCTTACCAGATTGATAATACCTGGTAGGTAAACATCTAAGGCTTAAATAGATCACAAAATGAGGTTTTTTTTAAATTAAATACCCAACAAGAATGAATAAAACAAAAATGTCTTCAAGGGTTGACATGCTGTAAACTCCAACCAATCAATCTCTATTTATATCTCTTATTTATTGAAAACTTATCTCAATTTCATCATTATTGTTATGCTATTTTAATATTTTACAGGTGTGTTTCTGGCTTGTTGAAAATGGTCTGCGTGTGCTAATTGCTGCATGTGACACATTCCGT
This sequence comes from Doryteuthis pealeii, assembly GCA_023376005.1. NCBI lineage: Eukaryota > Metazoa > Mollusca > Cephalopoda > Myopsida > Loliginidae > Doryteuthis > Doryteuthis pealeii. Next base: position 60,667,500 of record CM042147.1, on the reverse strand, counting down.
GCAGGTGCTGTTGAGCAACTGCGTACTCACACCCGCAAATTGAATGCTCTTCACACACCCGAGATGCATAGTGGTGTGCAGATGGTGCAACTTTATGAGAAAGGCTATGGAAAAGATGCTGCCGGAATTGCTAAAGAAGCTATTAACTATGGTGAGTCCATTTTATGTTCATTTTTTATTCTTGTTAATATAAAACTATAGAAGTCAGTTAGTCTACTGTTGGTTTTAATAACAGCAGCTAAGTACAACTCAAGCAGTGTCCAAAACAGCTGGTATAAATAGAAATCAAGAATGATCCATCCATGAATCTGGGTGATTTGGTGATTCCATTCCCTGAGTTCTGATTGGCTGCTTGACTGCTTGTTTTGAATGACATTGTGGAGTCATATATATATATATACTTTGTCGTTTTGCAGTGGACTTTGTGGCATTCGGGTTTGTATTTGAGTTACAACCGTTTGTTGCCTTGTCTTGGAACTTTAATTATTCTTCAATGTCCCTAGTTATCATCTAGTGAAAATGGCAAAGATTTTTGGTTTTCATCATTGTTCTATGTTTACTACGTATAAAAAAAATGCAATGTGTATCCATATTGCATATAGATAATAAGAATGGAATCATCTGTTTTTCCTATAAAACTTGTTAATTCCACCTCGCAATGGCTAATTACTGTTCATCTTGTATTTTTGCTTAGTAAACCTTTTTTCCCTATCCTTAATACTCGTGTTTCTTACTATTATTTCTCTGTTAACTGATACTCAAATTACAACACTTATATCGTGTAAAACATATAAAACGTTTCTACCACCCTGTCAGTGAGGCTTAGGATACACAGATTGCATCCCCTGCAGGGAGGTAAGACCCACCCACAAATTGTCTCCTGGATACTGCACTACACTGCGTCATAAGGTAGTGAGGCACCAATTCTGTATTTCTTGGTAGTGTGGAGTTACCCTTCCTTGCCATTGCTCCCATGTTCGCTCTGCAGTGGTAGTACCTTTTAGAGCACACCCCCCCCCCCCCCGTTAATACATTGATCAATGTCTCTTATCTAGCAAGTTTATAATGCTAGAGATCAAATATTATTTTAACATTTTTCTTATATAAATTCATATGTTCTAAATACAACAAAAAGATTTTCTTCTGATGGGATATGGAATTATTCCTTATATGAATTCCTGCATTGTGCATATCTTAATACCATGTTCTTTGTTACAAAGAATGATATTGAACTAATTCAAATATTGATTAACTATATCTAAATAAATTTAAATTAAAATGCATAAAAGTTTGACTGTCTTCCCTGAAGATAATAGGACTTTGTAAAAACTATTTATAGAGCTAATATATAAAATTCATAAGATTTTATTTAAATAGGTGTGTATATATATATATATATTTATTATTTATTTATTTACCAACCCCTCCGCACGAGCAGGATGTGACACAAGGTCAACTTCTTAAGCGAAGTTTAACATGGTTTGAATTCAGTTTTCTTTCTCCTAGACCGTTGCCTAACCAAGGTTAAAGAGCCAGTCTGCCCTACTATTTACCCATAGCTGGAGGGAGAGTAGGATTCATACCTTTCCAAAGGGTATTAGCGCTAATATATATATATATATATATATATATATATATATATATATTTATATTTATTCCTTTTAGAAGTCTGTCACAGACAAGGATGACGTCACACCATGTCATTCAGCAGTTGTGGACTCTCTGGTGACTAATAAGTCTAATTGCAGATGTTGTCACACACATTGCAAGGGAAATTTCCATCTGCATTCTGTGGTGCATGATGACAAAGACGTTGCCACTCTGCAGCTCTATTGACGATAGCACTTATCGTCTGTTTCAATGAAAATAGAAAAAGTCAAAAAAGAATTTCGCTAGAAATTATACTTTTACATATTGAACTATTTTGTAATTGTAAAAATCAAATGTTGTAATAGTCAAATTATCATACCATTGTATATCCACATTTCCCACTGTTAATGACAACTTTTTATCAGTCTTGACAATTATGATTGAAATGCTTTTCTGTCACTGACATGATTTGAACCAATATAATTTTATTAAAATGGATTATCAGTTTCTTTGGTAGTTTTGTTTTGTTTTTTAATAATATCATCTTTTTTTCTTTCTTTTTTTTTTTTTTAAATTTCAGCCAAAAATGTAGCTTCGGACATTGCTCAAAAGCTGTGTGATTCTGTTGCCACTAAGTTGGAAGGAAAAGTTCTTGGAACCTTTGGTAGTAAGTTATTGCTATTATATATTTCTTTGAAATATTGTCTAAATGATATTTTACTGTAAAACATTTTCAATAGAATTTTATACAGCATTGATATTTTCAAAAATAGCATTTATAATTAAAGTATTTATACTGTACCTTTTATCAAAATACATAAATCATTGAGTTTGTATTTTGTGTTTAGTTGGTTTTTTGTTTGTTTTTTAAACCTCAATATATTTACAAAGTGATCAATTTATGTAGTCCTTCCTTCCACAAGATTGCTTATTAAACTTCCAAAGATGTTACACATTTATTTTTGTTTATTTAAAAACTAATTAATGTATTTCAATTTCAAACATACTTTTATAAATAGGCATTTCAACTCTTATCTTTTATGTCAACTTTTATATCATGGCAATTATTCAATGTTAGTAAGTTTCTAAAGAGTATATGATACCCAAATGTTTTTTTATTTAATAATTTGGGGAAGGGTTAGTGTAGTCAGGCACAGAAATTTTTCACAATGCTATAAATGCACTATTTTCTTTAAAAAACAATAAAAAATAAAAAGATTTGACAACACTAAGGGATAATACTTTTTCATCTCATCTTTTTTATATACACATTTCGGCTGATGTGCTTCTGGCCTTCTTCCGTCTATTTTTTGTCAAACTCTGGAGCCGCCTTGTAATCAGGAGCCTACACAGGACTTCGAACCAAACCTTTTATTTGATCCATTGAAACACTTGAAGAAGACAGAGGGCACATCAGCTGAAATTTTTGTGTGTATGTAACAATGAAAATGAGGACAACGGTAAAAAAAAAAAAAAAAAATCTAAATAATACAAATATGAATTTATGATTTGATATTTGTCTTGGATATTTATGATAATTATTTTATGATTTTTATCTGTTACTTAAACAAAAATGGGCTGCTTCTGAAAATTTTTGTTTTCAAACAAGAGAGGAATGACCCCAGAGCCATAAAACATACACATACTATTCCACATATTCATCCTAAAGTTCAACACACTTACCTCCATATAAACAATTTTTTTATATACTTAGATAAAATGAAATTGAAACCTAAAATTAAATAGCAATATAATAAAAAATATATTTAGATTTATAAGGTTAATCCTTCACTATAACTGCTCTATTTTTGGCACCTCCAACTCCAACTCCTCTTCATGTAATTAAATGATTACAATTCATAATAAATAATCATGATATTTTTTATCATCTATTCTTAAAGAGTGTGCACTGTATAACTTTACAAAGCAATCTTGGGCCATGAAAAGTGTAAATTCATCTGGGGTTGGAATCTGTATAGTTTTACGGACTTCAACTCTAGTGACCCCTTAATTACTTCTGGCTCTGGCTTCACAATCCTGACAGATATGTTAATTGACATGACCTTATTACATAAAATGCATGACAATATAGTATTACCTCAAAATATTTAGTGATAGCATTTTTTTCTTGCTCTTATGTTTATAGGTATTACCACAACTGTAAAGAATACTTTAAATGAATCTTGTGTTCAGATTTTGTCTCCACAACGCCGTGTTGATATCCTTCGTGATGCATTGGATGCCAGACAACAGCGTCGTCCTTATTGTATCACTTTTTAATGGTGTTGGCAAATCCACTAACTTGGCTAAGGTGAGATCAGTTAAGAATATTTTATTTATTTATTGTTTCTTTTCAAGCTTTTGCAATTGTGAAACTTATACACACAATCAGTTTGAGTGGTTACAGTTCATCCAATATGGCTGTCATGAATGAGGCAGCCATATTGGATTATTTAACACAAATATTTTAGTAACTGTTATATTTCTAATATATCTAAATATCAACTATGACTATATATTTGAGTGACTAGTGGTTAGTGAGTTCAATTCTACTGGGTACTCTATACCTTTGGCCTTGTGCTAAACTTAAGCAAAGCTGAGTAAATGATAATTAGGGCTATTTTTAATTATTGTCTGAGTTTCAATTTGTTTCTTGGAAGGAAAATGATGATACAAGTTGATTTCTATTTATTTATACATATATATGCGTGTGTATATGTATGTGTATGTAATATATATATATATATATATATATATATAATTCCATATTAAGAAAAAATTGAACACCTATCATGCTGGCTTATTCATAATTTATTTCAGCACATTTCTTTTTAAAAGAAGTTTGCATCATCAGATAGCCAGATACACAATGAAAAAAATATATATACATTGTTTCTTGTGGACTTTTTGTCCTCTCTTATTTAAAAATAAAAATGTATGTATGTATATACACATAGATACACACACACACACACACACACACACATAAAGTGCTGTTTGAACTTAGACAAGCTGGCTAATCTGCTTACAGCATATCTTTGCATATTCTATAATAATATACAATGATTCTAACCTATCGAGTGTATCAAAGTAAATTCAAGTGGTTACATTCCCTTGTTACTCAAATAGGGCCGGCGTGGCCTATTGTCGGTACAGCCAGACAGCAAAGGAATTTATCCCTTTTCACTTGTTAATACAAGTAACCTTAATTTTTTTTCCCGTTATTATCCCTTTAAATGTTTTCTCTATTTTCCTCTTAAAATAGTATCAAGTGAGGTTCTAATTTTTGGAGCTCCAGGGAGTATGGAGTACCCCTCCATTGCCGCCCTGTCGGTGGGGCGTTAGAATATATCAATTGCACCTCTGCAGAGGAGTAAGAATCCCCCAATGGGTCTATCTGTTGGCCATGGTGCTTAAGAATGGAATCCTGGGGATGAGCAGTCCATGACAAGCAACACTCCACTTAGACCCTTACTTAGGCTAGACAGGATGTCGGAGAGGCCCCCTCCGATCAATCAGCTGGCCATGTCAAGCCCTAGCACCTATATGATTGCCCCAAGCCTATTGCCCTTATGGCAACCCCAAGCCCTTTTTATCATATTGGTGCTAGAAGGCGGTGGCTGCGGGCCTTCATGTCCTGGGTATGACGTTAAACTCTATCTGATGGTGAGGTTCCAGTTCTGGAGGTCTGGGGAATATAGAGCACCCCTTCATCATCATTGCTCTCTGGTCCACTCTGACCTGGAGTGGTAGTACCTGTTAGGGTCCCATCTATGGGCCAAATAGAAAAACATGAGTTTATAAAAAAAAAAAAAATTAAGTATCCTTTAAGAATGAATTTTATTTCAAAATTTTGTTGCATTAAATGACCCACCAAGGTTGATATGCCACAAACAAACCAGGCCCTTCATTGCCATTACTCACAGGTTCACTCTTACCCAGATTGATAATACCTGGTAGGTAAACATCTAAGGCTTAAATAGATCACAAAATGAGGTTTTTTTTTTAAATTAAATACCCAACAAGAATGAATAAAACAAAAGTCTTCAAGGGTTGACATGCTGTAAACTCCAACCAATCAATCTCTATTTATATCTCTTATTTATTGAAAACTTATCTCAATTTCATCATTATTGTTATGCTATTTTAATATTTTACAGGTGTGTTTCTGGCTTGTTGAAAATGGTCTGCGTGTGCTAATTGCTGCATGTGACACATTCCGTGCAGGTGCTGTTGAGCAACTGCGTACTCACACCCGCAAATTGAATGCTCTTCACACACCCGAGATGCATAGTGGTGTGCAGATGGTGCAACTTTATGAGAAAGGCTATGGAAAAGATGCTGCCGGAATTGCTAAAGAAGCTATTAACTATGGTGAGTCCATTTTATGTTCAATTTTTATTCTTGTTAATATAAAACTATAGAAGTCAGTTAGTCTACTGTTGGTTTTAATAACAGCAGCTAAGTACAACTCAAGCAGTGTCCAAAACAGCTGGTATAAATAGAAATCAAGAATGATCCATCCATGAATCTGGGTGATTTGGTGATTCCATTCCCTGAGTTCTGATTGGCTGCTTGACTGCTTGTTTTGAATGACATTGTGGAGTCATATATATATATATACTTTGTCGTTTTGCAGTGGACTTTGTGGCATTCGGTTTGTATTTGAGTTACAACCGTTTGTTGCCTTGTCTTGGAACTTTAATTATTCTTCAATGTCCCTAGTTATCATCTAGTGAAAATGGCAAAGATTTTGGTTTTCATCATTGTTCTATGTTTACTACGTATAAAAAAAATGCAATGTGTATCCATATTGCCATATAGATAATAAGAATGGAATCATCTGTTTTTCCTATAAAACTTGTTAATTCCACCTCGCAATGGCTAATTACTGTTCATCTTGTATTTTGCTTAGTAAACCTTTTTTCCCTATCCTTAATACTCGTGTTTCTTACTATTATTTCTCTGTTAACTGATACTCAAATTACAACACTTATATCGTGTAAAACATATAAAACGTTTCTACCACCCTGTCAGTGAGGCTTAGGATACACAGATTGCATCCCCTGCAGGGAGGTAAGACCCACCCACAAATTGTCTCCTGGATACTGCACTACACTGCGTCATAAGGTAGTGAGGCACCAATTCTGGATTTCTTGGTAGTGTGGAGTTACCCCTTCCTTGCCATTGCTCCCATGTTCGCTCTGCAGTGGTAGTACCTTTTAAGACACCCCCCCCCCCCCCCCCGTTAATACATTGATCAATGTCTCTTATCTAGCAAGTTTATAATGCTAGAGATCAAATATTATTTTAAAACATTTTCTTATATAAATTCATATGTTCTAAATACAACAAAAAGATCTTCTGATGGGATATGGAATTATTCCTTATATGAATTCCTGCATATGTGCATATCTTAATACCATGTTCTTTGTTACAAAGAATGATATTGAACTAATTCAAATATTGATTAACTATATCTAAATAAATTTTAAATTAAAATGCATAAAAGTTTGACTGTCTTCCCTGAAGATAATAGGACTTTGTAAAAACTATTATAGAGCTAATATATAAAATTCATAAGATTTTATTTAAAATAGGTGTGTATATATATATATATATATTTATTTATTTACCAACCCCTCCGCACGAGCAGGATGTGACACAAGGTCAACTTCTTAAGCGAAGTTTAACATGGTTTGAATTCAGTTTTCTTTCTCCTAGACCGGTTGCCTAACCAAGGTTAAAGAGCCCAGTCTGCCCTACTATTTACCCATAGCTGGAGGGAGAGTAGGATTCATACCTTTCCAAAGGGTATTAGCGCTAATATATATATATATATATATATATATATATATATATATATTTTATATTTATTCCTTTTAGAAGTCTGTCACAGACAAGGATGACGTCACACCATGTCATTCAGCAGTTGTGGACTCTCTGGTGACTAATAAGTCTAATTGCAGATGTTGTCACACACATTGCAAGGGAAATTTCCATCTGCATTCTGTGGTGCATGATGACAAAGACGTTGCCACTCTGCAGCTCTATTGACCTCGATATTGAACCATTCAGCTCCTGTGCAACACATCTCGCAAACCTTGTTTGCATATCTTAATACCATAATCAGATATATATATATATATATATATATATATATATATATATATATATATATATTCACACATTTATATTCACTAGCAAATATATGCACCCTCCGGGTGCAAGTATTTAAGTTTTAATGTAATAAAATATTGTATTAAATTAGAAAGGCTAATGAAACTAAATAAGAATACAGATAAAAAGATTTGAAACAGAGGGAGTATAATAAAAGATTTGAAACAGAGGGAGTATAATAAAAAATGGAACAACTGAAACTTACTATTCCATCACTCTCGTCTTTCATTGTTATTTTTTCTAATTTAAGTATTTAGTTATAAGAGGAAGTAAAGAATAAAATGACAGTTATTTTATCTTGTTAATGGATTTCATTTAAGATTCATTGAAGAGATTTTTGCTTATATTCATTAAAATAAAACCAAACAATTAGAAATCAATAATACTAAGCACATATTTATTAAATTCGATTTTTTAATATTAATATGCAAATTAGCCTTCCCGTTTACACTGTAAACCACCATTTTGTTGTATATATAAATATAATTGCATGTTGTCAGTATGTAGACATAGTTAACAGTACTAATAATGTAAGACAATTTTATTAATAATTGAGGTTAAATAAAAAATAAAATCATGGAGAATGTGATGTCAATAACTAAGAGAATTGTGACTTGAGTAGGAATATAGTTTCGGTTACAGACTGAAAAACACACAATCTCCATTATAATAAGATATCAACAGTGTATAAATAAACTAGATTTTAAGCTTATGTAAATAACTGTTACAATGTTTGTTTTTTTTTACTCTTCGCCAGCCCGTGACAGCCGTATCGACGTGGTTCTTGTTGACACTGCTGGTAGAATGCAGGATAATGCACCCTTAATGAAAGCTTTGGCTAAGGTAAGTTTCTTTGTGCTACCTTTTTAATTACTTGTCCCTTGCAAAGCCTTTTACATAAAAACTGGAATTTTGGAATTGCTGTTGATAAAAAGCGAAGCAAAGTACGTGAATCTTTTCCTGAAAATACACAGCCCATCCTTTGCTATGAGTCCTTGCGTGAAACCCTAGTAACTGTGCTAAATCACTAAGAAAGTAGCAGAAGGCACCAGTGGTACAGCATATGACATTATCCACCAACCCTTACCTTATATATATATATATATATACTCCCCATCCCCCTGGGGTTAAGCACTTTGGGGAGGATTTCACTGATGACCGCCAACTAAAGTGTAAACACAACGTTCTCCTATAAAAGGGATGGAGCACTCTATGGTGGCCTTTACATACATACAGATGTGTGTATTAAAACAGTTAAAATCCCCTTTGTGTTTTGTGGGTGATGATGGCCGAGCAATTAAGCTGTCCAATTGCTGCTGAATTGATCAGAGTTCTATCCAGGCTGTAGGTAGCTCACAAAATGTCGAGCCACACTGAAGAGACTTGATAAGTCGAAACACCTGTCTGTGGATGACTATATATATTTGTATTTATTTATTCTCAGTCTTAACCCCTGGATACTGTGCATTTCCAACGATCATACTCGTACCCACCGGTAAGCTACTACTCATACATTAACACATATATATATATTTACTTACTTACTTACCAACCAACCCCCTCCGCACGAGCACGGTACGACACAAGGTTAATTTTTTAAGCAGAGTTTAACAGGTTTGAATTCAGTTTTCCTTCTCCTAGACTGGTTACCTATCCATTGTTAAAGAGCCCAGTCTGCCCTGCTATTTACCCATAGCTGGAGAGAGAATTAGATTCGTACCTTTCCCAAGGGTATTAGCAGTATGTGAAATGCAAACAGCTTCGTCCAGGAATTGAACTCTGGTCGACAAGTCCATTTCCTACGACTCTAACCATTACACCATGTGCCTCCAACCCTTACCTGATATGTACTTACCTAACCTCTCTGTTACAGGCAGGATGTGACACAAGGTCAATTTTTAAGCAGAGTAAAGCTGGCTTTAATTCAGTTTTCCTTCTTTTAAGCTGGTTGCCTTAGTAAGTTAACGGAGTGGCCTATTGTCTGTATCAGCCAGACAGCGAGGGAGTCTATCCCCTTTTCATTAGCAGTAGACGAGGGAGATTGTCTTGCTGAGGTGGAATGCCACACCTACCCTCAGCTTCCCACTTTACTGCACAGATCAGATTACCCAATCTGTGCTACTAAGTTGGTAGGGATTGGTATCGAACCCAGAACCTTGCGATTCCGAGGTAGGTGCTCTACCAACTGAGTTAAACCAACCCCAGTTGCCTAAGCAAGGCTAAATAACCCAGTTAGCCTGACTATTTACCCATAGCTTGAGGGGCTGGGTGGAAGATATAGATTCCTGCATTTCCCAATGGTATTAACACAAAGTGAAATGTAAACAGCCTCATCCAGGATTTGAACTCTGGGCACTGATTCTATTTATTATAATGATAACGATTACGCTAAGCATGCCTGCAACCTTCATTACCATTACTCCCAGGTCCACTCTGACTTATGGTCAAATAGATGAAAAAATGTGCTTGGAAAATAAAAATCATTTGAACCAGAATAAATAAAACAAAAACACCTTTGGCAAAAATAACCCAATATATATGTCGTAAAATCTTTTAGAAAATAAATAGTAATATCATTATCAGAGGACTAACCTAAATGGAAAACTAGGTAGATATTTATCATCATCAGGTCACACTGACAGCATGGATTCCCATGACTCTCTTGCCACCTGTCCCTATTGGTCATTGCTCCTGACAAGTCCTCCACACGGCATCCAAAATCTGCACAGAGCTGATTGATGTAGATTTTTGCTGGTCAGCCTACAGTTTGTCCATGTGTAGGTGTCCACAAGAGAACGTCACTTATGAGTTAATTCTTGCTTCTCCAGCAATGTCTTGTTTGATGGGGGAAAGTGTCCATACAGCTGCTTTCTTGTGGGGTTCTGCTTCCAAGATTTGTTCAAGACAGCACACAGAATTCTAGCCTTTTCTCTGTTTCATTAGTCCAAGTGGTGCAGCCACTGACACAGCTACAGTTTGGAAGAATTCTCATTTTATTTTATCAGTGAAATCAGATTTCCACATTATTTATACTGTGTAAGTATTCATTGTTTACAGATTGAACATAAAGGATGGGAGGGGGGGGGGATGTACCATGTCTACATGATTTATCTAAACTTGTATTAAAAACCTTTATTTTCAGCTTATCAAAGTGAACCAACCTGATCTGGTTTTGTTTGTCGGTGAAGCTCTCGTAGGCAATGAGGCTGTTGACCAACTTACCAAATTCAATCAAGCTTTAGCTGACAACTCCAACATGACTAACCCCAGACTTATTGACGGAATTATCCTCACCAAATTTGATACAATTGATGACAAGGTAAGCAAAACTTTTTTTCTTTTTTTTAATCTTTTTTTTTTTTTTTTTTTTCAAAAGAATTAATGAATATACATTGGCCTAGTCAAAACAGTTTTAAAAGATATATACATTTCTTAAGTAAAAAGCTCTTAATTCTTTGCAAGACAATTTGGACTTATTAGTGATTCATTTATAGATAAGTTGTTGTTTTCCAGGAAGTTAATACTACTTCAAAGCTGGTAGGCAAACTATCCAAACCAGTTTCACTTATTAATGATATTCATTTTTTTTTATCATATTGTGTGTGTGAGAAAGAGAAAGGCTTCTGTAACCAATTGTGATTTTCCTGTGTTAGATATATGTACATATCACTAAAATTGTCATTCTGTGTGTGTGTATGTTTTGTTGAATACCATGGAATATTTCATCTTGATCTTCAGTTGCATATGTTCAAGCATTCTTACCATTTTTCTTTTATTGGGTCCAGATGTTAGAGATGGTGTTCAATGTTTTGTTCCCATATGCTTTCAACCACATCTTCAGAGGGATTATTTTTTGTAATTTTTTTTTTTTTTTTGTTTTATTCTGTTTGGAGGGTTTATTTTCAAATTATGTATGTATAAAAATTAAGAATTCAGTTTGGTATATTTATAAAGAGTGTTCAATATCTGGGATAGAGCATATATCAATCTTGGTATGATGATTGCACAGGCAAGAAACTGACAGTCACCAAGTGCCATTGACTCAGTGTCTATATATATATATATATATATATATATATATAAATCACTGGGCAAATGTAATATCACCATATCGTAGAAAAGTTCATGCTAAAATGTCTAATTTTTTCAAATAATTTGATTGCAAACAAACTTTGCAGGGATTTACTATCAATAAAAGTATGTAAAGTTGGCAGAGTAGCTTATTGTTGGTATCAGTTGAACAGCATGGGAGTCTATCCCCTTTTTACTAGCGCTAGACCATGGAGATTGCTTTTGTGTCTTAGGTGGAATGCCACACCTACTATCTGCTCCCCACTTTACCAACAGATCTAAGTTGTGCTATTCATGCACTGAGTTGGCGAGCGCTGGTATCGAACTTGGGATCTTCAATATCAGCCCTCACCAATTCAGCACATGAATAGTAAAGCTTATATCTGTGCTGTAAAGTAGGGAAGATGATAGGTGTGGCACACCACCTCAAACACAAAAACAATCTCCCTGGTCTAGTGATAATGAAAGGGGGATGATTCCTCATTATCTGGCTGATACTGACTATAAAACCAATTCACTGACTTTTTTACAATATGCTAATCCCCACTACCATATAAAATTTGAAAATATTTCTCCAGTGCAGCATTTAGTAAAAACTATAAAATTAGTAATTAAATTTCTACTAATCCAACTAGTGTGTACATGTCAAATTGGCGTCTCAGCAGTTAAAAATCAAATTGCATTCTGTGTTAGTTCTCTAATGTTTTTTGTTTACATCCACTTGTTTTGATCAATTTCTATTAGAATCATCCTGAAGATCCTCACGGTGACACCTAGATAGATATATTCTGCTTTTATCGCTTTAATAAACCAGCTCTACAGTTTTTATATTCATTTATAATTCTGACTTATTTGGTTACTTTTTTTTTTTTTTTTTTTTTTGACAGTGAAAATTATGACTCACTCAATTTTTTTTGTCTTCTCCATTAAGTTTTTGAAGAGAGGATCTCTTCAAAAAACATATCAATTACGTGTGTGTGTGTGTGTGTGTGTGTATATATACATATATGTTCAGCAGCCAATTTTTATTCATTCTTTTTAAATTTTTCTTTTTTCCATACAGGTTGGAGCCGCTATTTCCATGACTTATACCACTGGTCAACCTATTGTCTTTGTTGGAACTGGCCAAACTTACACTGACCTAAAAAATTTGAATGCTAAAGCCGTAGTCCATGCTCTCCTGAAAGCCTGAGATGTTATCAATTTTTGATACTCCTGTCAAAAAATGAGGAAAGAATTTTCATTCTATGAGAAGTCAAAATCTCTTGAAATATTTTGTCCTATTTCTATTTCTCTCTCTCTCAAATCTGTTGCCCCTACTACAGTCTCTAAATTTTCCTCACCTACTTTAAGAATTAAATAAAAAAAAAATAATTCTACCCACTCCCAATTCTTTTATCTCCAAATATGTTGTAAAAGTTTTTTTGTGTAGGTGTGTGGATGGATATGTTTGAGAGGGAGAGAGGTGGAGTCAAATGTCAACAATATTTTAAAAGAAAGAAAAAAAAGTTATATTGGTGGATGGGCAAAATTTGTTCTAGTTATCTTTTTATTTTAAATCTTTTAACATTCTATTAAAAAAAATTTTTTTTTTTTTTTTTTTTTTTTTTTCATTTGTTTAATTTTCTCACAAAATTTTAACAAGCAATTTTTTTTTTTTTTTTTTTGATTGATTCTCCCTTTTTGTGTGTGTGTTTGGTGACAGAATGACTAAGTTGAGACAATGACCATATTTGGTCTCTTGGATGTTAAGCATACCTTCCTGTCTGTGGTGGGAAATGTTTATGACAGGGTATCTTGTTTATATATAAACAAAACAAAAATTGAACCTTAAAACAATTGTTCTTTTTTTGTTTTGTTTTTTGCCAAATGAAATGGTGTTGCAAGTGTATAGCTTGAACTTGGCTCTACAAACACAAGTAACAGACTTCCTTCAGAGGCTGAAAAACTCCTTAACTGATATCTTTAAAAGGTAACTTGTCTTCTATTAAAACCAAAATATGATTGAAGAGTGGGGGTTGTGATTTTGAATTTTCTATTTCAATCTGACCATACCATTAAGGAATTTTTATATAATCTTAATTCAAGAGTTTTATATACATATATATATTTAAAAAAATTTAAAAAATTTTAAATTCCTTAAAAGTATGGGTTGCCTGTATTTTTTGAAAAGTATAGCAGAGAAATCAAACATGAGAATTTCTTATTAAAATTTTGATTGGTTGACAATAAGTCAATAACCATACATATTTTGCAAGAACTTATTTTTGTTAATACATTCATCACTTTCTCTTATCTTGGTTGGCGGGTTTATAATGCTAGTGTTCAAATGTTGGAGAGTTGTTCAGTTATTTAAAAAAGCTTCTTTTTTTTTCTTCTCTTCACTAAAATTCATATATCCAAAATATAACAAAAGCGAATTCATTTGCTGTACTGAAAACTACTCTAGAATATTGATTGGTATATTAAATATGTCAATTAAATCTTAGCATTTCCAAGCCAGTTATTAAAATATGACTATCACAAGTAGATAACACTAATTAATATTAGTCCAGGTTAAAAGCGTGGTATGGCTAACCCAAAGCCAAACAATTTTAGACCTATTTTTGCGATTCAGGTATCATTCCCCAATGATAGTTGCATTAAAAATATTGGTCTAAAAAGGTTTGGCTTAGAGTTACCTTTACCACGCTTTTAACCTGGACTAATAGATAAATACTGGAACACTATGCTACTCAAAAAGGTAAATCATATCAATTACTATTCTGTTTTTTTTTTGTTTTTTTTGGGTTTTTTTTCCATATTCAATGTACCAGTGCAATTTTTATGATATTTATCACACATAAATACCACACACACACAGCAAGACCTCTCACTAGAGATAAATTACAAGACCCCCCCCCCTTCTCTGTTGAAGCAATTTTGATAACTAGAAACTTTTACTGGAAACTCACAATCTAAACTTATTATAAAACATGAAATTAATTTTATTTTATCCAATTTCCATAGTAATTGACCAAAACATTATTATTTATTTTTTTAAAGTGTTTTATAATTTGCTTTGAAGCATTGTGTTTATATTGGTTTGTTGGTTGGTTGGTTTTGAAGGCTATCACAATGCAAGTGTAAAGAAAAATAAGGTAACTATGGTGTTGTTTGTTAACCTTTTGATTTATTCTTAATATTTCGAGATAGATCTCTTTTAATTTAAGATTTTCCCTTCAAGATCAGATGACGTTGATGAAATTGAAATTTATTGATTTGTTTTAATATATAATTTACAAAGTAGTTTTAGTTTAAAAGGTGTAAACATAAGTTTTTGCTATTTGAACCAACAAGGAAAAATGAGTTAAATCATGGGTTGTTTTTTCCAAAGATAATGAGGTCCTACACTGTGTGTGTGTGTATTCTTTCAATGCAGGTCACAGGTTGTAGTTTTTTTAATCTTTTTGATTTTATGTCTGATTTGTATCTTATAGAGTATAAATGTACAGATGCCTTTTTCAGCGTAACATAACTTAAGTTTTTCAAAGTCTGTGTTAATAATATTTAGATAACCATGTCTCTTTTGTTTAAACCCTAAAATTAAGGAATTTACTGCTTCTTTTCATTCATTTAATTATTTATTATCCAAAACAGGTTCTGGTTTCTCAAATAATAATTTACTTATCTACCAGTTAATGCTACTTGGTAATGATAGTATGTATTTCAATATACAACATGCGGTCCAAAAGTTGGAGGGTGAAACTTTAAGGAAATTAATAGAAAATAAGTTTTTTTTTTTAAATTTTTTTCTTGGAGTATTTTCAAGAGAAAGACACACTGGATAAATTGGTCAATCTTTTGGTGATCAGTCATTTCAAATATTCTAAACTTTTATCTACTGTTATATATTTGAAATTGTAACTCCAATAATAAAAATAGGCAAAAGTTTCAGGAAGATGTCATAAATTTTGAATAAATGATTTGTTCTGCAGACAGAACCCAATTCTTTTTAATAAAGAATGGTTAGAACTTTCCAATACTGTTAGTCCCATAATACATGTTATATTTGCATATAACTTTCATGCACTAAATGGGACAACTATTATGGGACAGAGGTAGTACCTGAAAAGTAGTAATGAATGTTTAATTTCCAAAGTTATTAAGAAAACATTTCAATTTAATATAAAGATAAGTTATATTTTATTGATGTTCACTTGTAAAATGTTTTACATATAACAAGAATTACTAAGGAAATTTTAATCTATGCATACTAAGGCCAGATACTTTACATTGGTGCAAGGAATAACAGTGGCTTCTTTATCTGTGATTCTAAATATATTGAGAATATACAATCCTTGTACTCATATTTGAAGCACTTAGATTTGAGTTAAAACCTATAGTTAGACTGATATTTAGAGTACTCAAAGTCAAATTCTAAATTTTAGCAGTATGTACTTTATTTTTTTAAGTGTGATTAAAAATCAAATCTTGACTGGCTGGGATGGAAATGAACAGGTATTAATTCCTAAATGGGCATGAAAAAATAAAAGGATAGATCACTTCTGTTTTTTGTTGTTTTTTTTTTTTTAATTACTTTGATATTTCATACTTGCTAACAACAACAATATAAAAAAAAACTCTTTGCTTTCATATTAAGCTATGATAAAATATCAAAAAATCTTTATTCCTTGCTCATCTGACTCGCTCAACTTAAACTCTTTGCATTTACGATTCATTAATTTCTTCTTTTTTTTTTTTTTTTTTTTTTTTTTTTTTTTTTTTAAGATGGGAATTCATTTTAATTAATCAATTTGCCTAATTTTTGTTCTGTGTCTCCTTTTGGTAGGGGGTATATTTTCTTTCTGTTTGCACTAATTTTTACTTTTGATATTTATCTCTACAACAATAATAATACTCATGTACTACTTGCATTGGTGCTAGCTTAGGAAGAAGAGAAAAAAAACTTGCCTTTTATTTATTTTTTATCCTGATCTTTTTTTCTAAAAGTTTCATATCTATGTTAAGTGTTAACAGCTTTGCATAGAAAACAAATATTCAATGCCCACACACAATTTTACAATGAGCTCAAAATATGGAAAATTTAATTTTGCATTCTTTCTAAATAATCACGTTTTGGGTGAGGGGGGGTGTTTGATCTTGAAACTTTTGATTGAACGTCATTCTCTCAAAGAGATAAAAATAAAAATCTATTTAATTTCAAAATCTTACTTTCTAATTAATTTAATTTTTGCAGTTTTCAAAAGGCAAGAAATTTTTTTTTTTTTTTTTTTTTTTTTAAATTGTAAGGAATAAATCTTTAAAAAAAAAAAAATGAGACCAGGCTTGAAAAGATGCCATATATATATCCGGAAAAATCTTCACAGGGTTCAATGTATTGTTATATATATATATATATATATATATATATATATATATATATATATGACCTACACAAGTCATACACTATCTACCTAGGTTTGGTAGATAGTGTCCGACTCATGTAGGTCCTTATAATCATGCTCTACTTAGTGTATTGATCACTTTTTACATATATAACTTAGAAAACTCCTCCGGTGTTTTTTCTTTTGACCACTACATACAATACTGATGATTATTTTCAGAAAGTATAGGTATGCTAGTCTTTTCTTTTAAAAAAGATTTTTCCCCAGATGTCAGTTTGAAAAAGAAAAAAATTATTTTGAAAAATTGAATTTTCTCGGGTTTTTCCACACCGGTAGAGTTTAGAAGTAAAAAAAATTAAAAATTATATATATATATATATATATATATATGATGTTGTTAGGAAGTCCACATATGCTTCTTCATAAATATATGCGAGGGATGTTGGGAAACGTTTTTGGTTGTATTGGAAGCATTGAAAAATATAAGGTGAGGAATAATAACCAAAATTCAAAGTGGTGAATATTGTGTTATTTTTAATCTTCCTGAAATTATTAGGATTAATAAATAAGATTAAAAACAACACAATAATCATCATTCTGAATTCGACCAAATGAACATAAATAACAGCATTTTTCATCCTCAGATTTTCCATAATGTACTAAAAATAGAATTCAAGTATTTCTTTTAGAAATAAAGTAGAAGTTACTTATTTTTCAAATAATATTTTTTAGACACAACTTAAACTGTTTTAATGGTCAAAATTTTGCAAGTAGCTGATATTGCTCTCATGCATAAACACACACATTAGGGGTGGGGGTATACATACATGCATTTATAAATGCTCTATACTTAGCTTCTTTAATTTACATATTTTTAGTTTCATGGCTTTTGTGTTTTAGAATTGTGGAAAAAGGGCATGAAAATAATAAAGGCCTTGAAAAATTAATTTTCCTTCTGAATTAGATTATTTGTCACTTTGGTTATATTTCATTTATTAAATGTTTACAAAAAAGAATCTACAAATTGAAATTATTATTGCTGTTATTTTCTTCCTTTTAAGGATTTTTATATTCTCATAATTATTAATGTGTCACATCACTCATAAGTTCTTTAACTTTATAACTATTTGAGTTTAAGTATTTTTTTTTTTATTTTTTATACTACCTGCTTTCTTTTTGCTAGCAAAATTTGACAGACGAATGTCTTCTGTTATTGAGTTTTGACCAATTGGTTCCAACATGATCTAAAATTATTTAGATCCTTCTCTTAGACACCATTCTAAATAATTTTCAGATTAAAGTTCAAGCAAGATAGACATCTCTAATATTTTTAGTACCCTAACCCATATGGAATCTTTGTAGTGTTTCTGAATTGGTTGATATTTTTAATAACTTATTTTATTAAGTAAAATCCTTATTTGTGAAACCTTTACTGTTTTAGTTTTTTCTTGTTTCCAGAACAGTTTTTAAATTGACTCTCTTTCCTTTCTCTCTTTTCTCTCTTTCCTTTCTCTCTTCTCTCTCTTTCCTCTCTCTCTCTCTCTTTCCTTTCTCTCTTCTCTCTTTCCTTTCTCTCTCTCTCTCTTCTTTCTTCTCTCTTCTCTCTCTTTTTTCTCTCTTCTCTCTCTCTTTCTCTTTCTCTCTTTCTCTCTTCTTTCCTTTCTCTTCTCTCTCTTTCTCTCTCTCTTTCTCTTCTCTCTCTTTCTCTTTCTCTCTCCTTTTTTACTGATCAAAGTGAAGATTAGAGATTTATCAAAATATTTACTCTTTAAAAAATTTCTATTATTCTTCAAAGATTAATAGATAACTCTTGAAAACAATCCCATGAATATCAATTTTATTTTTCCATTGGCTTTTTTTTTTTCTTCTTCTTTCTCTCACAAATCTTACCAAAGATACTAGAAAGAATCCTTTTTATTTATTTATTTTTTTAAATTCAAATACACATTCTTTTTCATGGGAATTTTTATTTTTATTTTTTTCTCAACATAAATGTTATTTTGGGTTCTCTTGTTTTTCCTTGTGTATTTTTTATTTTAATTTTTTTAAATTTTTTTTTTTTTAATTCTTACTCAGATAACCCTTTTATATCCATATTGTATAAAACAGCCTACTATTTCATTTGTAAATGTATCCGTTATTGTGGTTAAAATGAATGAGAAAAATAATGCATGATTGAAAGTGTGTGACTCTACCACAACATGTTACATCGTAATTTACTTTTTGTTGTTCTTATTTTGTTCAAGTTATCACATTATTTTGACCTTTTTATTATCATCATCATCACCGTCATTATTATTATTATTATTATTATAATTATTATAACAACTCATTATGTTTAATGATAAACTTTCCCCCTTTCCACCAGGTTAAACAAAAAAAATCACTGTATATATGCTTTTTCAAGATATGACAAACATATTTAAACAAAAATTATTGAAAAAAAAAAAAAAAAATGAACCTTGTATAAAAGAGAGAAAAAACAACAACTCTTGTCTTTATCTTTATTCCTTTCTCTCTTTGAGGATATGGATAATGTTTTGTCTATGGATTTTTTAAAGACCACAAAAGGACAAGCTTGTTCACAATATTCTTTGCTTACATCATTTTCTTGTCTTCATTCAATAAGAGACCTTGTGGGGGTCTGATGATCTGTGATTGCGATAGGATTTCAAACCTAAACCATTTTGAATGAAGAGGTTAAAATTCTATCACTAAGCTGCTTTGTTACTGTTTGTCTTATGTATATCCATATACTTATATCCTCTATAAACAGAATTACTTAATTTTTTTTTTAATTTAAAATAATTTTTTTTTAAAGAGAAATGTAAAAAAGAATTGATGTTTTTTTTTTTTTTTTTTTTTTTTTTTTTTCCTCCTCCAAAACATCATTAAAGCTTATCAGGGTTCTGTAGCACAATGTCATATACATCAAAATGAGCAAACTGTACATTATGAACAAGACTATTCTTTTATTGTTTCCTCTTGCAAACCTCCCCACAAGAAAATTAAAAAAAATTGCCTGCATTGCAATAAAATTTGTAAAAAAAAAAAATATTAAAAAAGAGAATTAATATGGAAGACAGTTTCCCATCTTTTTTTTTTTTTTTTTTAATTTTTTTATCAATTCCGGGGAATGGGCTGGCACCCTCCTTTTCTTTTCTTCTTTTCTTTTTCTTTTCTTTTTTCCCCCTTTTTTTTTTTTTTTTTTTTCTTTTTTTTCCCCTCCTTTTTTTCTTCTGCACAACACCTACCCATTAACCGAGTGACTAACTAACCCTCGGATTTGATGGATAGTTTTTCTGGGTGTTTTTGTTTGACTGCTTCCTCCTAACCCAAGATCTGCTCACTATCCTTAAAGATTTTTGGGAGTGGGTCATTGGATCTTACATTATCAGGCTTGGTGGCAGTATATATAGCAGGGTGACCAAAAATGAATCTAATATTTTTTTTTTTTTTTTTTTTTTTTTTTTTTTCACATTTTGGTACTTTGTCTATTGAATAAATTACCACTTCTCACATTGACTGGTTGTTGGACAAAAAAGACTTTAAAAAGTTATTATTTCTATTTAAGAAATAAATGATATTTATACAAAAAAATGTGTTTTCTTTTCCTTTATTATTTCTAAATATTATGAAACAAAATTTTTTTTTAAATTCTTTTTTTTTTTTTTTTGGTTTCTCAGTTTTATAAATTTCAAGATCAAGAAAAAATCAATATATTTTCCATTTATACATATATAAAGTGCAGTTGGTGTGTATGTATGTCCGGATGAAACTACGAAAATAAAACAATTAATGACAAAGTAAATATATATACACATTAGATATCACCGGTTCCTGCTTTTTGTGCAAAAAAAAATGTATAATTTAACATATTTCAAGAAATAGTATTGAAATTCTACTTAAAAATGTCCAGCATTTGTAAATCTCAAAAGTAAACAAATCAATACACCAGGGTTTATTTTGCCCTCTTCTACCCCAGTTGACACTGGGTAGCTGCTTCTAGTTGTTTATAAATAACAAATTCTGTTTTAACCCTTCAATTCCTGAGGCGCTCCTGAGCCAAAATTTACCCTGTGCCATTTGAGCCATTATCTCCACACCCAGCAAACTAGTGCTATGGTGTAGGGAAAAATAAAAGTACACTGGTAGAGCATTAGGTAAAAGAAAGTGAAGTTGATGCCCTTCTTTACAGCAAAAAGAAATTAGAATGAAACTGTACTTTCCTTGTGTTCACTCCTAGCTCCAAAATTATCAATTTCGATATCCTGAGATGGGAAGCTGTGATATATTGGCATTGAATTCTTTTTAAAGTTAAAGGTGTTTCAAAATATGGTAATTGATATCAAGATAGATTTAAAGTTCAAATACAATAACTAAAATAATACATTTATAATTTAGCCCTTTGAGCCCTGAGGAACTCCTGAGCCTCTGCCATTTGAGCATGATCTCCACAACGGTTGTTACATTACAATCCCACTTATGAGGCATGTCGTTCTATCTTAGAGGACTTTTTTTTCTCTTGTGGTAACCTGCGTTAAAAAGAATCGAACACCAATCACTTGTTCACTTATCAACATCAACTTACCATTAGAATTGTCTAGCAGTAAATGTCAGCACAAAGAGAGTTACGGTCTGTCTCGCTCAACAATTAGCCAAAAACTGAATTTCTTTAGCTATTTCCCACATTCGCACTCGTGAAACCGGAAGTGTTGGTATCTTTCTATTAACCATTATTTTAAAATCTATGTTACTGTACATAATTAACAGGCTACCCTTCAATTATGTAACAATACAGGAAACAAGTCCAAATACCCGGATGGAAAATGAAATTGCAACAATATGAAAGATCATATCAATTATGTACATGGGATGTGAGAACTGAAAAATTAGTTATGAAAAAATAATTGCAAAAACAGTCGTAAAATTCCCTGTAAACCAGAAAAAGTAATATATATGAGGTTAGTGAATATATAATAAATTTCTTTATATTATTTGTATATGATTTTATATAACAGTAAATTTACATGCATATATACATAAACAAGCAAACACACACATATATATATATCATCTGTCTAAAATTAACGAGACGAGAATATTGTCAATTTTATTCTTTCATTGTTTTAGAATTAACATTTTCTTATTTTGGAATGTACATTTATTGGTCTGTATATGGGATTATTTATTATAATCTACCTATGTTAGGGCTGATTTAGCTCAGTCAGTAGAGCATCCACCTAGAAGCCACAAGGTTCTGGGTTTGGTACCAGCCCTCACCAAGCTAGGATCTGTGCGGTTAAAGTAGGGAGCTGACAGTAGGTATGGTATTTTGGAATGTACATTTATTGATCTGTATATGGGATTATTTTTGTAATCTACCTATTAGGTAGGTTTCCCAAGGCAAAAAAGATGGCTTTAGTTTTTTTTTTAAAAAAAGGTGTGGACATTTTTTGCGGTAATACATATAAAATCATGAGAAACATTCTGTAACTTTTCCGGGTTTATATTTTCTCATTTTAATTAATAATCTGTATTTTAATCCGCAAATTAGATGCTAAAATTTTAGCTTGCTTCGTACAACGAAGTAGCCAATTAGAATACATCTTTGATTGACTGCTGATGAATTAACCAATCACGATCACCGTAGCATGAGTTGCAAATCAACATAGCTGCCTCCAGCAAAAAGGAATGTAATGTAAACAAAACGTGTTTTATTTGCCTGATTCCGTCTTAAAAATGCCAAGTTAAATCTTTTTCAGAGAATACATGGATGCACTTTCTAGAATATGTCTCAAAATGGAAATTTTTACAAGGTCCCCAAACAAAAATTGCGAAAAAATTCTGCGCATCAAAGTTTTGTTACCTAAAAATCGGCTGCTAATGTCTGCTATTGTTTTTTTAAAAAAGGAATTAAAATTAATTAAATCGATTATTTAAGGTCAAACTTTTGTCTAAATTGATAAGTAGTAACATAATGATCATCAACATAAAAGCAAAATAATATTACACATTCAATTAATTTTTTAATAAATTTAAAAGGTTTTTTTTTGTCAATTTAGATCACGTTTGTGTATCTGTTCAAAAAATTTGATAAACATTAAACAGGAAAACAAAAGGAATAACTATCTCTATATCATGGACTTAAATTATATAAGAAACAAAATGAAAAACCCTGACTATTTGCAAGTTTAACCTTTGTTTTTAGTATGCATGTTATATCTTAAGATATCCGTAAAAGCGTATGGTTTGCAAGGAAGAATAATGGACAAGATTAATTGGATAAAAAATCGTTTATTGAAATAACGAGTGTGAAAATTGTTGTTGTCGCCGTAGATAACGGTAGTAGTTCTCTGGAGTGGCCGAGGGTCGGTGAGGTGTGGGTATCGTATGATACGTCGGAATCTCTCTTGGCCTGGTGCAAGGCGTGAGGTAGTAGAAGTTGAGTTGATACGGTCACTTGGTGTAGGGACCAAGTCAGGAATATCTCAGTGGAATAGTGATGGTCGGGGAAGGTAGTAGTGGCCGAGGGGTATGATAATACGTCAGTTCTCTCTTCACGTGGTTTTGGGAGATTGAAGTTGTGGCTAAGATGTGGGGATAATTTTCGTCTTTCTCTGTGGTGGAGAGATATTTGCTGGTTTACCCCACCGATAGCTTTGGTCGTGTGGTCTCTTTCGCCTGGTGTGGTAGATCTACTTTTGGAAGGAGTTTTTCGTTCGCTAACACTAGAGTGGATGTACCTGGATTTGGAAAAAATGGTGTGAGTTTTTCCTGAAGGGTATTGTCTGGATGGCGATTATGGAGTTGGGGTAAGGCATGGGAATACAGTCCTGATGCTTATGGATGGTTTTGTCATCATCCGTCCGAGCTAGTAGTGGTTGAGATATGGGCAGTCGCGTCCGTGTGAGCGAGTGGGGTCCAAGTAAACTCCTTCCAAAAGTAGATGTACCATATAAAATAGCCTTCGTCTTCGTCGCTCTGCGCTACACGTTAGCCATCATAATTAGCTTCAAACGATACTTTTCTACCACACCAGGCGAAAGAGACCACACGACCAAAGCTATCGTGGGTAAACCAGCAAATATCTCTCCACCACAGAGAAAGACGAAAATTATCCCCACATCTTAGCTCCAACTTCAATCTCCCAAAACCACGTGAAGAGAGAACTGACGTATTATCATACGCTACCCCTACAACCCACTGAGATATTCCTGACTTTTTCCCGCACCAAGTGACCGTATCCACTTACAACGGTATCCTACCGAGACGAACTCAACTCCCTCGGCCACTACTACTTCCCCGACCATCACTATTCCACTGAGATATTCCTGATTGGTCCCTACACCAAGTGACCGTATCAACTCAACTTCTACTACCTCACGCCTTGCACCAGGCCAAGAGATTTCATTATTTTAAAATCTATGTTACTGTACATAATTAACAGGCTACCTTCAATTATGTAACAATACAGGAAACAAGTCCAAATACCGGATGGAAAATGAAATTGCAACAATATGAAAGATCATATCAATTATGTACATGGGATGTGAGAACTGAATAGTTATGAAAAAATAATTGTTCTTATTTTGTTCAAGTTATCACATTATTTTGACCTTTTTATTATCATCATCATCACCGTCATTATTATTATTATTATTATTATAATTATTATAACAACTCATTATGTTTAATGATAAACTTTCCCCTTTCCCACCAGGTTAAACAAAAAAAATCACTGTATATATGCTTTTTCAAGATATGACAAACATATTTAAACAAAAATTATTGAAAAAAAAAAAAAAAAAATGAACCTTGTATAAAAGAGAGAAAAAACAACAACTCTTGTCTTTATCTTTATTCCTTTCTCTCTTTGAGGATATGGATAATGTTTTGTCTATGGATTTTTTAAAGACCACAAAAGGACAAGCTTGTTCACAATATTCTTTGCTTACATCATTTTCTTGTCTTCATTCAATAAGAGACCTTGTGGGGGTCTGATGATCTGTGATTGCGATAGGATTTCAAACCTAAACCATTTTGAATGAAGAGGTTAAAATTCTATCACTAAGCTGCTTTGTTACTGTTTGTCTTATGTATATCCATATACTTATATCCTCTATAAACAGAATTACTTAATTTTTTTTTAATTTAAAAATAATTTTTTTAAAGAGAAATGTAAAAAGAATTGATGTTTTTTTTTTTTTTTTTTTTTTTTTTTTTTTTTTTTCCTCCTCCAAAACATCATTAAAGCTTATCAGGGTTCTGTAGCACAATGTCATATACATCAAAATGAGCAAACTGTACATTATGAACAAGACTATTCTTTTATTGTTTCCTCTTGCAAACCTCCCCACAAGAAAATTAAAAAAATTGCCTGCATTGCAATAAAATTTGTAAAAAAAAAAAATATTAAAAAAGAGAATTAATATGGAAGACAGTTTCCCATCTTTTTTTTTTTTTTTTAATTTTTTTATCAATTCCGGGAATGGGCTGGCACCCTCCTTTTCTTTTCTTCTTTTCTTTTTCTTTTCTTTTTTCCCCTTTTTTTTTTTTTTTTTTTTTCCCCTCCTTTTTTTCTTCTGCACAACACCTACCCATTAACCGAGTGACTAACTAACCCTCGGATTTGATGGATAGTTTTTCTGGGTGTTTTTGTTTGACTGCTTCCTCCTAACCCAAGATCTGCTCACTATCCTTAAAGATTTTTGGGAGTGGGTCATTGGATCTTACATTATCAGGCTTGGTGGCAGTATATATAGCAGGGTGACCAAAAATGAATCTAATATTTTTTTTTTTTTTTTTTTTTTTTTTTTTTCACATTTTGGTACTTTGTCTATTGAATAAATTACCACTTCTCACATTGACTGGTTGTTGGACAAAAAGACTTTAAAAAGTTATTATTTCTATTTAAGAAATAAATGATATTTATACAAAAAAATGTGTTTTCTTTTCCTTTATTATTTCTAAATATTATGAAACAAAATTTTTTTTTTAAATTCTTTTTTTTTTTTTCTGGTTTCTCAGTTTATAAATTTCAAGATCAAGAAAAAATCAATATATTTTCCATTTATACATATATAAAGTGCAGTTGGTGTGTATGTATGTCCGGATGAAACTACGAAAATAAAACAATTAATGACAAAGTAAATATATATACACATTAGATATCACCGGTTCCTGCTTTTTGTGCAAAAAAAAAATGTATAATTTAACATATTTCAAGAAATAGTATTGAAATTCTACTTAAAAATGTCCAGCATTTGTAAATCTCAAAAGTAAACAAATCAATACACCAGGGTTTATTTTGCCCTCTTCTACCCAGTTGACACTGGGTAGCTGCTTCTAGTTGTTTATAAATAACAAATTCTGTTTTAACCCTTCAATTCCTGAGGCGCTCCTGAGCCAAAATTTACCCTGTGCCATTTGAGCCATTATCTCCACACCCAGCAAACTAGTGCTATGGTGTAGGGGAAAAATAAAAGTACCACTGGTAGAGCATTAGGTAAAAGAAAAGTGAAGTTGATGCCCTTCTTTACAGCAAAAAGAAATTAGAATGAAACTGTACTTTCCTTGTGTTCACTCCTAGCTCCAAAATTATCAATTTCGATATCCTGAGATGGGAAGCTGTGATATATTGGCATTGAATTCTTTTAAAGTTAAAGGTGTTTCAAATATGGTAATTGATATCAAGATAGATTTAAAGTTCAAATACAATAACTAAAATAATACATTTATAATTTAGCCCTTTGAGCCCTGAGGAACTCCTGAGCCTCTGCCATTTGAGCATGATCTCCACAACGGTTGTTACATTACAATCCCACTTATGAGGCATGTCGTTCTATCTTAGAGGACTTTTTTTTCTCTTGTGGTAACCTGCGTTAAAAAGAATCGAACACCAATCACTTGTTCACTTATCAACATCAACTTACCATTAGAATTGTCTAGCAGTAAATGTCAGCACAAAGAGAGTTACGGTCTGTCTCGCTCAACAATTAGCCAAAAACTGAATTTCTTTAGCTATTTCCCACATTCGCACTCGTGAAACCGGAAGTGTTGGTATCTTTCTATTAACCATTATTTTAAAAATCTATGTTACTGTACATAATTAACAGGCTACCCTTCAATTATGTAACAATACAGGAAACAAGTCCAAATACCCGGATGGAAATGAAATTGCAACAATATGAAAGATCATATCAATTATGTACATGGGATGTGAGAACTGAAAAAATTAGTTATGAAAAAATAATTGCAAAAACAGTCGTAAAATTCCCTGTAAACCAGAAAAAGTAATATATATGAGGTTAGTGAATATATAATAAATTTCTTTATATTATTTGTATATGATTTTATATAACAGTAAATTTACATGCATATATACATAAACAAGCAAACACACACATATATATATATCATCTGTCTAAAATTAACGAGACGAGAATATTGTCAATTTTATTCTTTCATTGTTTTAGAATTAACATTTTCTTATTTTGGAATGTACATTTATTGGTCTGTATATGGGATTATTTATTATAATCTACCTATGTTAGGGCTGATTTAGCTCAGTCAGTAGAGCATCCACCTAGAAGCCACAAGGTTCTGGGTTTGGTACCAGCCCTCACCAAGCTAGGATCTGTGCGGTTAAAGTAGGGAGCTGACAGTAGGTATGGTATTTTGGAATGTACATTTATTGATCTGTATATGGGATTATTTATTGTAATCTACCTATTAGGTAGGTTTCCCAAGGCAAAAAAGATGGCTTTTAGTTTTTTTTTAAAAAAGGTGTGGACATTTTTTGCGGTAATACATATAAAATCATGAGAAACATTCTGTAACTTTTCCGGGTTTATATTTTCTCATTTTAATTAATAATCTGTATTTTAATCCGCAAATTAGATGCTAAAATTTTAGCTTGCTTCGTACAACGAAGTAGCCAATTAGAATACATCTTTGATTGACTGCTGATGAATTAACCAATCACGATCACCGTAGCATGAGTTGCAAATCAACATAGCTGCCTCCAGCAAAAAGGAATGTAATGTAAACAAAACGTGTTTTATTTGCCTGATTCCGTCTTAAAAATGCCAAGTTAAATCTTTTTCAGAGAATACATGGATGCACTTTCTAGAATATGTCTCAAAATGGAAATTTTTACAAGGTCCCCAAACAAAAATTGCGAAAAAATTCTGCGCATCAAAGTTTTGTTACCTAAAAATCGGCTGCTAATGTCTGCTATTGTTTTTTTAAAAAAGGAATTAAAATTAATTAAATCGATTATTTAAGGTCAAACTTTTGTCTAAATTGATAAGTAGTAACATAATGATCATCAACATAAAAGCAAAATAATATTACACATTCAATTAATTTTTAATAAATTTAAAAGGTTTTTTTTTGTCAATTTAGATCACGTTTGTGTATCTGTTCAAAAAATTTGATAAACATTAAACAGGAAAAACAAAAGGAATAACTATCTCTATATCATGGACTTAAATTATTAATAAGAAACAAAATGAAAAAACCCTGACTATTTGCAAGTTTAACCTTTGTTTTTAGTATGCATGTTATATCTTAAGATATCCGTAAAAGCGTATGGTTTGCAAGGAAGAATAATGGACAAGATTAATTGGATAAAAAATCGTTTATTGAAATAACGAGTGTGAAAATTGTTGTTGTCGCCGTAGATAACGGTAGTAGTTCTCTGGAGTGGCCGAGGGGTCGGTGAGGTGTGGGTATCGTATGATACGTCGGAATCTCTCTTGGCCTGGTGCAAGGCGTGAGGTAGTAGAAGTTGAGTTGATACGGTCACTTGGTGTAGGGACCAAGTCAGGAATATCTCAGTGGAATAGTGATGGTCGGGGAAGGTAGTAGTGGCCGAGGGGTATGATAATACGTCAGTTCTCTCTTCACGTGGTTTTGGGAGATTGAAGTTGTGGCTAAGATGTGGGGATAATTTTCGTCTTTCTCTGTGGTGGAGAGATATTTGCTGGTTTACCCCACCGATAGCTTTGGTCGTGTGGTCTCTTTCGCCTGGTGTGGTAGATCTACTTTTGGAAGGAGTTTTTCGTTCGCTAACACTAGAGTGGATGTACCTGGATTTGGAAAAAATGGTGTGAGTTTTTCCTGAAGGGGTATTGTCTGGATGGCGATTATGGAGTTGGGGTAAGGCATGGGGAATACAGTCCTGATGCTTATGGATGGTTTGTCATCATCCGTCCGAGCTAGTAGTGGTTGAGAATATGGGCAGTCGCGTCCGTGTGAGCGAGTGGGGTCCAAGTAAACTCCTTCCAAAAGTAGATGTACCATATAAAATAGCCTTCGTCTTCGTCGCTCTGCGCTACACGTTAGCCATCATAATTAGCTTCAAACGATACTTTTCTACCACACCAGGCGAAAGAGACCACACGACCAAAGCTATCGGTGGGGTAAACCAGCAAATATCTCTCCACCACAGAGAAAGACGAAAATTATCCCCACATCTTAGCTCCAACTTCAATCTCCCAAAACCACGTGAAGAGAGAACTGACGTATTATCATACGCTACCCACTACAACCCACTGAGATATTCCTGACTTATTTCCCGCACCAAGTGACCGTATCCACTTACAACGGTATCCTACCGAGACGAACTCAACTCCCTCGGCCACTACTACCTTCCCCGACCATCACTATTCCACTGAGATATTCCTGACTTGGTCCCTACACCAAGTGACCGTATCAACTCAACTTCTACTACCTCACGCCTTGCACCAGGCCAAGAGAGATTCCGATGTATCATACGATACCCACACCTCACCGACCCCTCGGCCACTCCAGAGAACTACTACCGTTATCTACGGCGACAACAACAATTTTCACACTCGTTATTTCAATAAACGATTTTTTATCCAATTAATCTTGTCCATTATTCTTCCTTGCAAACCATACGCTTTTACGGATATCTTAAGATATAACACTGGTGTCAGAAGTGGGATACGAACCCATGGTAGCACGAGTGGGGTCCAAGTAATTCTTGCTTATAGCGGGTTCTTTTAAGACGTGTATGAAATAGGCCTAATATTAGTATTATCGATATAGGTTTTAGTTTGTTTTTATGTTGTTGATGTGGGTTGTGAGTTGACTTATTTGCCCCATAACGAGGTGGAGGCGGGAGATAATGTGCATTCATGTGAGTGTCACATGATGAAAATGGTGAGAATGTTGGTCTTAGTACAAAATTTTTTTGTTTCGCTTCCATTTTTAGGTCAGTCCCTTCGTTGGTTAGGGTGGCGTGCGTTGAATGGTGATTTTGCTTTGGGAGATAGTTTATCGACATCATTGGGTTGATATTCGTGGTAATGAGTTGAAATAAGTGTCGGGTAGGTGCGGGAAATACGTGGTGATGGAAAATAGCGGCCTTTTGATCCTGCCCGCCTGGTGAAGTTCTCGGTTCCAGGCCGTCCGTCCAACTGCTTATTCTCAAAAATGCCTGGGTTTATATGCTACGCGATCGGCTCCAGAAAGCCTTTGAGGTGTTTAGCGGGAAGATTTTTCATTGGTTGAAAATCCGGATTCCTTACAATATTATTTTTTGTTTATTTTGGAATTCCTCTCAAGCGTAACTCAATCCGAGCCTATGCGCAGAACTGCGTCGAATTGGTCACTTCGTGAGAGGGTACCATTGAGTTCACTTCCGTTTGTTGCCTCCGACTTGAGTTTTGATGTTTTATGCTAGCGAGGTGTATTTTGTGAGTAAGCATTGTGAATCATAAGAGATATCTTCTCTCTGATATAACATGCAGGTTTTACTTTTAATACATTTTTACTTGTTAAAAAATGCTTATTTATTTGCTATTTATTATTTAATGAATAAAGTAAATGCTTATTTTTTAAGTTTAATATTGTTGTAAAAATATACCAGTTTTATTTCTTTGTGTTCATTTTGGAAAACTATATATTTTCTTTCATTTTGTTTCTTATTTAAAATTTAAATTCATGATTTAGAGATAGTTATTCCTTTCGTTTTTCTTGTTTAATATTTACCAAATTTTTTGAACAGATATCTCTTGCTAGTTAGTAAATATTAAAATAAATAAAATAGACTGCTAATTTAGGGGAGTAAATTTGCCGTTTTAATTTTGACAACAATCTGCAAGTTTAACCAAAAATGTCTAAAAAAAAAAAAAAAAAAAAAAATTTTTTTAACAAATATTCTCAACTTTGAAGCAGACTATGGGTATAAAGTCCAATATATATATACTAAATTATGCAGAATTTAATTCGGGGTAAAATGTACTAAACTACATGTTTTTATGTTTAGTGGTTTGGGTGCTACTAGGGCAAGTCCTCATGTTTTATTTGAATGATTGTTAGGTACCTCCAAAATAGATCATGATCACTTTATGCCATATTGAAGGAAGAAACGTAAATATATTTGAACTTTTTTTTTCAATCTCACAAAAAAGAAATAACGAACCTAAAGAGTTGTTACAAAGAAAAACTTAATTCAAAGATCAAATTATCTGGTTGGCGAAAAATTGCTCATCATTATCGTGAAAAATAAATAAAAGTCCTTTTATTTACCAACACGATCAGTTTCTTTATTGATATATTTTTTAGCAGAAGTCTATATTCATGGTTCTTTTACTAAAAAGCTTTGGTATTGAAACTTAAAATCTTGATATAATTATTCAGATTATTTATAGAAAAAAAAGTAAAAATTGTTTTTTGCCGGTTCATTTTTTCATAAAATAAAATAGGGGGGAGTAGACCTCGTAAAAAATATTTCCCCTAATATATTTTAGCAAAAGATTTCAGACACCTTTTATTCTAAAGGTAAGTAATTATGGAAATTTTTGTGAAAATCAGACCATTAATTTATTTTTCATAGAATTAAAAAAAAAAACAAACCTTTAGTTATAACTTGATTTTGGCTACTTTAAATTTCAATTAATTTAACGGTGCAAAAATGTAAACATTGTTTTTCATTTATAATTTTCATTATTTTTGTAAGCCGAAAATTTTTTTTAAAAATCATTAGGAGTTTGTTTAATGCTTCTTCTTTCAAGTGAATAAAAAATCTCAAGATAATATTAACCTTTATGCAAGTTTTATTATGTTAGATATAGTGGGGAGTAAATTTCACGGGGAAAATTGGTGGTACCCACGGAAAACTTCAATATATGCAACATTTACGCTTGGGGAAAAAAAGTATATTCAGGAGTCTATAGGTATTCAATTGGCTGCATTTTTTTTCCCACCCTCAAAATTGGTCACGAAATCAACAATTTAGAGCCATATTGACCTTTGGGCCCGTAGCCTATATGTCTCGGGATCAGTTTAGTTGAGTTGTTAGAGCATCTGCCTTGGAACCACAAGGTTCTGGGTTCAGTACCGGCCCTCGCCAACTTAGTGCATGAGTATTGCAGCTTGCATCTGTGCGGTAATGTAGGGAGCTGGTGATAGGTGTGGCACTCCACCTCAGATGCAAAAATAATCTCAATGATCTAGCGCTAGTGAAAAGGGGATAGACTCCCTCACTGTCTAGCTGATACCAATAATAGGCCACTTTGCTGACTTTACTTTTTGACCTGTTACCTGTATGCTTAACAAAAAATAAATAAAATAAACGTGGTGTAATGGTTAGCAAGTTAGTTTGGCAGATCCATTACCACTGAATAGCAAGTTCGCAGGATGTCCCATAAAAATCCCTATGTAAAAAAGTTAATCCAGCCTGGTCGGCGGGTGGAGAATTTTTTATTTTTTGTCTGGGTAGAGGAAATGACATCACATATAAGGATATAGTAAGAAATTTTAATTCAATAATTAACAATATTTTTTTTTAAATAAGATATAAATGAGGCAATTTGTTAAACTGATAAGTGCTAGTGAAAAGGGGATAGACTTTACTTTTTGACCTGTTACCTGTATGCTTAACATAAAATAAAATATATATTTACTTTGTCGTTAATTTTTTTTTTTTTTTGTAGTTTCCTCTGTACATACATACGCACAAATTGCCCTTTATATATGTATAGATAGATAGATAGATAGATAGATTTATCCAGGATGCTTAAAAAGAAATTGATTCATTTAAGATGTAAAAGGTTTCTAAAAACTTGATATTATTTTGTAATCTAATTTGAAATGAGACTTGGTAAAGTTTACCAAGTCTCGTTCAAATGATCTCAGATTTGTAGAAAACAACTTTAAATCCTATGTTTAATGTTTAAACATCTTTTCTCTTCTAGTGAATGAATGAAAAAAAAATGAATAAATAAAAACATTAAACATAAAATTTTGAGTTGTTTCTACACACGCTGTTAAACACATCTCTCGAATAATGGTAGGTTAATTGGTTGGATTTTATGGTATGTCAACCCTTGTTGGGTTATTTTATGCTGAAGACATTTTGTTTTATTCATTATTGTTGGGTATTCCTCTTTTGATATAGTTTGAATATTTCTTTTGTCCTCACACATCGGCAAGAAAGTCAGTCAACCAGTCCAAGGCACGGATCATTTGGCACTCAATGAATAAAACATTGAGTTTCTTCTAAATACTCCCCTTAGCATTCAATACACTTATTCCAGTGAGATTTGGTGAGTATGGTCATGCTGCACTTGAATAATCCTGTGTGTTTGCCAAAGAGTGCTGATCAGAAAGTTGTGGGGATTAAAATAAAAAAATTTTTAAATTAAAAAAAACTCCCATGAACCTTCAGACTGGAAGAACCCTCCAAGTATGTGCAGGAAAAAGGACCCACACTCTATTCCATTTGAACTTAGGCCTTAACTGGGACTAGACACTACTACTGGCCAGGAAGAATTTCCTTACCACGTGGTGGCTATGACCGTGAATAAGGCCTAAATCCTAAAGCTACCTTTTGTCTTTGTCACTTCCTGTTTTTTCCTTGAATTACTTTTCAGTGTGACCACCAAGTAAGATGGCATTAAAAGTAAACCCTAGGAACACTCACCAACAATAACCAGCTACCCTTAAACCTAAAACATTAAATGTCTTGTGACCCCAACAAATTATCAAGAATTGATATTGACTCCTCAAGATGGCAATTTAATGTCTAAACATCATCAACCTT
The DNA here is from genome assembly GCA_023376005.1 of Doryteuthis pealeii. Taxonomy (NCBI): domain Eukaryota; kingdom Metazoa; phylum Mollusca; class Cephalopoda; order Myopsida; family Loliginidae; genus Doryteuthis; species Doryteuthis pealeii. The sequence goes on along the minus strand of CM042147.1, from coordinate 60,633,192 downwards.
GTTTGTCTGAATTTTTTTAGGTGAGTCTTGGTAATTTGCATTCATAATTTTATCTATACTGGGTTAGGTCAATTGGCAGTAATTTCCTGTTCAAAACTTTTACTCATCTAGAACTACTTTGCAAAATATATTTCAAAAGACATAGACATATAACTAACATAAATAAAAGATATAATTAACTTATAACTTACATAAATAAAACATATGACTAACATGAATAAAACATAACTAACATATAACATGTGGGGTGGCAAGAGGTTTTAAAAGTAGCTGGTTATTCTTGGTGCATGTTTCTAGGATTTTGCTTTTAACTCCATCATATTTGGTGGTCATGCTGAAAAGGAAGAGACAAAGGCGGTTCTATGATTTAGGCTTTATTCATTGGTCATAGCCACAATTTGGCAAAGAAATATCTCCCTGGCCAGTAGTAGTAACTAGACACAGTTAAGGCCTAAACTTGAATGGCCAAGAGATTTTCTTGGAGGTTGGAAGTGGGTCCTTTTTCCCACACATGCTCAGAGGGTTTTTCCGGTGAAAGCTCATGGGAGTTTATTATTTTTCATTTTTCATTTTATTTTAATCCCCACAAACTAACATGAATAAAACATAAGGAGATAAGACTGCATACAAAAATATGTATCTACTAAGCTCTTATTTGCACCATCCTCCTATATGGCTGTGAAACTTGGCCAATGTGAGCTGGGGACCTGTGCAAACTTCAGGTGTTTAACCATTATTGCCTTCACCGCATCTTCCATGTGTGATGGCAGCAATTCATCTCTAACACCACTGTTCAGGCAAGATGCTCCTTCCTCCAGCTGGCTCGGTCATACTCTTCGTTGACAACCTGGTAACATCATCTGTAAATCCATCAACTCAGCACCATCTCAGGGATGCAAGAAGCACCAAAGGGGTTAACTGAAAACCTGGCCTAAAACTGTTAAGCAAGATGCCAAGCTGATTCTGGGTCTAGGCCTTTATGGAGTTTGTCAATGGAATTGCAAATGGCTGACACTCTACTTCAATTGCATTGGATCGCTACACATGGTCTGCCTTCATTTGGGATATGGTGAATTTGTTAGATGGAGCCGGCTCAACCAACCCAGGGTGAATGCCGACACAGAATAAAATATGAATATCATTTTAAAAAAAACATGTAAGAAAGAACTTGTGTTAATTCGGCCTGTTGGGAAGTCAGAAAATAATACTTTTTTTTTTATAAAATTCCTCGGGGTGGCCTACAGTCGGTATCAGCCAGATAGCAAGAGAGTCGATTCCCTTTTCACTAACACTAGACCATGGAGATTGTTTTAGCATCTGAGATGGAGCACCACACCTACATTTTTTATAACTAACATAAATCTTTAGTGTTTTGAAAATATAAACTAACTAATTAATTCTAATGTCCTCCAAGCCATCAGCTGGCCCTATTGGGGTGATTTTACCCCACTGCAGAGGTGCAGTCGGTGTATTCTACTGCCCTAGCTGACTGGATGGAAAATCAGGTATCGCTGATCATATACAGAAAAAAAGGGAAACCATCTACCCTTGTGGGAGATGTCTCAAAGAAGCAGCACATATGTTGGGCTGACCTCTTGAGTAGACCAAGTATAAAGATGAACACAATATGGGAACTAATAAGTGAAAAAGCTAGTTTAAATTGTTTTTTTTAAAGTAAATTAAATTAAAAACTATTGGGAGAATAAATGATGCCATTGGATTTTATGCTTTGAATTTCCAAGTAACGCTAATCTTCTCATGACTTCTTTGCCAGAACAATGATGTCATTATTTGAACTAGCAAATATATGCACCCTCCGGGTGCAAGTATTTGAATTTTAATGTAATGAAATATGTTAAATTTGAAATACTTTTGAAACTAAATAAAAATCCAAATAAAATGATTTGAAACAGAGGGGGTATAATCGAAGAATAGAACAACTTTGAAACTAAGTCTTCCATCATTTTCCATCACTCCCTCCTTTTATTGCTGAATTTTCCTAATTTAACTATTTAGTTAAATTAGGAAGTAAAGAATAAAATTACTGTTATTTCTTTATATTAAAGGATTTCTTTTAAGATTTATCCCCGAGTTTTTTGCTCATATTCATTAAGAAAAAAACAAACAATTAGAAATCAATAATACCAAGCGCATATTTAATAAAATTAAACTTTTAATATCAATATGCAAATTAGCTTTCCTGTTCACACTGTAACCCGCTATTTTGTTGCATATATAAATACAATTGCATGTTATTAGAATGTAGATAAAGTCAAAAGTATTAATAAGGTATAACAATTTTATCAATAACTGAGGTTTAAATAAAAATAAATTCATGGTGAATGTGACGTCAATAACTAAGGGAATTGTGACTTGAGTAGTGATTTAGTTTCGGCTTCAGACAGACAAACACACAATCTCCATTATAATAAGATGAGATCTTCATAAGTTCTTTGATGCTTTGTTTGATTAACAGTCAAACAATTCAAAAAGATTTTTCAGGTTCAATCATTGCTATGCTCAGATGGACAAGGTATACTTGATGAAGGATGGAGGGTACAACGGCTGAAATGTTGTGTTTCTATATATCACAAAATAGATGAGGACAACAGACCAAAAAAAATCAAACTATTTAATTAGGGCTTCTACATAATAGGCCACCGATCCATGAAAACTTATGTTAATTGTTTTAATGTACAAACATTATATAGAAATGTAATACATTCACCATCCAGATGTGATTTTTTAAAAAATTTTAGTAAGTATTTTTTACCCCTGACCATAATAGTTACAACATTTGCATATACATTTCATACAATAAATGTAACAATTATTATGGAACACAGTTATTATTACTTTTAACGTCAAGCCCTAGCACCTATATGATTTTCCCAACCCTATTGCCCTAATGGCAAGCCCCAACCCCTTTTTATCATATGGGTGCTAGAAGGCAGTGGCTGCGGGTCTACATGTCCTGGGAATGACGTTAAACTCTATCTGATGGTGAGGTTCAGTTTTGGAGGTTTGGGGAATGTGGAGCACGCCTTCATCACCATTGCTCCCAGGTCCACTCTGACCCGGAGTGGTAGTACCTGTTAGGGTCCCATCTATGGGTTAAATAGAAAAATGTATTTATAAAAAAATTGTATTATCCATTAAGAATTGATTTATTTCAGAACTTTATCGGCATTAAATGACCCACTGAGGTTGATATGCCGTAAAACAAAACAAACCAAACCATTACTTTTAATCGTTCTGGTGTTTGTTCAGAATAACCCACTCATGAATTTACATCTTTTTTAATGTATATACAGTGATGTTGATAGCTTTTTAATTTAGTGCATCCTGGGACGAAAGGATTTGATTTGAATGAGTACCCAGGAAATTTGATGGGTCCCAACTAAAGTTTCTTGATAAATTGCATAGTTTTTATCTATGAACAACTAAAGCCGTCTAACCCCTACCTTGTACCCCATACAGTGTAATTTCGTTTCCAAGAAAAAACTGAAATGTATTTACAGTTAGCTGTAAATGAAGGGGGAAAAAAAGCACTGGGACACATGGATACAATTTTTCTGAGTCCTTTTAGATTTTTATGCATCAGTGACGCAAGACGCGTACCTATCAGCATCTATGTGTGTGTACTTATATTCATCATCCAAAAAGTAAATTTCAGTGATTTGCTTCATTTTTTTTACTGAAGTGTTAAATCCCAAACTTACAAATCGGCCATAACTTGAGTGGTTGGGGGGGGGGACTAAATAAGTATGGCCAATGGCTGAATTGTTGCGAGTTGAAGACATAATTTTAGATTTTAATTGTTCAATGAAAAAAAAATAACCAAATGACTAAATATTTATCTTATGTGGATGGTGAATGCAAGCATCACATTTATATATAGTTCTTTTTTGTATCTTAAAACAAAGTTAGCGTAAATTTTTATGGGTGAGAAATTCTTTACAACCTTTTTTTTTTAGTTTAAATCACAAACATTGACTTAAGTGGGAATCCTGGACTGGACCAGAAATAGACCGCTCTCTATTGTTTCGTTGCACAAGAGTTACCTCCCCTAATTAAACCGCCATTATCCTGTTTTCCAATTTTAATGTCGTAGGTGGAAGTTTTATTACATCAAATTGATTGACGGTACCAAAAGTTTACCGACCCGACTGGAATATAAACATACTTTTTGAATAATTCCAGGTTGGTATTTAGTTATTCATACATAAGTTTTAAATCTTCCACTGGCAAAATATGAAACTTGTAAATTTTATAAACACCGTTTTATTTTCAATTCAAAACAACACATGTTTTAGACCCGTTTCTAGCTCTTTTTTCTCCCGCTTTTAAAGAAATTAAAACCTTTTTGTTTGATTTTTATGATTTTAAAATGTTTATGGCTTTTATATTTTTTGCATATTGGCATTTTCGGATGTTAAATGCATTCTTTTATGCATGCACTTTTAAGTTAAGAAAAATGTAAATAAAAAAAATGAAAGTATTTTTAAAATTTTATTTCTTTTATCTCTAGATCATGTAGAGCAAAATAATTTTTTTTCCATTTAAAAAATAATCTTATTTCATATTACGACAGATTCAAGTATAAGCTTTCAATAGCAATAATATTCATTATTTACTTATGTAGAATTAGAAAGTAAATGAGCCAATATACTTTATAAATATATACTGATAATTTTTTTATTAGAATTATTTTGAAATTTCAAAGATTTCCCAGATTTAAGATATAGTGTTCAAACTAACACGTTTTTCCGAATTTTCTAAGATTCTGGGTATAGTTTTAAATTTAAGGGTTCTACTTTTTTTTATCTCACACCCTAAAAAATAAGTGAATAATAATATCAAAATTTCCGAATAATAAATAGTTTACGATGAATGATAAATGTAAAAACGCAATGTGCTTAGCATAGAGACCAACAATTCAAACGCACATTTTCACTTAAAAAACGAATTAAAATTAATTAAATCGATTATTTAAGGTCAAATTTTGTTTTAGTCGTAAACTAGTAACATAACATAATCATCAGTAACAAAATTAAAATAATATTACATTTGTAATTTATTTTTAATACCTTTTAACAATTAAATTCGCCCCCAAAATCACTAAGTGAAGAATATTTATGACACACCCAAAACAAACCATCATATTAACATTTTAAAACACTTTTAAAAAGTTTCTTCTTAGAAATCAATAACAAAAAACATTGAATACACTATGTTCAGAAAAATTACTCACATGTTGATATTTTATTTAAATGTAATATATTTCTTTTCTTTTTATTTTATTTTTTTCTCAAACGCAGAAAAATAAAATTCTTGTGTTTTCTTGTTTAGAAAAAAAAATGAGCCGATACTTAACAATTCACTATCAACATTGATTGATAAACAAAAAATTGCCAAAAATCAGGGAGTTATCAGGTTTTGGTAACATTTTCAGTATTGACTTAATCAATGAATTCTATAATGCATCAGTTATTTTATTAAAAATATTGCAGATTTCTTTCAGGTTACTTTGGGCCTCCACCTTTTAGGGATTAAAAACACTCAGAAGGGCTATGTCTTTATATTAAAATTAAATTTAACAGATGTCAAAATTAATTTATTTTGAATTACAATGAAATGTTTTAATTAAAAATAGTAATAAAGAAATGAACTTATCATTCTCTTAAATTTCGGAATCATTTCAAACTGATTATTATACGAGTTAAGGTAAACAAATAAAATTTTTTCAAAATAAATATTACTGTTAGCTCCATCCATATGAGTATTTAGAGCAACAATTTTTATACCTAATTAATAGATAAGATTCATTTAAAATATAGTTTTTAGTTTCATATTTTTAGATTCTAAAAACATTTATTTAATAACAAGCTTACTTTAGTAGGCTGATGTAATAATGGAGAAATCTCAGTTTAAAAGTTGGGCCATAACCCCTTTAAACAGAACAAATATTGATGTATAATTTTTTCACTGATAATCTAACTAAAATTATATTTCCTAAAAATAAAACAGAATAAAAAAAAATATCATTTTTTTAAATTTTTAAATTTCTTTTTTTACACTTGATTTTTAGATTTTCGGTACTTATTTTCTACCAAAATCACACCTTTAAAAAAATTTTGTTTTTCTATTCACATCTTCGCTTTTTTGTCTTTTTATTTATGCTTTGATTAGTTTCAATTATATATAACCCCACCAATATTTTGCGCCCCAAAAATAAGGGAAGGGGGGTCAAAGTTAAGTGACCTGAAAAAAATCAGAAAGTTTTGAAATAAAATAACTGATGCATTATAAAATTCATTCATTGATAAATCAACTCTGAAAATTTCATTAAAATTAGATAATGTCCTGATTTTTCAATCAGGCATAGTACTTAATGTAGAAATTATGAAGAAATTTATTATTCAGTATATGGGGTGTCAATGCATGAAACAAAAACTAACGAAAAGATACTTTGCCTTTTTTATTTAGAGTAAACATTTATTTAAAATAAAATCTCTTTTATTACTTCATATACCGAAAATTTTTATTAAAATCAGATTATTAGTTTATTTTTGTTGATTTTTTGATTTTTTAAAGAATTTCCTGTAATCCTTCTTATTAGCAGGTGCACAAATTTGTACATCCCTAGAAGTAGTTGATTGACTTAAAATTATTTCCACAAATTTGTTACAAAATTCACCAAAACATTTTATTGAAATTCAATAATCATTGCATTTTGGATTTTACTTGATGAATCCATAAATAAAATATAAATAATAAGAATAATTAAAATGATAATTTTTTTAAAGTTCCATACATTTTTCCTGAAAAGTAAGGTATTCTGTTGTGCACTCTAATATCACCAACAAATTTATTGTTAAATTTTTAGATAAATTCTGTAACTTTCTTGTATTATAAAAATTTTAAAGCTCTTTTGTTTTTTTATTCATTCATTTAATTTTTGTTTTCTTTCAGAATTTGAATAACGCCTTTAGAAAAAAACAAACAAAAACAAGCTGAATCTGCAAAATGTCTACTTATTTTTACATGTCTTATTTCCCTGATATTAGCCTTATGAAATTTAATTGTATTGAGAAACCCACCATGAATATGACTGGTTTAATCCAGAATGCAATATCCAGGATGAATATTTCTTGCATTAGATTTTGCAATGATAAACATTATGATACAATATTGTAACAATTCCATGTGATGTTACAATGAAAACAGAATAAAATGAACTCATCGTCTTACTTCTTTTCTTCCCCAAAAAGTCTGTCAGAAGTAACTTGATAGATTACTGACTATCAGCCCCTGTGCCTTTTGACTGTATATTCACTTTATTTCATTGTCATTTAAAACTAAAAACCAAACAAACTGTTTTAGTTCTGGTTGTAACCAAAAGTGCTAAAAGATTTTTTTTCTTTTATCTTTTTTAAAACTTTTACTTAAATATTTTAAAACGTAATTTTAAATACTGCTAAAATTTGGACGTTCAATTTAAAAAGATAAATTGGAAGTAAAATATTGGCAAACAGTTTTTATAGTGTTGTGAATTTAATTTAGTTTCAAAAAAGAAAAGAAAAGAAAAGAAAAGAAAAAATGCAGACTTACCGTAAAAGTTAATTTCACTTTTACAGAAAAAAATCTATAAATTCATACTGATGATTTCTGGGCCCATGTATCATCATTATTATTTATTATTAGTTTCAAAATGAAGGGAGAAAATTTAAAAAGTATATTATCAGATCATCTACTGTATAAAATAAATTCACTTGCAACAGGAAAAATCTCTTAAACTATACTGATGATCTAGGAACCTATTATTATTATTATTATTATTATCATCATCATCATCAAATCATATCTCTAAATATTGTGCCCAAATACATAAGATTAATGAAAGAAATATCTTACTAAAAAAATTCATTTGAAGCATTTATTATAAACCTTTAAAAGAAATAAAGATCTCGAAACCTATTAAAATTAATAAGCTATTCTGCATGACAGTTGAAGTAGGCTAAAAAAAAAAGTTCCTATCACAATGGATGAAAGCTTGCTTTGTAAATATTGCAACAAGATGTTTAACAGTGCAGCTGAATTGACTTTACACAAACAGGTTCATACATTCTCATGTGACATTTGTTCAACAGAGTTCATGTTCAAATCTCTGCTATCTGCTCACCTGAAAACTCATTCCAAAAAACCATTCAAGTGTGAGATATGTTCTCGTGGCTTCACCAAACAAGCACAGTTTGCAGCGCACACCAAGACCCACGAGAGTTCACCCTGCTTCAAATGTGGATTCTGTGACCATCTGTTCACAGAGTCTTCAACAATGCTGACCCACATCGAGGAACACCTGCAAAATACCTATCGATGCGGTCTGTGCTCGAAAGGCTTTAAATTGTTCAATGATCTCTCTATACACCTGCGTAGCCACTTCAAGGCTAAGAGCAGCGGTCAACGAGCTAAAAAGGCAGCCGTGACAAACTTGTTTCTTGAACAGATGACCACAACTACAGACAAAATGTTAATTGGGGACACCGTTAGCAATGGTGAGGATGGAGCTGTTGCTTCTGCAATTGGCACAGAAGGTAAACCACGCAAAGTCCACCAGTGTGAGTACTGCAATGCAATATTTAAAAGAAAACACCTTCTGACCACCCATCGGAGAATCCACACTGGGGATCGGCCGTTTAAATGCAGCTATTGCACAAAGGACTTCAGCCGCTACTATGCAATGGTGGCACATGAGAGGTTGCACACAGGTGACCGCCCATACAAGTGTCTTCACTGTGACAAGTCTTTTACAGTGTCTAGCCATCTGAATGTGCACCATAAACTAAAGCATGTAAATCTCCGTCCTCACAAATGTGAGCTTTGTGATAAGGCCTACCGCAGCCCTGGAGAACTGCGTATTCATATGCGTTCACACACTGGTGACAGGCCTTTTTCATGTGAATTGTGTGGGAAACGCTATGCAACACAATGCTCCCTGACCATCCATAAAAAGACCCACTCACCAGATAAAAAACCATATGTATGTGAACTATGTGGCCTGTCTTACAAGCAACCTAGTAGCTTAGGCGTCCATATGCGGACGTCTCACAGCGGAGATAAAGAAAAAAGATATCAATGCGAATTTTGCCAGAAGGGGTTCCACATCGCTGGTAGTTTGCTCCGCCACCGACGCATTCATACAGATGAGAGGCCTTATGCGTGTGACCAGTGTGAAAAATCTTTCCGGGAGTCTTCAGCCCTAAAGACTCACAAACGACGCCAACATCTAGGCGACCGACCTTATGCCTGTGACTGTTGTAAAAAATCCTTCTGCACCCCCACAGACCTTGCTCGTCACAAAAAGACCCACAAGGGTCTTATGGTTCTGTCTTCACTGGCAGCTAGCATTGCTGAAAGTGAGATAAAAGTTTCAAAACCAGGCATGAAAATTGAGAGTGAACCTCACTCTGTGTCCGTTATGGTGCCTGTCTCTATCTCCCCCACTGTTACCCCTGCCACTCTCGAGGAAATGTATGCCACTCATCATGCACAAGCAACGGCTGAGATTAGTCTGCCCCAGGAAATCACTTTACCCCAGGAAGTGTCTATCTCACGAGAAGTGACTGTTTCCCATGAGGTGCCTCTGCCCCAGGACATTACTGATGTGGCTCATGAAGTCCCCTTAGCCCATGAGGTTCAACTTACACATGATGTAACCCTCTCCCAACCGTCCATTCCCTTGACCAATGACTCTATGGTTGCAGCAGCTGTTGTTGTAGCTGATCCGCAACCGTCTGTGATCTCCTCGGCCATTGGACCTGTTACATTCACATTGCCTGTTCCTTCCATCCATCAAACTGTAAGCCTTGACCAACCTGTCACTTTGCCCAGTGAAGTTGCTCTTCATTTACCCCCTCAAATGTCTGTGACTTTGTCCACAGCAAACTCTTCCCCTGAACCAGTGTCCCCAACGTCCCAGTCTGTCACACTCCCACAAGTTGTTCAGTCTCTTACATAATACAACTGGGCTGTGCTGTGCTGTGTCAAACTACTGTATTTGAAACTCCTAAAATAAAGTCTTGTAATTTATTCTTTTCTTAATTAAATGTTTTGGTTTTATTTCAGATACTCAAGTTGACCTTTCTTGTCTTTTCAGTAAATTTTTTGAAAAATGTGGAAAAGAAATACATTTCTATTGAATTCACAGATTTTTTTTTTTAAATCTTATCAATGGGATTCTTTGTATTATTTAGATTTTTTGGACTGCTGTCCTCATGTTTATTGTTATATACATGTTTTGGCTGATGTGCCCTCCGGCCTTCTTTAGGTGTTTCTTGTCATAATCAAGAGCCCTCACAGAACTTCCAACCAAACCGTTTATTTAATCCATTGGAGTAGATAGTTCTTAATCCATTAACCATGACCGAGTATAAATGTTAAGCTATGTTAAGTATTGTATGTCATTTTCACCCATAGTCAGGTTGGACAAATGGAGCAATGGATATAAGGGATGAGTTAATACAGTTCTAAGTAACAATCATCTGTAGGCTGCAGGTTCAATCCTGACTATGGGTGATAACATAAAATGCTTAACATAGTTTAACACTTGTACCCAGTCATGAGAACAATCTACCCCAATGGATAAAATAAAGGGTCCAGTTCGAAGTTCCATGAAGGTTCCTGAGTTTGACAAGAAGGTTCCCAAGTTCAACAAGAAACACCTGAAGAAGGCTGGAGGCACATTGGCCAAAACATTATGTATATAATAAAGATGAGGACAACAGTCTGAAAAATCTAATACAAATTATCAAGTTTCATCTTGAAAATTCAGACAATGGCATTCTACTTTTCTCAAAGAAGAAAAATTTTAGATTCCTAAAAAAATATTAATCTATTGTTTATGACTTTGAAAAGATTAATTCATTAACAATTCTCATATTTCCCTAAAACATTGTAGACATTTGCATTTTTAGTCGGTTTCATCTGAACAAAAATGCTTATAAAATCACTATAAACCCATAAAATCCTGTCATGCCATACATCAGACCATATTACCTTTAGGCACCCCTTTTTGATCTCGATTAAGAAAGGACATGTTTTTCATTTACACCGTCAATATCCGGTTGTTTGTTAGGGGTTGGGGTTAGGGTTAGGTGTTAGTTTTATAATTTTTTTTAAAAATCTAAAAATCGTTTGTTAAAACAACCGGATAATGACGGTGTAAATGAAAAACATGTCCTTTCTTAATCGAGATCAAAAAGGGGTGCCTAAAGGTCATATGGTCCCATACATCAAACAAAAGAAAATTCATTTATCTATAAGTTTATCAAGTTTATGTACATTGATTTTTTATTGATTTTTTTTATAACTTTTAATCGATAAGACAGGAAAAAAATGAATATTCAAATACCTGTTTTTTTAGTGTATAATTAACTTGCACAAAAGGGTGTTGATATATATATATATATATATACTAACCACTCTGCATGAGTAGGATGTGACTCAGTCAATTTCTTAAGCAGAGTTTAATAGGTTTAAATTCATAGTTTTCCTTCTCCTAGACTAGTCGCCTAATCAAGGTTAAAGGGCCCAGTCTACCTTCCTATTTACACTTTGCTGGAAGGAGAATAATTGGATTCATACCTTTCCCAAGAGTATTTGCACTATTTGAAATGCAAACAGCCTCATCCAGGATTTTAACTCATCTCGCTGTGTCCATTTCCTATGATTGTAACCATTACACCATGTGCCTCCTAAAAGTGTGTTAGTATATTGTGTAAAAAATACGCAAAATAGAATAAAGAATGTCATCATATTTACTATATAAGAATCTCAAATGATGAATTATGTCTTTCAATGATTCCATGATATTCACCAGTAAATATTACATATACATGCCAAATTTCATTGCTTTATCCTGAATAGTTTTTGGGTTTAAGTGGGATTTGTCAATGAAAACACCATATGTTGTCTAAAAAGTTTCAGGAAACTAGGGGCCTTTCTTTTCAATTTCAGGTGCTTATATTATTTTTTTTTTAAAGTCATGGATGGATTTTGATACCCAAAATCTTATATCAATCTATATTTTATAAATATCCTATTTTTTATAGCAAAATCTTGTTTTAAACTTTTTTTTTTAATATTCTTTGTGAGTGATATTATAAATGTAAATTGGATTGATTGAAATATATTGACAATACCAAAGACAAGAAAAGTAAATTCAATCCCCCACTTTAAAAAAAAAAATATTGCTCCATATCAGTCTGTAAATAAGAATAGATGTAGGTAAATTGTAAAATCTACTTGTTGACATATGGATGTACCATTTTCAAACATATTTGTGCTTGTGGTAAAGTCACATTGAAAGCACCGGTTCCTGCTAGATCACCAAAGTTAAGCAGCGATGACCCTGTTCAATACTTAGATGGGGGACCATTTAAGCAACAGTAGCAACCTGATATCAAAATGACTTAATTCTGCATTAAATGTACCAAACAGGGTTGATATATCATAAAACAAAACAAAACAAAAAACAAACATTCAGTATTGATCAGTCATGGAAGTTTTTTTTATTTATTTTTTAAATTTATTAATTTTTTATATAGTTTGAAAATAGTTAATTATTAAAAATCAAAATTAGTTGCAAATTTTTGCTATAAACAAACATAAAACAAACTTTAAAAAAAAAGAAGTTTGCTGTCATACTGAAATGAAAACGTATTTTAGATTTCAATGAAATTGATAATCGTTTTTAAAGTTGCCAAAAACTTAACATATATTTTTACCAATCCTTCCGCACAAGCAGGATGTGACACAAGATCAATTTTTCAGTAGAGTTTGACAGGTTTGAATTCAGAGTTTTCCTTCTAGACTGGTTACCTAGCCATGGTTAAAGAGCTCAGTCTGCCCTACTATTTACCCACATCTAGAGGGAGAGTAGTTGAATTTATACCTTTCCCAAGGGTATTAGATCTATGTGAAATGCAAACAGCCTCGTTCAGGATTTGAACTCAAGTCAACAAGTCCATTTCCTATGGCTCTAACCATTAGATCCTGCGCCTCCATATCAACATATATACTAAAAGCAAACTAATGACTGAAAAGATAATCTCAGAATTTTTATCATTAATTTTAACTCCTATTTTTCTACATTTTAATTTTGGTTGCTCTTTTAATTGAAACTCCCCCAAGTCCTCACCCAGTGATGCTGATAGCTTTTTGATTTAGTGCATCCTGGGATGCACATATTTGCTTTGAATGAGTCCTTGGGAAAATTTATGGGTCCTAACCAAAGCCGGGTAAATCCTACCTTGTAACCAATCCTGTGTAATTCATTTCTAAGAAACTATTGAAATGTATTTACAGTTAGCTTAAAATGGTGAGGGGAAAATAAAGAAAAATCACGAGGATGCATGGATACGACTTTCCTGCATTCTTTTTTTATTTTTGTGCGTCAGGGATGCAGGATGCGTACCTATCAGCATCTCTGTGAACCTCTGCATCAATAACAGGAAACTGAGAATCTTTACAGCTTCTCTTGTCATAGAGTGAAAATTAAGATTGAGAAAAATACAAGTTATTAATAATTATTTGTCTGAATTTTAAAAATGAGGCTTGATAATTTGTATTATTTAGATTTTTTAGACTGTTTTCCTCATTTTTATTTTTATATACATAATGTTTTGGCCAATGTGCCGTCCGGTATTTTTCATGTATATAATAATAAAGTCAATAGTCAAAAAAATCTAAATAATACAAATGAATAATTATTGACAAATCTTTATCTAAAAATATCCCAGAATTTGTTAAATATTAATTTGGTGCTAATTTATAAAAGCAAATGAAAATATCTGGCCAATTTTATATATATATATAATATATATATATATATATATATATATTTTCTACTTGATTTTTCAATTTTCTGTGATGTTACAGTGTCTTTTATGATTTTTGTTGGGTCCTCAGATTACAGTTTTAATTAGCTGTTCCATAGTCTTTTATTTGATGTTCAAAATTTTCTTACACTATGTAATAATATGTAAAGAGTTATTTAAAGCTCCTACAATATTGGTGGTGGGGGATGCTGTGATGACACTTGCATTTCCTTTTTGAATATTTTCTGAAAACAAGTAAAATTTGATAATCAAAAATTTGATGCATGGGGTGGTCCAAAAGTCTTGTCACTCTTCTTTTTCTTTTTCTTTTTTTTTTGGGAGGTAAAATAATTATATAATATAACCAAAAATTTTAGAAAAATTTTAATTTAAAAGATTTTTTTTTTTTTTTTTTTTTTTTTTTTTAGAAGTAAATAATTACATATCTTATACAGGATGAGGCAAAATCATCTGATAGGTTTAATTCTTTTAAAACAAAAATTGAATGAATGATAAAAAAAGTGTTTTTATTTTCCAAATGTATCAGATTATTTTGACCCTCCCTGTATATTACGACAGAGAGTCAAAAATTATCCACACTTTTGCCATAACATTTTTATTATTGTCACACTGCGTTATGCGCATGCGTGCTTATAGTTGGCACTGTTGTGGTCACGTGATCGAAGCTTGAGCCTGATCGCGCCATTTTGCTTGCTGTCTTTACAGTGTAAACATGGCCGCTCCACTAGCAGTATGCACCAAGCAAGAACAACGAGCAGTGACCCGATTTCTCTGGTCGGAAGGAGTGTCAGGGGCTGAAATTCATCGAAGGCTTTTAGCACAATACGGAAACCGTGCACTGCCGCGTAGAAGTGTGTATGAGTGGATAGAGAAGTTTAAAAGTGGCCGGACAAGTGTGAGGCACGAAGAGGGAGCAGGACGCCCATCAACCTCCACCAACAATAAGAAGATTCAGCAAGCTCGAGAAATTATAATGGCAAACAGGCAAGTTATCATCGGTGAGGTAGCTTGTTCTCTGAAGATTAGTCATGGTTCTGCTTATCAAATCATCCACGATGAACTCGGCTTCCGTAAAGTCTGTACAAGATGGGAGCCAAGGGAGCTAACTAAAACAAAAAATAATGAAAGTTAAAACAATATGTAGGGTAACAAGACTTTCGGACCATCCAGTATTATATTATTTTCTCCGCTCTTAATTCACAGTTGACAACCTGAGATAAGAGAAAATCTTTTTGAAGCTGTAAAAGTTTGGTTTTTTTTGTTTGTTTTTTAATTAAAAAAATTTAATGACTTATTCTATTTTGTGATAAGGAGTCTTGATTTTTCATTTCATATTTCATTCTATTTGAATCAAACAATTGCACAATTATTTCTTATAATTACTAGCCAAAAAAAAGAAAGAAAAGCCCTCCAACAGTGTAAAATTGATTTTTGAAAGATATTGTTTGAGGGGGTGGAAGTTAAAAATTCAATGTCAGAGGGTTTGTATCATAAGTAAGTAAAATCATCAAATTTATTAAAGGGGTAAAAAAATAAAACAATTTAAAATGAAAACTTAGTTCTGTTCCCCTCAAATAAAATGAATTGTGCACCTATTAATTATCAATTAAACAATTATTTTGAATATTTTACACAAAATCGTTGGTATTTTTTTTATTTGTAAACTTTTTAGTTGAGCTCTTGATACTGAAAAAATGACTATTTCTTGTGTGTTCATAATTTTCTTGTAAAGCTCAATATGTTAGATAACTTTAAATATAGATTAAAATAAAAACAAACTATATATAAATATATAATACCGGGTATCTATTTATTAAAACTTGTTTTAAAAAAACAATGTGGACCATCTAAGATTGCATATTCAAATTTTGAGTATATAATACAAGGTTGTGCTTTATTCTATGTATTGAGGATTCTGGGTAATGTGATGTAAGCAGTGACATAGTTTCGGTTACAGACAAATTGAGACAGAATCTCCATTATTAATAGATTTAGATAATATTTTATTTGATGTTCAAAATTTCCTTACATTATGTAATAATATCTAAAGAGTTAGTTAAAGCTCTTAAAATATTGGGGGGGGGGAGATGCTGTGATCACACTTGTATTTAGAGGAAAGATTTTTTTAAACTTATTTTTTTTACTTAAACCAGAAGCTTTGAATATTTCCCAGACAATTTAATGAATAAGGTTTTATTGCCACTTAACCCTTTGTCTACCACTGTCATCCGCAATAGCCATGTCCAAAATACCAGCCATTTTCCCTAATTACCATTAGAAGCTTACAATGTCCCAGATGTAAACAAACAATCAGTCAGGAATTCCAACTTCATGGGCGTTCGGTCTAAACCATTTTCTAAGAGCTGACGTTATGAGAATTTTCTTTCTAACAGAAACACTTGTTTATTTTAAGTATTGCTAAAGCAAGGTTTTTTTTTATGGTTAAGCGACATCACTAACAACAGCTCAGTACTAATTTTAGCCATTTTCAAAACTAAATTCAGAAATTTTTCAAATGAAAATTACTAGTAAGTTTTTAAAAAAATTAAAAAGGTCTATATCATTCATACTAAAATGATGCCAAAAAACATCAACCAATGATTGAAATTTACTTATATTTTCTTTTATTTTTAGAAATTTTGCAATTAATTTCAACAGCTTGTTGAGGAAGCTTTCACTTATTTAAATGTATTGAATGATACATCATTATGGAGATTTACTTATTAGTCAAAAAAATATTTTTATGGGGTTTCATCAGAAATTTTATTTTGAAATAAGAGTGTCACCACCAGCAGCCTCAAAATTTTGTTGCAAACAAAAATTACCAATGAATTCAATGTTGTTTTTTTTTATAAATGCATACCAAAATATCCATAAAACTATTCAGATTATGGTAAATTTTCTAAATAACTAATCTAGAATGGTATCTGACTCACGAAGCAAGTCGGTAAATATGGTAACTTAGGTATGGATGCTGAATAAAGAAAGATTCCTAAAACATTTTTTTTCTTTTTAGTGAGATCCAATGACATTTTTGTGATCATCAATGCAATAAAAAGTATTTCCATTAAATTTATTCTAATTAAACTTTTTGTCATTACACCCAACCAAAAGGAATTGTTTTTCTTTTAAGTTAAGTTTGAACATTGAGGATGAAAAGTCAGCTAATTTGTTTATTCATTAGTCTACATAACTATAAATGTAATCCCAAAAGTAAGGTCTCCAAAACATAGTGATGCAGGGAAACAGTTTGTGCATTTATTGGCAACACTGTTGTGTTTGTTGTGCAAACACCTGTGCTTGCCCCTTATATGATAATAATCCCAAAAGTAAGGTCTCCTTAATGCTAGTGATGCAGGGAAACAGTTTCTGCAGCTATTGGCAACACTGTTGTGTTTATTGTGCATACACCTGTGCTTGCCTTGCTGTCACATTCAGTCTTGGCTTAACAATGGAGCTCCTGATTGTCACTACCTCCAAGTGTGAAGTTTGTGCAGTTCGTTTTTAGAATGCAAAGGGCATTAAACCTATTGAATTTCAACGCCAACTAACAGAAGTGTATGGCAAGTCATGCATGAATGTCAAAAAATCTGCAAGTGGTGTAGAGTTTGCAATGATGACCAGATTCAATGCTTTCTCAGTGACATGGCGACAAGCTGGTATGACATGGGCATACAAAAACTACCACAGTACCTACAAAAATGCATCAACCAAAATGGCAATTATGTAGAAAAATAGATTTGTGTTGAAAATTTAAAATGTAAACCTCATTGACAATAAAGAATAAATGTCTCTGGGATTTCTAAATATTTTGGAGACCTTACCTTTGGGATTACCCTCGTAGATTAAGGTAGTTAGATTTTAAACTAATTATATATAGACCAGTGAGCAAGCAAACAAGTTGACTTTTCATCGTCAATGTTCAAACTTAACTAGGTTTTTCTATGACTAATTGTTACTATGTGGAGTTACTGGTGGTGTAATAATTATCCTCATAGGAAATGGACATAGTGGTATGAGTTCAAATCCTGGAAGACGCTGGTTGAATTTCACATAGCGCTAATACCCTTGGCCAAGATAGGAGTAGTACAGCTTGGATCTGTGTGGTAATGCAGGAGGCTGATGGTAGGTATGGCACTCCACCTCAGATGCAAAACAATCTCTCTAGTCTAGTGCTAGTGAAAATGGGATAGACTCCCTCAATGTCTGTCTGCTACCGACAATAGGCCACTCCACCAACTTTACTTATATTAGGGTCTGCCAAAATGTTGACTCCTTTTCATTTTAAAAACGAATTGAAATGAACTAAATCAATTATTTAAGGTCAAATTTATGTCTAAGTCGAAAAGTAGTAACATAATGAGCATTAAAAAAAGCAAAATAATATTATGTATGAAATTTATTTTAGATTTTAAACCATTATTTTTGCTAAATTTTTGCAAACATGAACGCTTTTTTTTTAATGTATTTAGGGAGTAAAAAAACATTTAGAATTTTAAGGCTTATAACAGTTTCTTAGAAATGAAAAACAAAAAACATTAAATACATTCAGTACAGAAGAATTAATAACTTTTAAATTAAAGATTTTTTTCTTTTTGACCTAAACATGCAGAAAAAAAGACACTCTAAGAAATTTTTTTGAATATGTTTACCAAAAAAAAAAATAACCGGTAGAAAATGTCACGTGATGTCTGCTTGTATGGAAAGCCGTCATTGATGAAAAACAATTATCAAAATTCAGGGAATTATCTGATTTTAATAAAATTTTCTGTGTTTTCAATGAATTCTTTTCTTTTAAATTACTAAATCGTTTCAATCAAACTGATTCAATAGAAATAAATCGAAATTCTTTAAAATAAATATTACCATTTGTGCCTACCATATCATGCTTTGAATAAAACAATTTATATACTTAATAGGTAAAATTCAAAATATGAAATGCTTAATTTTAAGTTTCAAATTTCATATTTTTAGATTCTAAAAACAAATCTTTATTTAACAAGTTTACTTTATTCTTGTTATATTATTGTAATAATTTTTGGAGAAAACTCAATTGAAAATTTAGGCCCCACTCTTTTAAGCAGAACAACTATCGATGTATAATTTTTTCACTTATAATACAATAGGCAATTATATAATAGAAAAGAGTAAAATAAATCTCAAAAAATTATTTTTTAGTGTTTTTTTTACATTTAATTTTCCTATTTTTGGTACTTATTTTCTACCAGAGTTGCTCCCTTAAATTCTTTTTTTTTTTTTTCTATTCACATCTTCGGTCTTTTGTCTTTTAATTTACTGTAATTAGTTTTGAATTTATATAACCCACTGATATTTTGCACCCTAAAAATAAGAGGGAGGTCAAAGTTAAGTGATCTGAAAAAAATCAGAAAGTTTTGAAATAAAATAACTGATTCTTTATAAATTTTTATTCGTTGATAAATGAACACTGAAAATTTCATTAAAATCGGATAATTCCCTGATTTCTTTTTTTTTGGGGGGGGGTAAATTTATTTTGTAAAATACGCAAATGATGTCACGTTTGGCAGACCTATCTTATATATATTATGATATTATATACACATGCTGCTGAAAAAACCAACACCTATGCAAACAACAAAGTCTTCATCAGCTGATGACCCTGGGATCAGGCATGGATTTAGCACCAATCCTTATTACCACTAACACAGAATGCACCAGCAGTATCTAACAATACCACCAGACTTTGTTGATTTTTCATCACATTGTGGGAATGGCAGATCAAGATGCAGCCTCTTCATATAATACTTTGTTATATCCACAACTGTCCAGTAATAATGTGTTAATTCAATGCTGTAAGATTTGAATTAGCTGACAATATGATACTGAATGTAAACATGAAGAGAATTTCCATGAAATTCATGTGCAAAATCAGTCTACAAGGTCATCCACTGATGTTAATTTGAATTGTATAATGAAATTATAAAATATACGTGTGTGTGCGAGGAAAAATAATAGAACAGAACACTAACCATTACATTAAATTAATATTTTTTCGCTTCTGTTGATTTGGAAGCTTCATCAGAATGAACTTTATTGTTTTAAAACAGTGTGTACATTGATGAGAAAAAGGTGAAAGGAGGAGGTGGAAGAAGTGAAGGTTGTCACAGAAGTAGGTAGTATATGTTGTGAGGGGTGTACATACTTCTGTGAAGACCAATGATTTTTAAAAAAAGTTTCTTCGTTGGGCCAAAAACACACTGTACCCCTTCATAAATTTCATCTGCTACTATTGAGTCATGTGTATCTCATCTTAAACCAGTGGTTCTTAACTGGGCCCATATGGATCTCCAAGATCCATATAACATTACTTAGGGGTCCACACACAAAAATACCGAATTGGGGGTCCAACGTGATATTTTAGTCCTTAGAGCAATTCTACTCCAGAACAATTGAATATGATGAGAATTAAATTTCTTCAATTTATTGTGAATTATATTACTGTTATACATAAATGCTCTATAGAGTTTAATTGTTTAATCTGTTTATTTTAATTAGTTTTCCTTTAAAATAAAGCATAATAATTTCTCTAATTTTTGATACAATTCCTTTAATCTTTTATTAGTGAAAATATAATCTTTTTTTCTCTGGAATGGCTATGGAGGTCCACAAAAAAACTAACAAAGATTAGAAGAAATGGGGCCCATGTGTTAAAAAAAAGAAAGAAAAGGGTTGAGAAACGCTATTTTAAACACTACTTAATTGCTGTCCTGTGTAAAGACCATTAGAGTTACGTCCCTTCCATAGTTTTCTTTTTTCTCAGCCATTTTCGGTCGTCCACACATTTTGGAATTACGTAAATGCTTTTCTGTCGAGGTTTTACATAAAAATAGGTGGATACCTAACCTAGTCACCTTGGAATACGACCATTTACAACTGGCAAGCGTAAAAAACTTAATTTTGTCTTTCATTTATCACGTAAGTTTTTTTTTCTGATTGTTTTAAGGAAATTGCTGCGCTAATTCCCAAGGTTACCAATAAGTACCAATACCATACTAATGGATTAAGTGATGATGTACTTTTATGTTCGTCTTTTTCAAAGACTTTTTCATTTATTAAACGTCTTTTATTTTCAAACTTGTTCTTTTATACTTTTATTGTTTTATAAGATTAATTCTAGTGGTTAATGCGATTTTTGTTAAATACGTAGAAGGTGGGGTTAATGATTGTGAAGTCTACTACCCGTCGTCAAAATTATGTTTTTTTTTTATTGGCTTGTCAATTTAGGGTCAGTGTTGCTCCCTCTGGTCCACTGTCTATTGTATGATCTGTGCAGAATGCGTTTTTTGAAAGGTGTTAAAGTTACAGTTAACAGTCATTGTTAATGTTTACACATTGGTTTTTATCGTGGTGTAATGATTAGCAAGCAAGCTAGTCTCGCAGGTCCATTATTACTGAAAGCAAGTTCGATCCCTGCGGATGACCCATAAAAAAAAACACGTAAAAAGACATTGCGTTAATCCGATCTGATGTGAGGTCAGTGAGGTCAATTTTTTTTTTTTAATTTTTTTTTTTTTTTTTTTTTTTTTTTTTTTTAATCAAAAGCGATTTAATTAAAGAGAAATCTATGAGAAACGTTTAAATATAAATGTAAAAGTTTAAAATGACAAATTAAAGTACATGGTCAATTGATTTTTTTAATTATTTAAGTCAGATTTTTTAACCAGGAACAAAAATGTTGTTCTTCCTTGAACATTCACGTGTGGTGAACACCGCTTCATCTTCAACGGTGCATTTCTCTTTCTGGAGACGTTTGAAAACATTTCCCCATATTGAAATTAAAATTTGTCAGTGTTATTTATTTATTGCTTCTAACTCAACAACACTAACCTGTAGAAATACGGTGTTATTAGATTAAACTTTTAGGGTGGACTAGTGAAGTCATTTGGATAAAATGGGGGGGGGGGGCATTTCATCTTATGAAAAATGAACCGAAAAAAAACGATTTTTACTTTTTTTCTATAAAGATAAGAGTCTGAATAATTATATCAAGATTTGTATAAGTCTCAATGCCAGAGCTTTTTATTAAAAGAACCATGAATGAATACAGAATTCTGCTAAAAAAAATATCAATAAAGAAACTGATCGTGTTGTAAATAAAAGGATTATTTTACTTCATGATAACGATGAGTAATTTTTCTCCAATCGGATAATTTGATCTTTTAATTAAAAGTTTCTCTTTGTAACAACTCTTTATGTTCGTTATTTCTTTTTTGTGAGATTTAAAAATAAAAGTTCAAAAATATTTACGTTTCTTCTTTCTATATGGCCTAAACTGATCACGTGACCTATTTTGGTGGTACCTAACGTTTATATATAGACTCCCCTCTCCTTTCAGCTTTATTCTCATTTCAGAGACGACTGTTTATGTAGCGGTTTATCTTTATCTGTCCCGAGACAGGTTGGGTCGCTGAAAAAGTATATTTTAGCAACCCCGATACGTCGGCCATCACTCTGGGTCACTCAGAGTCAAAGCAAAAGAATGAGAGCGTACAGTAAATTTCTTAGGTACATTTTTTACGCCGGTAACCGGTCAAAAAAGAAAAATGGCATAGCTTTAGTAAGGGCAGGAACCCCGGGACGAATCTAATACCATAGCGGTATAAATTTCTTTAAAATTCTTGTTCAACCCACTTTTTTTTTCAGTAGAGTTTTTAAAATGCTCTGGTGTTTAAGGAACAAAAAAATTCAGGCTTAATATTAAAAAAAAAGATTAACAAATTGGACCTAGCAGTTGAGTTAGTAAATTACGGATTTCAAACACTTAAATTACGAGAGAGAATAAGTAAATAAAAATATCCGCACTTTTGCCATAATCTCTTTCTTTATTATTATTGTGTCACTACATTTTACGTATGCGTGCTTATAGTTGGCACTGTTGTGGTCACGTGATCGAAGTTTGAGCCCTATCGTGTCATTTTGCTCGCTGTCTTTACAGTGGTAAACATGACTGCTCCACTAGCGGTATGTACCAAGAAAGAACAAAGAGCAGTGACCCGATTTCTCTGGTCGGAAGGAGTGTCAGGTGCTGAAACTCATCGGAGGTTTTTAGCACAATACGGTGACAATGCACTACCGCGTAGAAGTGTGTATGAATGGATAGAGAAGTTTAAAAGTGGCCGAACAAGCGTGATGCACGAAGAGGGAGTTGGACGCCCATCAACCTCCGTCACTAATGAGAACATTCAGCAAGCTCGAGAGATGGTAATGGCGAACCGTCGAGTTAGTCAGTGACGTAGCTCGTTCTCTAAAGATTAGCCATGGTTCTGCCCATCAAATCATGTACGATGAGCTCGGCTTCCATAAAAGAGTGCGGATAATTTTTAATATTTCAACTCCATTTGCTTTGATTATTTATTTATGTATTTTTTCTTTTCTCGATACATTTTGAATTATTTTTATCACACTTTCCCCCCCCCCCTTAATTCTGGCTATGAAAATTAGACATGGCCAGACTTTGCGAAAAATAATCCCCATTTCCAAAATCGGTATTCGACATCTAGAATAGCAAAAAATTTCCATTTATTCTGTGATAATGTACATAGAATTATATAGAAATCAAATACTTGTATTCCACCAGTTTGTCATTTGATTTATCTATTGTTATACTTAAGAATTAAATCCAAAAGTTATGTTTATAACTAACTTTTCAGTTTTTTCCGTTATCTTCGATTTAAAACATTAAGATATCGATTTGTAGCTCATTGCTGATATGTACATTTTTGCGTAAAAAAATTAAATAAAATAAAAACGAAGCAAATGACTGAAATATGGTGCGTACTTTTCTTGTTTCTTTATAATTTTTGTACATTACCTCAGAATTAACGGAAAATTTCATAGTTGATCTATTCTGGATAAGCACCCCAAAATCTTGTTTTGCATTGATGCAATGCAAAACTAGATTTTTGGGGCGCAAGTGAAAAAGATCGTTTGGCCATTTTTTTTTTAAATATTAGGTTTTAAAAATAAATAATTTTAAAAAAATTTTTGAAAATATTTTTATGGTTTAGCATTCATTCAAAAGACCTATTTCTGTGATCCGTCAGTTTCGAAAAATTGTAAACAATTTTTGTTTATTGCTCTTGTATTAATACCACAGCACCAAAACAAACAAACAATACCATTAGAATTGTCCGAGGCTCATGTCCTTAATGGCATTATATCACTTTTTTTCTTTTTTTTTTTTTTTGTGGTGTGGAGAGCCTTGTAAATAAATAAAAAAAAAAACTATCTAAATTTATTTCCCGATAGAAAGCATATCAAAAGAAAGCGCATGGTAAAGTATGTGAATTTTGGTAGACACGCCGAAGCTAGCAAAAAAAAAAAAAAAAAAAGGAAATGATCGGACGACAGTAATCCGGGACAACTCAGGGATACCCAATTTTGTCGTCTGCTAGGTTTTTAAAAACAAATTAAAATTAATTAAATCTATTATTTAAGGTCAAACTTTTGTCTAAAATGATAAGTAGTAACATGATGACCATCATTAAAAAAAAGAAAAATATCATTACATATGCAGTTTATTTTTAATAGATTTAAAACGATTTGTTTTGGTCAATTTCGACGTGATCCGCCATTAACGCTATTTTCAAGGGTTTTAAAGCGCTTGTTTACAATTTGAATGTAACATTCCCGATTGAAAAAAAAAATTACCAAAAATCAGGTAATTATCCGATTTTATTGAAATTTTCAGTATTGATTTATCAATTAAAGGATTTATAATGCATCAGTTATTTTATTTCAAAACTTTAATTTAGTATTTTTGCTATGAAAAATGAGTAAAAAAGAAATCTCCAAAAAATTTTTTATTTATTATTTTTTTACATTTTATTTTTCGATTTTCGGTACTTATTTTCTCATAGGCCACCGTAAAAAAATTTTTTTTTTGTTTCTATTTATAACTTCGGTCTTTTATCTCTTTATTTATACTGTAATTAGAAAACTATAAGACCAACTCAAACAAAATGTTACGCCCCAACATAAGGGTGGTCAAAATTAAGTGACCTGAAAAAAACGAGAAAGTTTTTAAATAAATAAATAATGCATTATAAAGATCATTCATTGATAAAATAAACACTGAAAATTTCATTAAAATCCGATAATTCCCTGATTTTTGGTAAATTATTTTCTGGGGGGCTAAAGTCATTTTGTCAAAAACGCAGTTTAGCTTCATTTTGGGTATCCCTATTATAATAGCACATAAAATTTTACAGGCACTTCACTATTCAAGTTATTCTTTACTTAATTCAGAACTTGATTTTTTTTTTTTTTTTTTTTTTTTTTTTTAATCTTTATTGACCAAATTTTTTGTATGAACTTCTCTTATATCAATTGCAGCCACCATGCCCAAATTCTATGAGGAAGAAGAAGAAAGCAAAGGTTGGAAACGAGCTTGCTCTGGACTCCGTGAAGATTTGAAAGAGTGCTTGGCTAAAAGTGATTGTTATCTTAAGGTACAACAATCTAAAATTAATTGTAACTGTAGAAATTCCACGAATTTAAACAATCTGAGATGAATCGTAAATTTCTATGGCATGTATTTTAAAACTTGGTGAATTAATAACAACGGTTATATTCAAGCTACGCACTTCCGAATTTTTCAAAAAAATTTTTTGTTTTTAGGCAATGCTTGCTCCATTCAAATTAGCAACAAGAGTGCCAGCCTCACGCGTTCTTTTGATCTGCTTTTTTCATCTGAATTCTTAAATAATTTTCTTAAAATAAATTGTTTTGTACTTTTTGGGAGAATAAATGAATTTTTTTTTTTTTTTTTTTTTTTTTTTTTTTCAATAATAAAATTTGCAAACTTTCATTAAGACATTTATTGAAAAATACTCAAAATAGTTTATTGTAAAAGATAATTATTTAAGAATTCAGATGAAAAACAAGTTTATTAATCAAAGAAAAATCAAAAAACCATAAAAGGCTGGCTTCTGTTGCTAATTTGAACAGAGTATTCCTTTAAAAAGAGATGAAAAATTCAGGAGTGCATATCTTGAAGATAACGTAACACATGTAACCTAACAAAAATAAATTAGATACTGTTACCTTGACTTACCAGTGTCCCTAGGTCAATTTTTTGCTTTGTGTTGAGAGCTAAAATTTGAGGTAGTGGATGAGCTTCAGATACGCTATGTTAACAGGTTCACTAAAAACATTTAAGTTTCCAAAATTATTACACTAAAGAAAAACATTAATTTAAAATAAACATTAAAACATTACTGCACATAATTCATTACATGTTTTTATACAATATAGTTCTATTTTTCTTATTTGAAAAAACATAAAAATGATTAAGGTGCTTTGGAAGTCTGGAATGGATTAATGGCACTTGAGTTTATTTCAATAGGGAAAATTGATTTGATATACGAGGAATCTAAATTACGAGTGGAATGAATTAAACTTGTAAAATAAGGTACTACTGTATAGCCTTACTGTGAAAATGTTACTAATTAAGTTATTCTCTTTCAAGACTGTAGTTCTCATATTAGTGTGACTGATAGTCATGCTAGTAGGAGAACTGCAGTTGGTGGTGTTCTTGATGTGATACTAAACTGCATCTAGTGATGAGGTTCCAATTCTATAGCTCTGGGGAGTGTGGAGTACCTTACTTTATTGTCATTACTCCCAGGTCCACTTAACCCGGAGTGGTTGTACTTGTTAGGGGTCTCATCTATGGGTTAAATAGATTGTAAAAAATGAGTTTTAAAAATGGTTAAAAAAGAAAAATTGTATACCTAACAAAAATAAATCTTTGGCATAAAATAACCCAACAAGGGTTGACCTGCCATGAAATTCAACCAACTAACCAACCAAACTATGTGTGTTTAAAGATTATTTGTATTAGATAGGTTATTTGGTTTTTATGGCATGTCAACCCTTGTTGGTTTTTTTTATACCAAATACATTGTTTTATTCATTCTTGTTGGGTATTCAATTTTTTTTCTTTTTCAAACTCAATTTTTTTAAACACATTTTTTAATACTCATTTTTTAATACTCATTTTTTTAAATCTATTTAACCCATAGATGGGACCCAGACATGTACTACCACTCCGGGCCAGAGCGGACCTGGGAGTAATGGTGATAAAGGGGTACTCCACACTCCCAGAGTTCCAGAATTGGAACTTCACCACTAGATGCAGTTTAACATCATACAAAGGACACATATTAAATAGAAATACTTGATATCATATAACTGTGTACCAAAAAACTCCTAAGAAATAACTACATAAAAAATGTAAATATAAATGTACAATGTATGTAATTTCCAAACACTGGGTAGAAAATAATCTCAGACAGGTTGACATGCTTTTAAAATCAATCTTCAGGCAGTCATTCCACTGTTAAATAGTTCTTATTATTATTTTTCTTGTCTTCTATGTTCTTTTCTTAAATCTTATTATAATTGAGATTCAGTGTCTGTCTGTAACCAAAACTACATCACTGCTTATGTCACAGTACTCTCAAGAATTGCGTAAGTTTATCAATGAGTATTTAATTTATAGTCAAAATCATTAATACATAGAATAATTAATCTTATTTATTCATGATGTCTCTATGAAAATCTGAGTTTGATTTGCTTCAAAACAGTCCATGTTATAAGTGCATTTAAAATCTTGTAATGTGTGTCATATATCATTAAGAAATTAAGATTTTTATAATATATGGTGTGGTTAATTTGAATACTGATTTTAACAAAACCGGGTTAATTGATAATTACTTGGTGTTATTGATCTCTAATATAATTGTTTTATTCTCCAATATATTAAAATCAATCCTATGAATGATTTTATATAGAAACCAATTAAAATATAATTAAAATAAGTGTAACCTTTTTATATGCATTCTTATTTAATTTCGTTAAGTCTTTCTAATTTAATATATTTCATTACATTACTTAAATACTTATGACTGGAGAGCACATATTCTTGCTAGTTCTTCTAAATTCTGCTGGGCTGTATAAAAGTTCTCTGGGGAGGTTCTTCTTCATTGGAGTGTTGTCTCTCTTTTATTCTGTTTTTTATTTCATTTCTGTTCTTGTTAAATCCGGAACACAGAGGCATATTTTTGGTGTACACACTTTTTTATTTAATTCTTGATCCCATCTTGTCACATTGAAATCACCAGTTCCCACTAATTCACCAAAATTGAGCAGTAATGAGCCTGTTTAGTACTTAGATGAGGGACCATTTAAGCCATAGTAGGTACTGTAAGGAACCGAATATCAAAATGATTTTGATTCGGCAAATAAATGACCTGAAATTAGTTGATATGCCATAAAACAGAATAATTCTTCACCATTGGTGTGTGAGAAAAAAAAGCACAGATGGAATCACCTCCTGGCCAACATGGCAGTTTGCTCACTTCTAAGCTAACTCTAAATCTCACCCACCCTGTCAGCTAGGGCTGTAGAATGTGCCGATTTTTACCTCTGTTGAAGGTTAAAATCCCCCCCCCCAATTAGGTCACCTATTGGTTATAAGTGGCAACTTGTGATGCTTAGGGACGGAATCCTGATGGAAGAGCAGTCCATGACATGCAATACTTCACTTTGGCCCTTATTTAGCTTAGACAGGCAGTCCAGTCTGAGAGGCCCCCTCCAATGAATCTGCTGGCCATGTCAATCCTTAGCACCTATTTGATTATCCCTACCCTTATAGCAAACCTCCAACCCTTTTTTATCATATCTATGCCAGAAGGCAGTGGCTGAGGGTCTTAATGTTCTGGGTATGACGTTATACTACGTCTAATGGGGAAGTTCCAATTTTGGAGCTCTGGGGAATGTGGAGTACCCCTTCATTGCTATTACTTCCAGGTCCACTCTGACCCAGAGGGGAGGAACCTATTAGGGTCCACTCTATGGGTTAGATATAAAACATTGAATTTCTCCCCAAAAAAGATTTAATACCATAAAACAAAAGATTTAATACCATAAAACAAAAGATTTAATACCATAAAACAAAATGTCTTTGACATAAAATAACCCTATAAGGGTTAACATGCTGTAAAATCCACCAACCAACCATCCAAATTTCATTTTCCCAGGCTCATCCAACTTCCTAAGCCAATGAGTGAGGCCCACTCGGATGGTTCCAGGATAAAGGCTGCTGCCAATCAACCCTTATGAACTTACTTACTGTATGATTTTCCAATAACCAGTGAATTTAAATCTAACTACACCCCTTTACAAAAATGATAGGCTATGCCTATTCCTTATATAACACTACTAATAGAGATGTCTTATTGTAACAACCTTAAAGAAAACCAGAAACTTTATTTTTTTCAAAGATTTCTTTTTATAGATATCTTCTAGTTTGCTTATCATTTTCTCTCTCTTTTTTTTTTTTTTCAAAGGATGGTTCCATGAAGGAATGTCTGCAGCTTGGAAACCACCCATCTGTCCCAGCCGAATGTATTGCATTAAGACATTCTTTTTTGAATGTAAACGGTCATTGCTTGATATGCGGACGAGATTTCGTGGCCGGAAAGGAGAATAACAAATGGTTCTTTTGTAGAATAATATATCAAATAAATGAAGACATTATTTATATTACAACCGTCTTAGCTTTTTAACTCTTCAAAATCAAATGGCTTTCCTAATTACCTCCCTTGGATTGAATAATATTTTGGCTTTCAGAATATATGTGTGTATGATTTTGACCTCGTGTTTCGACCAACTTTACATTACAAAATCATTAATTGATGGTGTGTTTTGTGTATAAGGCAACTACAGTTTTTGAGGAATAATTACCCCACATAAGTCAGCAGCTAATTTATATTTTCTACCTAACTTGCATCCTACCTAGAAGTGCTTCTGGTGTAATGGAAATGGATACGGCACCCCAAGTTCAAATTCTGGACAAGGCTGTTTGCAATTCACATAGCACTAATACCCTTAGGAAAAGTATGAATCTAACTATTCTCCCTCCAGTTATGGTTAAATAATAGGTCAGACTGGGCTTTGTATGTCAGCCGGTTTAAGAGAAGGGAAATTCTGAAATTCAAACCTGTTAAATTCCACTAAAAAATTGTCCTGTCATATTCTGCTCATGTGGAGGGTTTGATTTAAATACATACAATACATCCTATCTAACTTACATCTTAACCCAATTTTCAATATAATGTATATATTTACCCAACCAATGGCCAGGATGTAACACAAGATCAATTTTTAAGCAGACTAAGGCTGGTTTGAATTCAGTTTTCCTTCTCTTAGACTGGTTTCCTAATCAAGGGTAAAGAACCAGTTTTCCCTACTATTTACCATAACTTAGAATAAATGGATTCTTGCCTTTCCCAAGCGCATTAGGGCTACGACATACAAACAGCCTTATCCAGAGTGACATTTTTGGCCAATGGTATACACATAGAGCGACATCTTTGTTTAAGTAGTAGCTCAATGTAAGACATTTTCCTATTGGCTGGAATAGTAATATATAGAAATAATTTGCCCACTCTACAAGGATTTTAAAAAATTATCTGCCTGCGAACCATGACTCACTGAAGTCCAAATCAGATTTGCATGCAACATGTCATGTAGTTTGAATAAACTGCTTCTTTTAAAGACAAGTCATGGTGGTACTTCAGTAATTACAAGAAAAGGAAGTCCATAAGATTTGTACTTTAAAAAATCAAACTTGAAACATACTCCTTGTATTCCTTTTTATATTTTCAGGGTCATATATTTTTTATCAATTTTAATGAATAAATCTTTATTAATTTTTTCCTAATAAAATATGTTTAAAATAAATCTGTATTCCATTTTATATTTATCCTAATATGAGTCTAGAAAAAGAAATTTACTGATGAGTAAGAGGTTGGTAAGAACTGTTATGATTACACTCTTATAAAATAAAAATAAATTTTTACCTACAAACTATTCGCTTACAAATCATATAAACAAAAAAATCAAGATTTGTCATTAAATAATAAACCAAATCAAACAAAGTGACTATTATAAAAGTTACTTACAAAAATTCCTTTATATGAAGAAAAAAAAAAAAAAATTAAAAATGAATAACAGCATAATTATTATTAAAACCTTCTTTTAAAAATCCTTATGCAAATTACATATCACTATTAATCTGATAAATGCAGTTATTAGTAAATAGAATACACATTGAAAGTTAATGAATTATGCCGATGCCTGGCATTAGTGCTTAGTGGTGTGTGGGAGAGAAAAGCTCAGTTCCAGAGGCTCTTTCCCACCAAACAGCACTTACCCCTTGCCTAAAAGGGGTAAGCACTGGGTTGGAACTTAGTAAATGATTATATCAATCTATTACTGAAAATTTGTTGTCAAGACAAAAAAGGTGTTTGAACCTATGGTACTTTAAAATTCAGACCTTATGCCACATTTAAGCTAAGTTTAATCCAAAAAATTACTTTAAAATTCTGAAATTGATTTCCATAATTTACTTTTGGATTATGGGGAAGTCCTCATGGAGTAGTCACTCACATATTGGACTGTGACATGTGGTAAAACCCTTGGGAAAGTATGAACCCCTCATTCTCCAACTACGGGTTGAATAGTACTAATAGTGCCCTACTACTACTAGTAGAAGAACAGTATCTATGGGTTAAATAGTGCTACTACTGTTTTCTATAGCTGTGGGGATGAAAGGTTTCATACCTTTTCCCAAGAGTATTAGGGTAGCTTTGGCATTAAATAATCCATGAAGATTGATTGCCATTAAGTAAAAGAAACTAAACCATTATATAGGGTGTCCCATAATGATGGTGACAGTTATCTCTAGGCTGTAGACAGAACACATTTTAAATGCAAATATCTTGGATTTGTGTCACATCATTATGGGACACCCTATATAATGGTTTAGTTTCTTTTACTTAATGGCATATCAATCTTCATGGATTATTTAATGCCAAAGCTACCCTAATACTCTTGGGAAAGGTATGAAACCTTTCATCCCCACAGCTATAGAAAAACAGTAGTAGCACTATTTAACCCATAGATACTGTTCTTCTACTAGTAGTAGTAGGGCACTATTAGTACTATTCAACCCGTAGTTGGAGGAATGAGGGGTTCATACTTTCCCAAGGGTTTTACCACAATGTCACAGTCCAATATGTGAGTGACTACTCCATGAGGACTTCCCCATAATCCAAAAGTAAATTAATGGAAATCAATTTCAGAATTTTAAAGTAATTTTTTGGATTAAACTTAGCTTAAATGTGGCATAAGGTCTGAATTTTAAAGTACCATAGGTTCAAAACACCTTTTTTGTCTTGACAACAAATTTTCAGTAATAGATTGATATAATCATTTACTAAGTTCCAACCCAGTGCTTACCCCTTTTAGGCAAGGGGTAAGTGCTGTTTGGTGGGAAAGAGCCTCTGGAACTGAGCTTTTAATTCTCTTCCACACACCACTAAGCACTAATGCCAGGCATCGGCATAATTCATTAACTTTTCAATGTGTATTCTATTTACTAATAAACTGCATTTATCAGATTAATAGTGATATGTAATTTGCATAAGGATTTTTAAAAGAAGGTTTTAATAAATAATTATGCTGTTATTCATTTTTAATTTTTTTTTTTTTTTTCTTCATATATAAGGAATTTTTTTGTAAGTAACTTTTATAATAGTCACTTTGGTTTGATTTGGTTTATTATTTAATGACAAATCTTGATTTTTTTGTTTATATGATTTGTAAGCGAATAGTTTGTAGGTAAAATTTTATTTTTATTTTATAAGAGTGTAATCATAACAGTTCTTACCAAACCTCTTACTCATCAGTAAATTTCTTTTTCTAGACTCATATTAGGATAAATATAAAATGGAATACAGATTTATTTTAAACATATTTTATTAGGAAAAAATTAATAAAGATTTATTCATTAAAATTGATAAAAAATATATGAACCCTGAAAATATAAAAAGGAATACAAGGAGTATGTTTCAAGTTTGATTTTTTAAAGTACAAATCTTATGGACTTCCTTTTCTTGTAATTACTGAAGTACCACCATGACTTGTCTTTAAAAGAAGCAGTTTTATTCAAACTACATGACATGTTGCATGCAAATCTGATTTGGACTTCAGTGAGTCATGGTTTCGCAGGCAGATAATTTTTTAAATCCTTGTAGAGTGGGCAAATTATTTTCTATATATTACTATTCCAGCCAATAGGAAAATGTCTTACATTGAGCTACTACTTAAACAAAGATGTCGCTCTATGTGTATACCATTGGCCAAAAAATGTCACTCTGGATAAGGCTGTTTGTATGTCGTAGCCCTAATGCGCTTGGGAAAGGCAAGAATCCATTTATTCTAAGTTATGGGTAAATAGTAGGGAAAACTGGTTCTTTACCCTTGATTAGGAAACCAGTCTAAGAGAAGGAAAACTGAATTCAAACCAGCCTTAGTCTGCTTAAAAATTGATCTTGTGTTACATCCTGGCCATTGGTTGGGTAAATATATACATTATATTGAAAATTGGGTTAAGATGTAAGTTAGATAGGATGTATTGTATGTATTTAAATCAAACCCTCCACATGAGCAGAATATGACAGGACAATTTTTTAGTGGAATTTAACAGGTTTGAATTTCAGAATTTCCCTTCTCTTAAACCGGCTGACATACAAAGCCCAGTCTGACCTATTATTTAACCATAACTGGAGGGAGAATAGTTAGATTCATACTTTTCCTAAGGGTATTAGTGCTATGTGAATTGCAAACAGCCTTGTCCAGAATTTGAACTTGGGGTGCCGTATCCATTTCCTATGATGATAACCATTACACCAGAAGCACTTCTAGGTAGGATGCAAGTTAGGTAGAAAATATAAATTAGCTGCTGACTTATGTGGGGTAATTATTCCTCAAAAACTGTAGTTGCCTTATACACAAAACACACCATCAATTAATGATTTTGTAATGTAAAGTTGGTCGAAACACGAGGTCAAAATCATACACACATATATTCTGAAAGCCAAAATATTATTCAATCCAAGGGAGGTAATTAGGAAAGCCATTTGATTTTGAAGAGTTAAAAAGCTAAGACGGTTGTAATATAAATAATGTCTTCATTTATTTGATATATTATTCTACAAAAGAACCATTTGTTATTCTCCTTTCCGGCCACGAAATCTCGTCCGCATATCAAGCAATGACCGTTTACATTCAAAAAAAGAATGTCTTAATGCAATACATTCGGCTGGGACAGATGGGTGGTTTCCAAGCTGCAGACATTCCTTCATGGAATTACCATCCTTTGAAAAAAAAAAAAAAAAGAGAGAGAAAATGATAAGCAAACTAGAAGATATCTATAAAAAGAAATCTTTGAAAAAAATAAAGTTTCTGGTTTTCTTTAAGGTTGTTACAATAAGACATCTCTATTAGTAGTGTTATATAAGGAATAGGCATAGCCTATCATTTTTGTAAAGGGGTGTAGTTAGATTTAAATTCACTGGTTATTGGAAAATCATACAGTAAGTAAGTTCATAAGGGTTGATTGGCAGCAGCCTTTATCCTGGAACCATCCGAGTGGGCCTCACTCATTGGCTTAGGAAGTTGGATGAGCCTGGGAAAATGAAATTTGGATGGTTGGTTGGGTGGATTTTACAGCATGTTAACCCTTATAGGGTTATTTTATGTCAAAGACATTTTGTTTTATGGTATTAAATCTTTTGTTTTATGGTATTAAATCTTTTGTTTTATGGTATTAAATCTTTTTTGGGGAGAAATTCAATGTTTTATATCTAACCCATAGAGTGGACCCTAATAGGTTCCTCCCCTCTGGGTCAGAGTGGACCTGGAAGTAATAGCAATGAAGGGGTACTCCACATTCCCCAGAGCTCCAAAATTGGAACTTCCCCATTAGACGTAGTATAACG
This sequence comes from Doryteuthis pealeii, assembly GCA_023376005.1. Lineage (NCBI taxonomy): Eukaryota > Metazoa > Mollusca > Cephalopoda > Myopsida > Loliginidae > Doryteuthis > Doryteuthis pealeii. The sequence goes on along the minus strand of CM042147.1, from coordinate 60,598,400 downwards.
TCATACCCAGAACATTAAGACCCTCAGCCACTGCCTTCTGGCATAGATATGATAAAAAAGGGTTGGAGGTTTGCTATAAGGGTAGGGATAATCAAATAGGTGCTAAGGATTGACATGGCCAGCAGATTCATTGGAGGGGGCCTCTCAGACTGGACTGCCTGTCTAAGCTAAATAAGGGCCAAAGTGAAGTATTGCATGTCATGGACTGCTCTTCCATCAGGATTCCGTCCCTAAGCATCACAAGTTGCCACTTATAACCAATAGGTGACCTAATTGGGGGGGGGGATTTTAACCTTCAACAGAGGTAAAAATCGGCACATTCTACAGCCCTAGCTGACAGGGTGGGTGAGATTTAGAGTTAGCTTAGAAGTGAGCAAACTGCCATGTTGGCCAGGAGGTGATTCCATCTGTGCTTTTTTTTTCTCACACACCAATGGTGAAGAATTATTCTGTTTTATGGCATATCAACTAATTTCAGGTCATTTATTGCCGAATCAAAATCATTTTGATATTCGGTTCCTTACAGTACCTACTATGGCTTAAATGGTCCCTCATCTAAGTACTAAACAGGCTCATTACTGCTCAATTTTGGTGAATTAGTGGGAACTGGTGATTTCAATGTGACAAGATGGGATCAAGAATTAAATAAAAAAGTGTGTACACCAAAAATATGCCTCCGTGTTCCGGATTTAACAAGAACAGAAATGAAATAAAAAACAGAATAAAAGAGAGACAACACTCCAATGAAGAAGAACCTCCCCAGAGAACTTTTATACAGCCCAGCAGAATTTAGAAGAACTAGCAAGAATATGTGCTCTCCAGTCATAAGTATTTAAGTAATGTAATGAAATATATTAAATTAGAAAGACTTAACGAAATTAAATAAGAATGCATATAAAAAGGTTACACTTATTTTAATTATATTTTAATTGGTTTCTATATAAAATCATTCATAGGATTGATTTTAATATATTGGAGAATAAAACAATATATTAGAGATCAATAACACCAAGTAATTATCAATTAAACCCGGTTTTGTTAAAATCAGTATTCAAATTAACCACACCATATATTATAAAAATCTTAATTTCTTAATGATATATGACACACATTACAAGATTTTAAATGCACTTATAACATGGACTGTTTTGAAGCAAATCAAACTCAGATTTTCATAGAGACATCATGAATAAATAAGATTAATTATTCTATGTATTAATGATTTTGACTATAAATTAAATACTCATTGATAAACTTACGCAATTCTTGAGAGTACTGTGACATAAGCAGTGATGTAGTTTTGGTTACAGACAGACACTGAATCTCAATTATAATAAGATTTAAGAAAAGAACATAGAAGACAAGAAAAATAATAATAAGAACTATTTAACAGTGGAATGACTGCCTGAAGATTGATTTTAAAAGCATGTCAACCTGTCTGAGATTATTTTCTACCCAGTGTTTGGAAATTACATACATTGTACATTTATATTTACATTTTTTATGTAGTTATTTCTTAGGAGTTATTTTGGTACACAGTTATATGATATCAAGTATTTCTATTTAATATGTGTCCTTTGTATGATGTTAAACTGCATCTAGTGGTGAAGTTCCAATTCTGGAACTCTGGGGAGTGTGGAGTACCCCTTTATCACCATTACTCCCAGGTCCGCTCTGGCCCGGAGTGGTAGTACATGTCTGGGTCCCATCTATGGGTTAAATAGATTTAAAAAATGAGTATTAAAAAATGTGTTTAAAAAAATGAGTATTAAAAAATGTGTTTAAAAAAATTGAGTTTGAAAAAGAAAAAAAATTGAATACCCAACAAGAATGAATAAAACAAAATGTATTTGGTATAAAAAAAACCAACAAGGGTTGACATGCCATAAAAACCAAATAACCTATCTAATACAAATAATCTTTAAACACACATAGTTTGGTTGGTTAGTTGGTTGAATTTCATGGCAGGTCAACCCTTGTTGGGTTATTTTATGCCAAAGATTTATTTTTGTTAGGTATACAATTTTTCTTTTTTAACCATTTTTAAAACTCATTTTTTACAATCTATTTAACCCATAGATGAGACCCTAACAAGTACAACCACTCCGGGTTAAGTGGACCTGGAGTAATGACAATAAAGTAAGGTACTCCACACTCCCAGAGCTATAGAATTGGAACCTCATCACTAGATGCAGTTTAGTATCACATCAAGAACACCACCAACTGCAGTTCTCCTACTAGCATGACTATCAGTCACACTAATATGAGAACTACAGTCTTGAAAGAGAATAACTTAATTAGTAACATTTTCACAGTAAGGCTATACAGTAGTACCTTATTTTACAAGTTTAATTCATTCCACTCGTAATTTAGATTCCTCGTATATCAAATCAATTTTCCCTATTGAAATAAACTCAAGTGCCATTAATCCATTCCAGACTTCCAAAGCACCTTAATCATTTTTATGTTTTTTCAAATAAGAAAAATAGAACTATATTGTATAAAAACATGTAATGAATTATGTGCAGTAATGTTTTAATGTTTATTTTTTAATAAATAATGTTTTTCTTTAGTGTAATAAATTTGGAAACTTAAATGTTTTTAGTGAACCTATTAACATAGCGTATCTGAAGCTCATCCACTACCTCAAATTTTAGCTCTCAACACAAAGCAAAAAATTGACCTAGGGACACTGGTAAGTCAAGGTAACCAGTATCTAATTTATTTTTGTTAGGTTACATGTGTTATCGTTATCTTCAAGATATGCACTCCTGAATTTTTCATCTCTTTTTAAAGGAATACTCTGTTCAAATTAGCAACAGAAGCCAGCCTTTTATGGTTTTTTGATTTTTCTTTGATTAATAAACTTGTTTTTCATCTGAATTCTTAAATAATTATCTTTTACAATAAACTATTTTGAGTATTTTTCAATAAATGTCTTAATGAAAGTTTGCAAATTTTATTATTGAAAAAAAAAAAAAAAAAAAAAAAAAAAAAAAAAAAATTCATTTATTCTCCCCAAAAAGTACAAAACAATTTATTTTAAGAAAATTATTTAAGAATTCAGATGAAAAAAAGCAGATCAAAAGAACGCGTGAGGCTGGCACTCTTGTTGCTAATTTGAATGGAGCAAGCATTGCCTAAAAACAAAAAATTTTTTTGAAAAATTCGGAAGTGCGTAGCTTGAATATAACCGTTGTTATTAATTCACCAAGTTTTAAAATACATGCCAATAGAAATTTACGATTCATCTCAGATTGTTTAAATTCGTGGAATTTCTACAGTTACAATTAATTTTAGATTGTTGTACCTTAAGATAACAATCACTTTTAGCCAAGCACTCTTTCAAATCTTCACGGAGTCCAGAGCAAGCTCGTTTCCAACCTTTGCTTTCTTCTTCTTCCTCATAGAATTTGGGCATGGTGGCTGCAATTGATATAAGAGAAGTTCATACAAAAAATTTGGTCAATAAAGATTAAAAAAAAAAAAAAAAAAAAAAAAAAAATCAAGTTCTGAATTAAGTAAAGAATAACTTGAATAGTGAAGTGCCTGTAAAATTTTATGTGCTATTATAATAGGGATACCCAAAATGAAGCTAAACTGCGTTTTTGACAAAATGACTTTAGCCCCCCTACAGAAAATAATTTACCAAAAATCAGGGAATTATCGGATTTTAATGAAATTTTCAGTGTTTATTTATCAATGAATGATCTTTATAATGCATTATTTATTTTATTTAAAAACTTTCTCGTTTTTTTCAGGTCACTTAATTTTGACCACCCTTATGTTGGGGGCGTAACATTTTGTTTGAGTTGGTCTTATAGTTTTCTAATTACAGTATAAATAAAGAGATAAAAGACCGAAGTTATAAATAGAAACAAAAAAAAAAATTTTTTTACGGTGGCCTATGAGAAAATAAGTACCGAAAATCGAAAAATAAAATGTAAAAAAATAATAAATAAAAAATTTTTTGGAGATTTCTTTTTTACTCATTTTTCATAGCAAAAATACTAAATTAAAGTTTTGAAATAAAATAACTGATGCATTATAAAATCCTTTAATTGATAAATCAATACTGAAAATTTCAATAAAATCGGATAATTACCTGATTTTTGGTAATTTTTTTTTTCAATCGGGAATGTTACATTCAAATTGTAAACAAGCGCTTTAAAACCCTTGAAAAATAGCGTTAATGGCGGATCACGTCGAAATTGACCAAAACAAATCGTTTTAAATCTATTAAAAATAAACTGCATATGTAATGATATTTTTCTTTTTTTTAATGATGGTCATCATGTTACTACTTATCATTTTAGACAAAAGTTTGACCTTAAATAATAGATTTAATTAATTTTAATTTGTTTTTAAAAACCTAGCAGACGACAAAATTGGGTATCCCTGAGTTGTCCGGATTACTGTCGTCCGATCATTTCCTTTTTTTTTTTTTTTTGCTAGCTTCGGCGTGTCTACCAAAATTCACATACTTTACCATGCGCTTTCTTTTGATATGCTTTCTATCGGGAAAATTTTAGATAGTTTTTTTTATTTATTTATTTACAAGGCTCTCCACACCACAAAAAAAAAAAAAAAAAAAAAAGTGATATAATGCCATTAAGGACATGAGCCTCGGACAATTCTAATGGTATTGTTTGTTTGTTTTGGTGCTGTGGTATTAATACAAGAGCAATAAAACAAAAATTGTTTACAATTTTTCGAAACAGAAATAGGTCTTTTGAATGAATGCTAAACCATAAAAATATTTTCAAAAATTTTTTTAAAATTATTTATTTTTAAAACCTAATATTTAAAAAAAAAATGGCCAAACGATCTTTTTCACTTGCGCCCCAAAAATCTAGTTTTGCATTGCATCAATGCAAAACAAGATTTTGGGGTGCTTATCCAGAATAGATCAACTATGAAATTTTCCGTTAATTCTGAGGTAATGTACAAAAATTATAAAGAAACAAGAAAAGTACGCACCATATTTCAGTCATTTGCTTCGTTTTTATTTTATTTAATTTTTTTACGCAAAATGTACATATCAGCAATGAGCTACAAATCGATATCTTAATGTTTTAAATCGAAGATAACGGAAAAACTGAAAAGTTAGTTATAAACATAACTTTTGGATTTAATTCTTAAGTATAACAATAGATAAATCAAATGACAAACTGGTGGAATACAAGTATTTGATTTCTATATAATTCTATGTACATTATCACAGAATAAATGGAAATTTTTTGCTATTCTAGATGTCGAATACCGATTTTGGAAATGGGGATTATTTTTCGCAAAGTCTGGCCATGTCTAATTTTCATAGCCAGAATTAAGGGGGGGGGGGAAGTGTGATAAAAAATAATTCAAAATGTATCGAGAAAAGAAAAAATACATAAATAAATAATCAAAGCAAATGGAGTTGAAATATTAAAAAATTATCCGCACTCTTTTATGGAAGCCGAGCTCATCGTACATGATTTGATGGGCAGAACCATGGCTAATCTTTAGAGAACGAGCTACGTCACTGACTAACTCGACGGTTCGCCATTACCATCTCTCGAGCTTGCTGAATGTTCTCATTAGTGACTGAGGTTGATGGGCGTCCAACTCCCTCTTCGTGCATCACGCTTGTTCGGCCACTTTTAAACTTCTCTATCCATTCATACACACTTCTACGCGGTAGTGCATTGTCACCGTATTGTGCTAAAAACCTCCGATGAGTTTCAGCACCTGACACTCCTTCCGACCAGAGAAATCGGGTCACTGCTCTTTGTTCTTTCTTGGTGCATACCGCTAGTGGAGCAGTCATGTTTACCACTGTAAAGACAGTGAGCAAAATGACACGATAGGGCTCAAACTTCGATCACGTGACCACAACAGTGCCAACTATAAGCACGCATACGTAAAATGTAGTGACACAATAATAATAAAGAAAGAGATTATGGCAAAAGTGCGGATATTTTTTATTTACTTATTCTCTCTCGTAATTTAAGTGTTTGAAATCCGTAATTTACTAACTCAACTGCTAGGTCCAATTTGTTAATCTTTTTTTGTTAATATTAAGCCTGAATTTTTTTGTTCCTTAAACACCAGAGCATTTTAAAAACTCTACTGAAAAAAAAAGTGGGGTTGAACAAGAATTTTAAAGAAATTTATACCGCTATGGTATTAGATTCGTCCCGGGGTTCCTGCCCTTACTAAAGCTATGCCATTTTTCTTTTTTGACCGGTTACCGGCGTAAAAAAATGTACCTAAGAAATTTACTGTACGCTCTCATTCTTTTGCTTTGACTCTGAGTGACCCAGAGTGATGGCCGACGTATCGGGGTTGCTAAAATATACTTTTTCAGCGACCCACACCTGTCTCGGGACAGATAAAGATAAACCGCTACATAAACAGTCGTCTCTGAAATGAGAATAAAGCTGAAAGGAGAGGGGAGTCTATATATAAACGTTAGGTACCACCAAAATAGGTCACGTGATCAGTTTAGGCCATATAGAAAGAAGAAACGTAAATATTTTTGAACTTTTTATTTTTAAATCTCACAAAAAAGAAATAACGAACATAAAGAGTTGTTACAAAGAGAAACTTTTAATTAAAAGATCAAATTATCCGATTGGAGAAAAATTACTCATCGTTATCATGAAGTAAAATAATCCTTTTATTTACAACACGATCAGTTTCTTTATTGATATTTTTTTTAGCAGAATTCTGTATTCATTCATGGTTCTTTTAATAAAAAGCTCTGGCATTGAGACTTATACAAATCTTGATATAATTATTCAGACTCTTATCTTTATAGAAAAAAAGTAAAAATCGTTTTTTTTTCGGTTCATTTTTCATAAGATGAAATGCCCCCCCCCCCATTTTATCCAAATGACTTCACTAGTCCACCCCTAAAAGTTTAATCTAATAACACCGTATTTCTACAGGTTAGTGTTGTTGAGTTAGAAGCAATAAATAAATAACACTGACAAATTTTAATTTCAATATGGGGAAATGTTTTCAAACGTCTCCAGAAAGAGAAATGCACCGTTGAAGATGAAGCGGTGTTCACCACACGTGAATGTTCAAGGAAGAACAACATTTTTGTTCCTGGTTAAAAAATCTGACTTAAATAATTAAAAAAAATCAATTGACCATGTACTTTAATTTGTCATTTTAAACTTTTACATTTATATTTAAACGTTTCTCATAGATTTCTCTTTAATTAAATCGCTTTTGATTAAAAAAAAAAAAAAAAAAAAAAAAAAAAACAACAATTAAGAAAAAAAAAATTGACCTCACTGACCTCACATCAGATCGGATTAACGCAATGTCTTTTTACGTGTTTTTTTTATGGGTCATCCTGCAGGGATCGAACTTGCTTTCAGTAATAATGGACCTGCGAGACTAGCTTGCTTGCTAATCATTACACCACGATAAAAACCAATGTGTAAACATTAACAATGACTGTTAACTGTAACTTTAACACCTTTCAAAAAACGCATTCTGCACAGATCATACAATAGACAGTGGACCAGAGGGAGCAACACTGACCCTAAATTGACAAGCCAATAAAAAAAAAAAACATAATTTTTGACGGGTAGTAGACTTCACAATCATTAACCCCACCTTCTACGTATTTAACAAAAATCGCATTAACCACTAGAATTAATCTTATAAAACAATAAAAGTATAAAAGAACAAGTTTGAAAATAAAAGACGTTTAATAAATGAAAAAGTCTTTGAAAAAGACGAACATAAAAGTACATCATCACTTAATCCATTAGTATGGTATTGGTACTTATTGGTAACCTTGGGAATTAGCGCAGCAATTTCCTTAAAACAATCAGAAAAAAAAACTTACGTGATAAATGAAAGACAAAATTAAGTTTTTTACGCTTGCCAGTTGTAAATGGTCGTATTCCAAGGTGACTAGGTTAGGTATCCACCTATTTTTATGTAAAACCTCGACAGAAAAGCATTTACGTAATTCCAAAATGTGTGGACGACCGAAAATGGCTGAGAAAAAGAAAACTATGAAGGGACGTAACTCTAATGGTCTTTACACAGGACAGCAATTAAGTAGTGTTTTAAAATAGCGTTTCTCAACCCTTTTCTTTCTTTTTTTTAACACATGGGCCCCATTTCTTCTAATCTTTGTTAGTTTTTTTGTGGACCTCCATAGCCATTCCAGAGAAAAAAAAGATTATATTTTCACTAATAAAAGATTAAAGGAATTGTATCAAAAATTAGAGAAATTATTATGCTTTATTTTAAAGGAAAACTAATTAAAATAAACAGATTAAACAATTAAACTCTATAGAGCATTTATGTATAACAGTAATATAATTCACAATAAATTGAAGAAATTTAATTCTCATCAATATCAATTGTTCTGGAGTAGAATTGCTCTAAGGACTAAAATATCACGTTGGACCCCCAATTCGGTATTTTTTGTGTGTGGACCCCTAAGTAATGTTATATGGATCTTGGAGATCCATATGGGCCCCAGTTAAGAACCACTGGTTTAAGATGAGATACACATGACTCAATAGTAGCAGATGAAATTTATGAAGGGGTACAGTGTTTTTGGCCCAACGAAGAAACTTTTTTTAAAAATCATTGGTCTTCACAGAAGTATGTACACCCCTCACAACATATACTACCTACTTCTGTGACAACCTTCACTTCTTCCACCTCCTCCTTTCACCTTTTTCTCATCAATGTACACACTGTTTTAAAACAATAAAGTTCATTCTGATGAAGCTTCCAAATCAACAGAAGCGAAAAATATTAATTTAATGTAATGGTTAGTGTTCTGTTCTATTATTTTTCCTCGCACACACACGTATATTTATAATTTCATTATACAATTCAAATTAACATCAGTGGATGACCTTGTAGACTGATTTTGCACATGAATTTCATGGAAATTCTCTTCATGTTTACATTCAGTATCATATTGTCAGCTAATTCAAATCTTACAGCATTGAATTAACACATTATTACTGGACAGTTGTGGATATAACAAAGTATTATATGAAGAGGCTGCATCTTGATCTGCCATTCCCACAATGTGATGAAAAATCAACAAAGTCTGGTGGTATTGTTAGATACTGCTGGTGCATTCTGTGTTAGTGGTAATAAGGATTGGTGCTAAATCCATGCCTGATCCCAGGGTCATCAGCTGATGAAGACTTTGTTGTTTGCATAGGTGTTGGTTTATTTCAGCAGCATGTGTATATAATATCATAATATATATAAGATAGGTCTGCCAAACGTGACATCATTTGCGTATTTTACAAAATAAATTTACCCCCCCCCCCAAAAAAAAAAAAAATCAGGGAATTATCCGATTTTAATGAAATTTTCAGTGTTCATTTATCAACGAATAAAATTTATAAAGAATCAGTTATTTTATTTCAAAACTTTCTGATTTTTTTCAGATCACTTAACTTTGACCTCCCTCTTATTTTTAGGGTGCAAAATATCAGTGGGGTTATATAAATTCAAAACTAATTACAGTAAATTAAAAGACAAAAGACCGAAGATGTGAATAGAAAAAAAAAAAAAAAGAATTTAAGGGAGCAACTCTGGTAGAAAATAAGTACCAAAAATAGGAAAATTAAATGTAAAAAAAAACACTAAAAAAATAATTTTTTGAGATTTATTTTACTCTTTTCTATTATATAATTGCCTATTGTATTATAAGTGAAAAAATTATACATCGATAGTTGTTCTGCTTAAAAGAGTGGGGCCTAAATTTTCAATTGAGTTTTCTCCAAAAATTATTACAATAATATAACAAGAATAAAGTAAACTTGTTAAATAAAGATTTGTTTTTAGAATCTAAAAATATGAAATTTGAAACTTAAAATTAAGCATTTCATATTTTGAATTTTACCTATTAAGTATATAAATTGTTTTATTCAAAGCATGATATGGTAGGCACAAATGGTAATATTTATTTTAAAGAATTTCGATTTATTTCTATTGAATCAGTTTGATTGAAACGATTTAGTAATTTAAAAGAAAAGAATTCATTGAAAACACAGAAAATTTTATTAAAATCAGATAATTCCCTGAATTTTGATAATTGTTTTTCATCAATGACGGCTTTCCATACAAGCAGACATCACGTGACATTTTCTACCGGTTATTTTTTTTTTTGGTAAACATATTCAAAAAAATTTCTTAGAGTGTCTTTTTTCTGCATGTTTAGGTCAAAAAGAAAAAAATCTTTAATTTAAAAGTTATTAATTCTTCTGTACTGAATGTATTTAATGTTTTTTGTTTTTGATTTCTAAGAAACTGTTATAAGCCTTAAAATTCTAAATGTTTTTTTACTCCCTAAATACATTAAAAAAAAAGCGTTCATGTTTGCAAAAATTTAGCAAAAATAATGGTTTAAAATCTAAAATAAATTTCATACATAATATTATTTTGCTTTTTTTAATGCTCATTATGTTACTACTTTTCGACTTAGACATAAATTTGACCTTAAATAATTGATTTAGTTCATTTCAATTCGTTTTTAAAATGAAAAGGAGTCAACATTTTGGCAGACCCTAATATAAGTAAAGTTGGTGGAGTGGCCTATTGTCGGTAGCAGACAGACATTGAGGGAGTCTATCCCATTTTCACTAGCACTAGACTAGAGAGATTGTTTTGCATCTGAGGTGGAGTGCCATACCTACCATCAGCCTCCTGCATTACCACACAGATCCAAGCTGTACTACTCCTATCTTGGCCAAGGGTATTAGCGCTATGTGAAATTCAACCAGCGTCTTCCAGGATTTGAACTCATACCACTATGTCCATTTCCTATGAGGATAATTATTACACCACCAGTAACTCCACATAGTAACAATTAGTCATAGAAAAACCTAGTTAAGTTTGAACATTGACGATGAAAAGTCAACTTGTTTGCTTGCTCACTGGTCTATATATAATTAGTTTAAAATCTAACTACCTTAATCTACGAGGGTAATCCCAAAGGTAAGGTCTCCAAAATATTTAGAAATCCCAGAGACATTTATTCTTTATTGTCAATGAGGTTTACATTTTAAATTTTCAACACAAATCTATTTTTCTACATAATTGCCATTTTGGTTGATGCATTTTTGTAGGTACTGTGGTAGTTTTTGTATGCCCATGTCATACCAGCTTGTCGCCATGTCACTGAGAAAGCATTGAATCTGGTCATCATTGCAAACTCTACACCACTTGCAGATTTTTTAACATTCATGCATGACTTGCCATACACTTCTGTTAGTTGGCGTTGAAATTCAATAGGTTTAATGCCCTTTGCATTCTAAAAACGAACTGCACAAACTTCACACTTGGAGGTAGTGACAATCAGGAGCTCCATTGTTAAGCCAAGACTGAATGTGACAGCAAGGCAAGCACAGGTGTATGCACAATAAACACAACAGTGTTGCCAATAGCTGCAGAAACTGTTTCCCTGCATCACTAGCATTAAGGAGACCTTACTTTTGGGATTATTATCATATAAGGGGCAAGCACAGGTGTTTGCACAACAAACACAACAGTGTTGCCAATAAATGCACAAACTGTTTCCCTGCATCACTATGTTTTGGAGACCTTACTTTTGGGATTACATTTATAGTTATGTAGACTAATGAATAAACAAATTAGCTGACTTTTCATCCTCAATGTTCAAACTTAACTTAAAAGAAAACACAATTCCTTTTGGTTGGGTGTAATGACAAAAAGTTTAATTAGAATAAATTTAATGGAAATACTTTTTATTGCATTGATGATCACAAAAAATGTCATTGGATCTCACTAAAAAGAAAAAAAATGTTTTAGGAATCTTTCTTTATTCAGCATCCATACCTAAGTTACCATATTTACCGACTTGCTTCGTGAGTCAGATACCATTCTAGATTAGTTATTTAGAAAATTTACCATAATCTGAATAGTTTTATGGATATTTTGGTATGCATTTATAAAAAAAAACAACATTGAATTCATTGGTAATTTTTGTTTGCAACAAAATTTTGAGGCTGCTGGTGGTGACACTCTTATTTCAAAATAAAATTTCTGATGAAACCCCATAAAAATATTTTTTTGACTAATAAGTAAATCTCCATAATGATGTATCATTCAATACATTTAAATAAGTGAAAGCTTCCTCAACAAGCTGTTGAAATTAATTGCAAAATTTCTAAAAATAAAAGAAAATATAAGTAAATTTCAATCATTGGTTGATGTTTTTTGGCATCATTTTAGTATGAATGATATAGACCTTTTTAATTTTTTAAAAAACTTACTAGTAATTTTCATTTGAAAAATTTCTGAATTTAGTTTTGAAAATGGCTAAAATTAGTACTGAGCTGTTGTTAGTGATGTCGCTTAACCATAAAAAAAAACCTTGCTTTAGCAATACTTAAAATAAACAAGTGTTTCTGTTAGAAAGAAAATTCTCATAACGTCAGCTCTTAGAAAATGGTTTAGACCGAACGCCCATGAAGTTGGAATTCCTGACTGATTGTTTGTTTACATCTGGGACATTGTAAGCTTCTAATGGTAATTAGGGAAAATGGCTGGTATTTTGGACATGGCTATTGCGGATGACAGTGGTAGACAAAGGTTAAGTGGCAATAAAACCTTATTCATTAAATTGTCTGGGAAATATTCAAAGCTTCTGGTTTAAGTAAAAAAAATAAGTTTAAAAAAATCTTTCCTCTAAATACAAGTGTGATCACAGCATCTCCCCCCCCCAATATTTTAAGAGCTTTAACTAACTCTTTAGATATTATTACATAATGTAAGGAAATTTTGAACATCAAATAAAATATTATCTAAATCTATTAATAATGGAGATTCTGTCTCAATTTGTCTGTAACCGAAACTATGTCACTGCTTACATCACATTACCCAGAATCCTCAATACATAGAATAAAGCACAACCTTGTATTATATACTCAAAATTTGAATATGCAATCTTAGATGGTCCACATTGTTTTTTAAAACAAGTTTTAATAAATAGATACCCGGTATTATATATTTATATATAGTTTGTTTTATTTTAATCTATATTTAAAGTTATCTAACATATTGAGCTTTACAAGAAAATTATGAACACACAAGAAATAGTCATTTTTTCAGTATCAAGAGCTCAACTAAAAAGTTTACAAATAAAAAAAATACCAACAATTTTGTGTAAAATATTCAAAATAATTGTTTAATTGATAATTAATAGGTGCACAATTCATTTTATTTGAGGGGAACAGAACTAAGTTTTCATTTTAAATTGTTTTATTTTTTTACCCCTTTAATAAATTTGATGATTTTACTTACTTATGATACAAACCCTCTGACATTGAATTTTTAACTTCCACCCCCTCAAACAATATCTTTCAAAAATCAATTTTACACTGTTGGAGGGCTTTTCTTTCTTTTTTTGGCTAGTAATTATAAGAAATAATTGTGCAATTGTTTGATTCAAATAGAATGAAATATGAAATGAAAAATCAAGACTCCTTATCACAAAATAGAATAAGTCATTAAATTTTTTTAATTAAAAAACAAACAAAAAAAACCAAACTTTTACAGCTTCAAAAAGATTTTCTCTTATCTCAGGTTGTCAACTGTGAATTAAGAGCGGAGAAAATAATATAATACTGGATGGTCCGAAAGTCTTGTTACCCCTACATATTGTTTTAACTTTCATTATTTTTTGTTTTAGTTAGCTCCCTTGGCTCCCATCTTGTACAGACTTTACGGAAGCCGAGTTCATCGTGGATGATTTGATAAGCAGAACCATGACTAATCTTCAGAGAACAAGCTACCTCACCGATGATAACTTGCCTGTTTGCCATTATAATTTCTCGAGCTTGCTGAATCTTCTTATTGTTGGTGGAGGTTGATGGGCGTCCTGCTCCCTCTTCGTGCCTCACACTTGTCCGGCCACTTTTAAACTTCTCTATCCATTCATACACACTTCTACGCGGTAGTGCACGGTTTCCGTATTGTGCTAAAAGCCTTCGATGAATTTCAGCCCCTGACACTCCTTCCGACCAGAGAAATCGGGTCACTGCTCGTTGTTCTTGCTTGGTGCATACTGCTAGTGGAGCGGCCATGTTTACACTGTAAAGACAGCAAGCAAAATGGCGCGATCAGGCTCAAGCTTCGATCACGTGACCACAACAGTGCCAACTATAAGCACGCATGCGCATAACGCAGTGTGACAATAATAAAAATGTTATGGCAAAAGTGTGGATAATTTTTGACTCTCTGTCGTAATATACAGGGAGGGTCAAAATAATCTGATACATTTGGAAAATAAAACACTTTTTTTTATCATTCATTCAATTTTTGTTTTAAAAGAATTAAACCTATCAGATGATTTTGCCTCATCCTGTATAAGATATGTAATTATTTTACTTCTAAAAAAAAAAAAAAAAAAAAAAAAAAATCTTTTAAATTAAAATTTTTCTAAAATTTTTGGTTATATTATATAATTATTTTACCTCCAAAAAAAAAGAAAAAGAAAAAGAAGAGTGACAAGACTTTTGGACCACCCCATGCATCAAATTTTTGATTATCAAATTTTACTTGTTTTCAGAAAATATTCAAAAAGGAAATGCAAGTGTCATCACAGCATCCCCCACCACCAATATTGTAGGAGCTTTAAATAACTCTTTACATATTATTACATAGTGTAAGAAAATTTTGAACATCAAATAAAAGACTATGGAACAGCTAATTAAAACTGTAATCTGAGGACCCAACAAAAATCATAAAAGACACTGTAACATCACAGAAAATTGAAAAATCAAGTATATATATATATATATATTATATATATATATATATATATATATATATATAATAAGATAATATATAGGTTTTACATATCTATTTATTGGGTGACATATATAATTGGCCAGATATTTTCATTTGCTTTTATAAATTAGCACCAAATTAATATTTAACAAATTCTGGGATATTTTTAGATAAAGATTTGTCAATAATTATTCATTTGTATTATTTAGATTTTTTTGACTATTGACTTTATTATTATATACATGAAAAATACCGGACGGCACATTGGCCAAAACATTATGTATATAAAAATAAAAATGAGGAAAACAGTCTAAAAAATCTAAATAATACAAATTATCAAGCCTCATTTTTAAAATTCAGACAAATAATTATTAATAACTTGTATTTTTCTCAATCTTAATTTTCACTCTATGACAAGAGAAGCTGTAAAGATTCTCAGTTTCCTGTTATTGATGCAGAGGTTCACAGAGATGCTGATAGGTACGCATCCTGCATTCCTGACGCACAAAAATAAAAAAGAATGCAGGAAAGTCGTATCCATGCATCCTCGTGATTTTTCTTTATTTTCCCCTCACCATTTTAAGCTAACTGTAAATACATTTCAATAGTTTCTTAGAAATGAATTACACAGGATTGGTTACAAGGTAGGATTTACCCGGCTTTGGTTAGGACCCATAAATTTTCCCAAGGACTCATTCAAAGCAAATATGTGCATCCCAGGATGCACTAAATCAAAAAGCTATCAGCATCACTGGGTGAGGACTTGGGGGAGTTTCAATTAAAAGAGCAACCAAAATTAAAATGTAGAAAAATAGGAGTTAAAATTAATGATAAAAATTCTGAGATTATCTTTTCAGTCATTAGTTTGCTTTTAGTATATATGTTGATATGGAGGCGCAGGATCTAATGGTTAGAGCCATAGGAATGGACTTGTTGACTTGAGTTCAAATCCTGAACGAGGTTGTTTGCATTTCACATAGATCTAATACCCTTGGAAAGGTATAAATCCAACTACTCTCCCTCTAGATGTGGGTAAATAGTAGGGCAGACTGAGCTCTTTAACCATGGCTAGGTAACCAGTCTAGAAGGAAAACTCTGAATTCAAACCTGTCAAACTCTACTGAAAAATTGATCTTGTGTCACATCCTGCTTGTGCGGAAGGATTGGTAAAAATATATGTTAAGTTTTTGGCAACTTTAAAAACGATTATCAATTTCATTGAAATCTAAAATACGTTTTCATTTCAGTATGACAGCAAACTTCTTTTTTTTTTAAAGTTTGTTTTATGTTTGTTTATAGCAAAAATTTG
Source organism: Doryteuthis pealeii (assembly GCA_023376005.1). Classification (NCBI taxonomy): domain Eukaryota; kingdom Metazoa; phylum Mollusca; class Cephalopoda; order Myopsida; family Loliginidae; genus Doryteuthis; species Doryteuthis pealeii. Next base: position 60,582,295 of record CM042147.1, on the reverse strand, counting down.
CAACTAATTTTGATTTTTAATAATTAACTATTTTCAAACTATATAAAAAATTAATAAATTTAAAAAATAAATAAAAAAAACTTCCATGACTGATCAATACTGAATGTTTGTTTTTTGTTTTGTTTTGTTTTATGATATATCAACCCTGTTTGGTACATTTAATGCAGAATTAAGTCATTTTGATATCAGGTTGCTACTGTTGCTTAAATGGTCCCCCATCTAAGTATTGAACAGGGTCATCGCTGCTTAACTTTGGTGATCTAGCAGGAACTGGTGCTTTCATTGTGACTTTACCATAAGCAAAAATATGTTTCAAAATGGTACATCCATATGTCAACAAGTAGATTTTACAATTTACCTACATCTATTCTTATTTACAGACTGATATGGAGCAATATTTTTTTTTTTAAAGTGGGGGGGATTGAATTTATTTTTCTTGTCTTTGGTATTGTCAATATATTTCAATCAATCCAATTTACATTTATAATATCACTCACAAAGAATATTAAAAAAAAAAAAAATTTAAAACAAGATTTTGCTATAAAAAATAGGATATTTATAAAATATAGATTGATATAAGATTTTGGGTATCAAAATCCATCCATGACTTTAAAAAAAAAATAATATAAGCACCTGAAATTGAAAAGAAAGGCCCCTAGTTTCCTGAAACTTTTTAGACAACATATGGTGTTTTCATTGACAAATCCCACTTAAACCCAAAAACTATTCAGGATAAAGCAATGAAATTTGGCATGTATATGTAATATTTACTGGTGAATATCATGGAATCATTGAAAGACATAATTCATCATTTGAGATTCTTATATAGTAAATATGATAAATGACATTCTTTATTCTATTTTGCCTATTTTTTACACAATATACTAACACACTTTTAGGAGGCACATGGTGTAATGGTTACAACCATAGGAAATGGACACAACGAGATGAGTTAAAATCCTGGATGAGGCTGTTTGCATTTCAAATAGTGCAAATACTCTTGGGAAAGGTATGAATCCAATTATTCTCCTTCCAGCAAAGTGTAAATAGGAAGGTAGACTGGGCCCTTTAACCTTGATTAGGCGACTAGTCTAGGAGAAGGAAAACTATGAATTTAAACCTATTAAACTCTGCTTAAGAAATTGACTGAGTCACATCCTACTCATGCAGAGTGGTTAGTATATATATATATATATATATATATATATATATATATCAACACCCTTTTGTGCAAGTTAATTATACACTAAAAAAACAGGTATTTGAATATTCATTTTTTTCCTGTCTTATCGATTAAAAGTTATAAAAAAAATCAATAAAAAATCAATGTACATAAACTTGATAAACTTATAGATAAATGAATTTTCTTTTGTTTGATGTATCGGACCATATGACCTTTAGGCACCCCTTTTTGATCTCGATTAAGAAAGGACATGTTTTTCATTTACACCGTCATTATCCGGTTGTTTTAACAAACGATTTTTAGATTTTTTTTTTAAATTATAAAACTAACACCTAACCCTAACCCCAACCCCTAACAAACAACCGGATATTGACGGTGTAAATGAAAAACATGTCCTTTCTTAATCGAGATCAAAAAGGGGTGCCTAAAGGTAATATGGTCTGATGTATGGCATGACAGGATTTTATGGGTTTATAGTGATTTTATAAGCATTTTTGTTCAGATGAAACCGACTAAAAATGCAAATGTCTACAATGTTTTGGGAAATATGAGAATTGTTAATGAATTAATCTTTTCAAAGTCATAAACAATAGATTAATATTTTTTTAGGAATCTAAAATTTTTCTTCTTTGAGAAAAGTAGAATGCCATTGTCTGAATTTTCAAGATGAAACTTGATAATTTGTATTAGATTTTTCAGACTGTTGTCCTCATCTTTATTATATACATAATGTTTTGGCCAATGTGCCTCCAGCCTTCTTCAGGTGTTTCTTGTTGAACTGGGAACCTTCTTGTCAAACTCAGGAACCTTCATGGAACTTCGAACTGGACCCTTTATTTTATCCATTGGGGTAGATTGTTCTCATGACTGGGTACAAGTGTTAAACTATGTTAAGCATTTTATGTTATCACCCATGTCAGGATTGAACCTGCAGCCTACAGATGATTGTTACTTAGAACTGTATTAACTCATCCCTTATATCCATTGCTCCATTTGTCCAACCTGACTATGGGTGAAAATGACATACAATACTTAACATAGCTTAACATTTATACTCGGTCATGGTTAATGGATTAAGAACTATCTACTCCAATGGATTAAATAAACGGTTTGGTTGGAAGTTCTGTGAGGGCTCTTGATTATGACAAGAAACACCTAAAGAAGGCCGGAGGGGCACATCAGCCAAACATGTATATAACAATAAACATGAGGACAGCAGTCCAAAAAATCTAAATAATACAAAGAATCCCATTGATAAGATTTAAAAAAAAAATCTGTGAATTCAATAGAAATGTATTTCTTTTCCACATTTTTCAAAAAATTTACTGAAAAGACAAGAAAGGTCAATTGAGTATCTGAAATAAACCAAACATTTATTAAGAAAAGAATAAATTACAAGACTTTATTTTTAGGAGTTTCAAATACAGTAGTTTGACACAGCACAGCACAGCCCAGTTGTATTATGTAAGAGACTGAACAACTTGTGGGAGTGTGACAGACTGGGGACGTTGGGGACACTGGTTCAGGGGAAGAGTTTGCTGTGGACAAAGTCACAGACATTTGAGGGGGTAAATGAAGAGCAACTTCACTGGGCAAAGTGACAGGTTGGTCAAGGCTTACAGTTTTGATGGATGGAAGGAACAGGCAATGTGAATGTAACAGGTCCAATGGCCGAGGAGATCACAGACGGTTGCGGATCAGCTACAACAACAGCTGCTGCAACATAGAGTCATTGGTCAAGGGAATGGACGGTTGGGAGAGGGTTACATCATGTGTAAGTTGAACCTCATGGGCTAAGGGGACTTCATGAGCCACATCAGTAATGTCTGGGGCAGAGGCACCTCATGGGAAACATCACTTCTCGTGAGATAGACACTTCCTGGGGTAAAGTGATTTCCTGGGGCAGACTAATCTCAGCCGTTGCTTGTGCATGATGAGTGGCATACATTTCCTCGAGAGTGGCAGGGGTAACAGTGGGGGGAGATAGAGACAGGCACCATAAACGGACACAGAGTGAGGTTCACTCTCAATTTTCATGCCTGGTTTTGAAACTTTTATCTCACTTTCAGCAATGCTAGCTGCCAGTGAAGACAGACCATAAGACCCTTGTGGGTCTTTTTGTGACGAGCAAGGTCTGTGGGGGGTGCAGAAGGATTTTTTTACAACAGTCACAGGCATAAGGTCGGTCGCCTAGATGTTGGCGTCGTTTGTGGAGTCTTTAGGGCTGAAGACTCCGGAAAGATTTTTCACACTGGTCACACGCATAAGGCCTCTCATCTGTATGAATGCGTCGGTGGCGGAGCAAACTACCAGCGATGTGGAACCCCTTCTGGCAAAATTCGCATTGATATCTTTTTTCTTTATCTCCGCTGTGAGACGTCCGCATATGGACGCCTAAGCTACTAGGTTGCTTGTAAGACAGGCCACATAGTTCACATACATATGGTTTTTTATCTGGTGAGTGGGTCTTTTTATGGATGGTCAGGGAGCATTGTGTTGCATAGCGTTTCCCACACAATTCACATGAAAAAGGCCTGTCACCAGTGTGTGAACGCATATGAATACGCAGTTCTCCAGGGCTGCGGTAGGCCTTATCACAAAGCTCACATTTGTGAGGACGGAGATTTACATGCTTTAGTTTATGGTGCACATTCAGATGGCTAGACACTGTAAAAGACTTGTCACAGTGAAGACACTTGTATGGGCGGTCACCTGTGTGCAACCTCTCATGTGCCACCATTGCATAGTAGCGCTGAAGTCCTTTGTGCAATAGCTGCATTTAAACGGCCGATCCCCAGTGTGGATTCTCCGATGGGTGGTCAGAAGGTGTTTTCTTTTAAATATGCATTGCAGTACTCACAACTGGTGGACTTTGCGTGGTTTACCTTCTGTGCCAATTGCAGAAGCAACAGCTCCATCCTCACCATTGCTAACGGTGTCCCCAGTTAACATTTTTGTCTGTAGTTGTGGTCATCTGTTCAAGAAACAAGTTTGTCACGGCTGCCTTTTTAGCTCGTTGACCGCTGCTCTTAGCCTTGAAGTGGCTCGCAGGTGTATAGAGAGATCATTGAACAATTTAAAGCCTTTCGAGCACAGACCGCATCGATAGGTATTTTGCAGGTGTTCCTCGATGTGGGTCAGCATTGTTGAAGACTCGTGAACAGATGGTCACAGAATCCACATTTGAAGCAGGGTGAACTCTCGTGGTCTTGGTGTGCGCTGGCAAACTGTGCTTGTTTGGTGAAGCCACGAGAACATATCTCACACTTGAATGGTTTTTTTGGAATGAGTTTTCAGGTGAGCAGATAGCAGAGATTTGAACATGAACTCTGTTGAACAAATTGTCACAATGAGAATGTATGAACCTGTTTGTGTAAAGTCAATTCAGCTGCACTGTTAAACATCTTGTTGCAATATTTACAAAGCAAGCTTTCATCCATTGTGGATAGGAACTTTTTTTTTAGCCTACTTCAACTGTCATGCAGAATAGCTTATTAATTTTAATAGGTTTCGAGATCTTTATTTCTTTTAAAGTTTATAATAAATGCTTCAAATGAATTTTTTAGTAAGATATTTCTTTCATTAATCTTATGTATTTGGGGCACAATATTTAGAGATATGATTTGATGATGATGAATAAATAATAATAATAGGTTCCTAGATCATCAGTATAGTTTAAGAGATTTTTCCTGTTGCAAGTGAATTTATTTTATACAGTAGATGATCTGATAATATACTTTTTTAAATTTTCTCCGTCTTCATTTGAAACTAAAATAATAAATATAATGATGATACATGGGCCAGAAAATCATCAGTATGAATTTATAGATTTTTTTCTGTAAAAGTAAAATTAACTTTTTACGGTAAGTCTGCATTTTTCTTTTCCTTTCTTTTTCTTTTTTTGAAACTAAATTAAATTCACAACACTATAAAAACTGTTTGCCAATATTTTACTTCCAATTTATCTTTTTAAATTGAACGTCGTCAAATTTTAGCAGTATTTAAAATTACGTTTTAAAATATTTAGTTAAAAAGTTTTAAAAAAGATAAAAGAAAAAAAATCTTTTAGCACTTTTGGTTACAACCAGAACTAAAACAGTTTTTGTTTGGTTTTTAGTTTTAAAATGACAATGAAATAAAGTGAAATATACAGTCAAAAGGCACAGGGGCTGATAGTCAGTAATCTATCAAGTTACTTCTGACAGACCTTTTGGGGAAGAAAAGAAGTAAGACGATGAGTTTCATTTTATTCTGTTTTCATTGTAACATCACATGGAATTTGTTACAATATTGTATCATAATGTTTATCATTGCCAAATCTAATGCAAGAAATATTCATCCTGGATATTGCATTCTGATTAAACGCAGTCATATTCATGGTGGGTTTCTCATACAATTAAATTTCATAAGGCTAATATCAGGGAAATAAGACATGTAAAAAATAAAGTAGACATTTTTGCAGATTCAGCTTGTTTTTGTTTGTTTTTTTCTAAAGGCGTTATTCAAATTCTGAAAGAAAACAAAATTAAATGAATGAATAAAAAAACAAAAGAGCTTTAAAATTTTTATAATACAAGAAGTTACAGATTTATCTAAAAATTTAACAATAAATTTGTTGGTGATATTAGAGTGCACAACAGAATACCTTACTTTTCAGGAAAAATGTATGGAACTTTAAAAAAATTATCATTTTAATTATTCTTATTATTTATTTTTTATTTATGGATTCATCAAGTAAAATCCAAAATGCAATGATTATTGAATTTCAATAAAATGTTTTTTGGTGAATTTTGTAAACAAATTTGTGGAAATAATTTTTAAGTCATCAACTACTTCTAGGATGTACAAATTTGTGCACCTGCTAATAAGAAGGATTACAGGAAATTCTTTAAAAAATCAAAAAATCAACAAAAATAAACTAATAATCTGATTTTAATAAAATTTTCGGTATAATGAAGTAATAAAAAGAGATTTTTATTTTAAATAAATGTTTACTCTAAATAAAAAAGGCAAGTTATCTTTTCGTTAGTTTTTGTTTCATGCATTGACCCCCATATACTGAATAATAAATTCTTCATAATTTCTAACATTAAGTACTATGCCTGATTGAAAAAATCAGGACATTATCTAATTTTAATGAAATTTTCAGAGTTGAATTTATCAATGATGAATTTTAATGCATCAGTTATTTTATTTCAAAACTTTCTGATTTTTTTTCAGGTCACTTAACTTTGACACCGCCCCCTTCCCTTATTTTTGGGGCGCAAAATATTGGTGGGGTTAATATATAATTGAAACTAATCAAAGCATAAATAAAAAGACAAAAAAGCGAAGATGTGAATAGAAAAACAAAATTTTTTTAAAGGTGTGATTTTGGTAGAAAATAATACCGAAATCTAAAAATCAAGTGTAAAAAAAAGAAATTTAAAAATTAAAAAAATGATATTTTTTTTTTATTTCTGTTTTATTTTAGGAAATATAATTTAGTTAGATTATCAGTGAAAAAAATTATCATCATATTTTGTTCTGTTTAAAGGGGTTATGGCCAACTTTTAACTGAGATTTCTCCATTATTACATCAGCCTACTAAAGTAAGCTTGTTATTAAATAAATATGTTTTTTAGAATCTAAATATGAAACTAAAACTATATTTTAAAATGAATCTTATTATTTTAATTAGGTATAAAAATTTGTTTGCTCTTAAATACTCATATGGATGGAGCTAACAGTAATAATTTATTTGAAAAATTTTATTTGTTTCCTTAAACTCGTATAATAATCAGTTTGCAAATGATTTCCGAAATTTAAGAGATGATAAGTTCATTTTCTTTATTACTATTTTTAATTAAAACATTTCATTGTATTCAAAATAAATTAATTTTGCATCTGTTTAAATTTAATTTTAATATAAGACTAGCCCTTCTGAGTGTTTTAAAATCCGCCTAAAGGTGGAGGCCCAAAGTAAACCTGAAAGAAATCCTGCAATATTTTTTAATAAAATAACTGATGCATTATAGAATTCATTGATTAAGTCAATAACTGAAAATGTTACCAAACCTGATAACTCCCTGATTTTTGGCAATTTTTTGTTTATCAATCAATGGTTGATGTGATTGTTAGTATCGCTCAATTTTTTTTTCTAAAACAAGAAAACACAAGATTTTTATTTTTCTGCGTTTGAGAAAAAAATAAAATAAAAGAAAAGAAATATATTACATTTAAATAAAATATCAACCATGTGAGTAAATTTTTCTGACATGTGTATTCATGTTTTTGTTATTGATTTCTAGAAGAAACTTTTTTAAAGTGTTTTAAATGTTAATATTGATGTTTGTTTTTTGGGTGTGTCATAAATATTCTTCACTTAGTGATTTTGAGGGGCGAATTTTTGTTAAAAGGTATAAAATAAATTTAACAAATTTGTAATATTATTTTAATTTGTTACTGATGATTATGTTATGTTACTAGTTTACGACTAAAACAAAATTTGACCATTAAAAAATAATCGATTAAATTAATTTTCAATATCGTTTTTTAAGTGAAAATGTGCGTTTGAATTTGTTGGTTCTATGCTTAAGCACATTGCGTTTTTCAAATTTAATCATTCATGTAAACTATTTATTATTCGGTAAATTTTGATATTATTATTTCACTTATTTTTTAGGGTGTGAGATAAAAAAAAGTAGAGACCCTTAAAATTTAAACTTACGCCAAGAATCTAGAAATCTCGGAAAAACGTGTTAGTTTGAACACTATATCTAACATCATGGGAATCTTCGAAAATTTTCACAATAATTCTAATAAATAAAATTATCAGTATATATTATAGTAATATTGGCTCATTTACTTTCTAATTCTTACATAAGTAAAATAATGAATTATTAATTTGCTATTGACAGCTTATACTTGAATCTGTCGTAAATATGAAATAAGATATTTTTTTAAATGGAAAAAAAATTATTTTGCTCTACATGATCTAGAGATAAAAGAAATAAAATTTAAAAATACTTTCATTTTTTTTATTTACATTTTTTCTTCTTAACTTAAAAGTGCCATGCATAAAAGATGCATTTACATCCGAAAAAAATGCAATAATGCAAAAAATATAAAAAGCCATAAACATTTTAAATCATATAATCAACAAAAAAGGTTTTAATTTCTTTAAAAGCGGGAGAAAAGAGCTTAGAACGGGTCTAAAACATGTGTTTGTTTTGGAATTGACAAATAAAACGGTGTTTATAAAATTTTAACAAGTTTCCATATTTTTGCCAGTGGAGATTTAAAACTTATGTATGAATACTAAATACAACTTGGAATTATTTCAAAAAGTTATGTTTTTTATATTCAGTCGGGTCGGTAAACTTTTGGTACGCCGTTCAATGCAATTTGATGTAATAAAACTTCCACCTCGACATTAAAATTGGAAAACAGGATAAATGGGCGGTTTAATTAGGGGAGGTAATCTTGTGCAAACGAAACAATAGAGAGCGGGTCTTATTTCTGGTCAGTCCAAGGATTCCACTTAAAGTCAATGTTTTGTGATTTAAAGCTAAAAAAAAAGGTTCTTTACAGACTTTTTTTTTTAGGCTTAATCCAAACATTGACTTAAGTGGGAATCCTGGCTGGACAGAAAATAGACGCTGCTCTATTGTTTCGTTGCAGCAAGAGTTACCTCGCCTAATTTAAACCGCTTTATCCCTGTTTCCAATTTTAATGTCGTAGGTGGAAGTTTTATTACATCAAATTTATTGAGCGGTACCAAAAGTTTACGCGACGCACGACTGGGATATAAACATACTTTTTGAATAATCTCAGTTGGTAATTAGTTATTCATACATGAAGTTTTTTAAATCTTCCACTGGCAAAATTATGAAAACTTGTAAATTTTATAACACCGTTTATTTTCAATTCAAAACAACACATGTTTTAGACCGCCGTTTCTAGCTCTTTTTTCTCCGCTTTAACGAAATTAAAACCTTTTTGTTTTGATTTTTATGATTTTAAATGTTTATGGGCTTTTATATTTTTTTGCATATTGGCATTTTTCGGATGTTAATATGCATTCTTTTATGCATGCACTTTTTAAGTTAAGAAAAAATGTAAATAAAATGAAAGTATTTTTTTAAAATTTTAATATTCTTTTATCTCTAGATCATGTAGAGCAAAATAATTTTTTTCCCATTTAAAAAATAATCTATTTCATATTAGACAGTATTCAGGTATAAGCTTTCAATAGCAATAATATTCATTATTTTACTTATGTATGAATTAGAAAGTAATGACCAATATACTTTTAATAAATATTACTGATTAATTTGTTTTTTATTAAGAATTATTTGAAATTTCGAAGATTTCCAGATTTAAGATATAGTGTTCAAACTAACACGTTTTTCGAATTTTCTAAGATTTCTTGGGTATAGTTTTAAATTAAGGTTTCCTACTTTTTTTAATCTCACACGCCTAAAAAATAAGTGAATAATAATATAAATTTCCGAATTAATAATATAGTTTACGCATGAATATAAATGTAAAACGCTAATGTGCTTAGCATAGAGACGCAAACAATTCAAACGCACATTTCACTTAAAAAACGAATTAAATTAATTAAATCGAATTATTTAAGGTTCCAAATTTTGTTTAGTCGTAAACTAGTAACATAACATAATCATGCAGTAACAAAATTAAAATAATATTACATTTTGTAATTTTATTTTAATACTTTTAACAATTAAATTCGGCGCCCAAAATCATAAGTGAAGATATTTATGACACATCCCAAACAAACCATGCATATTAACCAATTTTAGAAACACTTTTACAAAGGTTTTCTTCTTAGAAATCATAACAAAAAACATTGAATACACTATGTTCAGAAAAATTACTCACATGTTGATATTTTTATTTTAAATGTAATATATTTTCTTTTCTTTTTATTTATTTTTTTCTCAACGCAGAAAAATAAATTCTGTGTTTTTTGTTTAGAAAAAAACATGAGGCCGATACTTAAATTCACTATCACATTGATTGAATAAACAAAAAATTGCCAAAATAGGAGTTAAATCAGGTTTTGTACATTTTCAGTATTGACTTAATCAATGAATTCTATAATGATCAGTTATTTTTTAAAAATATTGGGCAGATTTCTCTCAGGTTACTTTTGGCTCCACTTTAGGGATTAAAAACACTGCAGAAGGGCTATGTCTTGATATAAAATTAAATTTAACGAGATGTCTAAAATTATTTATTTTGAATTAGCAATGAAATGTTTTTAATTAAAAATAAAGTAATAAAGAAATGAACTTATGCATTCTGCTAAATTTCGATCATTTCAAACTGATTATTATACGAGTTAAGGTAAACTAAATAAAATTTTTTCAAAATAAATATTAAACTGTTTAGCTTCCATGCCATAAAAATGAAAAGTTTAAAAAATTTTTTTTTTTTAGCAAAAGGCAACAAATTTTTTTTTTTTTTTTATACTTAATTAATAGATAAGATTCATTTAAAATATAGTTTTTAGTTTCAATATTTTTTGATTCTACAAACATATTTATTAATAACAAGCTTACTTTAAGTAGGTGATGTAATAATGGCAGAAATCTCAGTTTAAAAGTTTGGGGCCATACCCCTTTAAACAGAACAAGATAATTGGGATGTATAATTTTTTCACTGATAATCTAACTAAAATTATATTTCCTACAAAATAAAAGAATAAAAAAAAATATCATTTTTTTAATTTTTTAAATTTCTTTTTTTACACTTGGATTTTAAGATTTTCGGTAACTCTATTTTCTACAAAAATCACACTTTAAAAAATTTTGTTTTTCTATTCACATCTTCGCTTTTTTGTCTTTTTATTTATGCTTGATTAGTTTCAATTATATATTAACCCCACGCAATATTTTGCGCCCCAAAATAAGGGAGGGGGGGTCAAAGTTAAGTGACCTGAAAAACAATCAGAAAAGTTTTGAATTAAAATTAACTGAATGCATTATAAAATTCATTCATTGATAAAATCAACTCTGAAAATATTCATTAAAATTAAGATTAATGTCCTGATTTTTCAATCAGGCCTAGTACTTAATGTAGAGAATTATGAAGAAATTTATTATTCAGTATATGGGGTTGTCATGCACATGAAACAAAAACTAACGAAAAAGATACTTTGCCTTTTTTATTTAGAGTAAACATTTATTTAAATACAATCTCTTTTATTACTTCATTACGAAAAATTTTATTAAAATCAGATTATTATTTAATTTTTTGTTGAATTTTTTTGATTTTTTAAAAGAATTTCCTGTATCCTTCTATTAGGGCAGGTGTCCAAATTTGTAGCATCCCTAGAAGTAGTTGATTGACTTCAAATTATTTACAAATTTGTTAGCAAAAAATTCAAGCCAAAAATTTTATTGAAATTCAAATAATCATTGGCATTTTGGATTTTACTTGATGAATGCCATAATAAAATATAAATAATAAGAATAATTAAAAATGAATAATTTTTTAAGTTCCATACATTTTTTCCTGAAAAGTAAGGTTTATTCTGTTTGTGCAGCTCTAATATCACCCAACAATATTTTATTGTTTAAATTTTTGATAAATTCTGTACTTTCTTGTTTTATTATAAAATTTTAAAGCTCTTTTGTTTTTTTTAATTCATTCAATTTAATTTTGTTTTCTTTCGCAGAATTTGAATAAGCCTTTAGAAAAAACAAGACAAAAACAAGCTTGAATCTGCATTCTACTTATTTTACATGTCTTATTTCCTGATATTAAGCTTTGAAATTTTAAATTTGTATTGCGAAAACGCACCATGAATATGACTGGTTTAATCCAGAATGCAATATCCAGGAATGAAAATTTTCTTGCATTAGATTTTTGCAATGTTAAACTTTATGATACACTATTGTAACAATTCCATGTGATGTTACAATGAAAAGCGAATAAAAATGAACTCATCGTGACTTCTTTTCTTCCCAAAAAAGTCTGTCAGAAGTACTTGAATAGATACTGACTATCAGCCCCTGTCCTTTTTGACTGTATATTTCCACTTTATTTCATTGTCATTTAAAACTAAAACAAACAACTGTTTTAGTTCTTTGGTTGTAACCAAAGTGCTAAAAGATTTTTTTTCTTTAATCTTTTTAAAACTTTTACTTAAATATTTTAAACGTAATTTTAAATACTGGTAAAAAATTTGGACGTTCCAATTTAAAAAGATAAAATTGGAAGTAAAATATTCGGCAAACAGTTTTTTATAGTGTTGTGAATTTAATTTAGTTTTCAAAAAAGAAAAGAAAAGAAAAGAAAAAATGCAGACTTACCGTAAAAGTTAATTTGCACTTTTACAGAAAAAATCTATAAATTCCATACTGATGATTTCTGGGCCGCATGTATCACATTATTATTATATTATTAGTTTCAAATGAAGGGAGAAAATTTAAAAAGTATATTATCAGATCATCTACTGTTAAAAATAAATTCACTTGCAACTGGAAAAATTCTTAAACTATACTGATGGATCTAGGACCTATTATTATTCATTATCATCTATCATCAAAAATCATATCTCTAAATATTCGTGCCAATACATAAGATAATGAAAGAAATAATCTTACTAAAAAATTCATTTGAAGGCATTTGTATTATAAACCTTTAAAAGAAATAAAGATCTCAAACCTATTAAAATTAATAAGCTGATCTGCATGACAGTTGAAGTAGGCCCTAAAAAAAAGTTCCTATCCAAATGGATGAGCTTGCTTTGTAATTTGCAAACAAGATGTTTAACAGTGCAGCTGAATTGACTTTAGCACAAAACAGGTTCATACATTCTTCATGTGACATTTGTTCAACAGAGTTCATGTTCAATCTCTGCTATCTGGCTCACCTGAAAACTCATTCCAAAAAACATTCAAGTGTGAGATATGTTCTCGTGGCTTTCCCAACAAGGCAGCAAGTTTGCAGCGCAACACGCAAGACCCACGAGAAGTTCACTGCTTCAAATGTTGGATTCTGTGACCATCTGTTCACAGAGTCTTCAACAATGCCTGACGCACACGAGGAAACACCTGCAAATTACCTATGATGCGGTCTGTGCTCGAAAGGCTTTAAATGTTCAATTGATCTCTCTATACACCTGCGTAGCCTTTCAAGGCTAAGAGCGCGTCAACGAGCTAAAAATGGCGGGGGGAGGCAGCCGTGACAAACTTGTTTCTTGAAACAGATGACCACAACTACAGACAAAATGTTAACTGGGGACACCGTTAGCAATGGTGAGGATGGAGCTGTTTGCTTCTGCAATTGGCAGCAGAAGGTAAACACGCAAAGTCCACACAAGTGTGAGTACTGCAATGCCCAATATTTAAAAAGAAACACTTCTGACGCACCCATCGAGAATCGCACACTGGGATCGGCCGTTTAAATGCAGCTATTGGGCACAAAGGAACTTCAGCGCTACTATGCAATGGTGGCACATGAGCGGTTGCCACAACAGTGTGACCGCCCATACAAGTGTTTTCACATGTGACAAGTCTTTTACAGTGTCTAGCCATCTGAAATGTGCCCCATAAACTAAAGCATGTTAAATCTCCGTCGCTCACAAATGTGAGCTTTGTGAATAGGCCTAGCCGCAGCCCTGGAGAACTGCGTATTCATATGCGTTCACACACTGGTGACAGGCTTTTTTTCATGTGAATATTGTGTGGGAAACGCTTATGCAACCACAATGCTCCTGACCTATCCATAAAAAGACCCACTCACAGATAAAAACCATCTGTATGTGGACTATGTGGCATGTCCTTACAAGCAACCTAAGTAGCTTAGGCGTCCATATGCGGAACGTCTCACAGCGAGATAAGAAAAAAGATATCATGCGAATTTTTGCCAGAAGGGGTTCCACTATCGCTGGTGTTTTGCTCGCACCGACGGCATTCATACAGATGAGAGGCCTTATGCGTGTGACCAGTGTGAAAAAATCTTTCCGGGAGTCTTTCAGCCCTAAGACTCACAAACGACGCCAACATCTAGGCGACCGGACCTTATGCCGTGACTGTTGTAAAAAATCCTTCTGCACCCCCCACAGACCTTGCTCGTCACAAAAAGACCCACAAGGGTCTTATGGTTCTGTCTTCACTGGCAGCTAGCATTGCTGAAAGTGAGATAAAAGTTTTCAAAACAGGGTGAAATTGAGACAGTGAACCTCACTCTGTGTCCGTTATGGTGCCTGTCTCTATTCCCCACTGTTACCTGCACTCTTCGAGGAATGTATGCACTTCATCATGCACAAGCAACGGCTGAGATATAGTGCTGCCCGCCAGGAAATCACTTTACCGCCAGGAAGTGTTCTATCTCCGAGAAGTGACTGTTTACCATGAGGTGCTCTGCCCCAGACATTACTGATGTGGCTCATGAAGTCCCTTAGCCCATGAGGTTCAACTTACACATGATGTAACCCTCTCAACCGTCCATTCCTTGACCAATGACTCTATGGTTGCCAGCAGCTGTTGTTGTAGCTGATCCGCAACCGTCTGTGATTCCTCGCCATTGGACTGTTACATTCACATTGCCTGTTCCTCTCCATCCATCAAACTGTAAGCCTTGACCAACCTGTCACTTTGCCAGTGAGTTGCTCTTCATTTACCCCCTCAATGTCTGTGACTTTGTCCACAGAACTCTTCCCCTGAACCAGTGTTCCCAACGTCCCAGTCTGTCCACACTCACAAGTTGTTCAGTTCTCTTACATAATACAACTGGGCTGTGGCTGTGCTGTGTCAAAACTACTGTAATTTGAAACTCCTAAAATAAAGTCTTGGTAATTTATTCTTTTCTTAATTAATTTTTGGTTTTATTTCAGATACTCAAGTGACCTTTCTTGTCTTTTCAGTAATTTTTTTGAAAATGTGAGAAAGAAATACACTTTCTATTTGAATTCACAGATTTTTTTTTTAAACTTATCAATGGGAATTCTTTGTATTATTTAGATTTTTTGGACTGCTTGTCCTCATGTTTATTGTTATATAACATTGTTTTGGCTGATGTGCCTCCGGCCTTCTTTAGGTGTTTCTTGTCATAATCAAGAGCCTCACAGAAATTCCAACCAAACCGTTTATTTAATCCATTGGAGTAGATAGTTCTTAATCCATTAACCATGACCGAGTATAAATTGTTAAGCTATGTTAAGTATTGTATGTCATTTTCACCCATAGTCAGGTTGGGACAAATGGAGCATGGATATAAGGGATGAGTTAATACAGTTCTAAGTAACAACTCATCTGTAGGCTCAGGTTCAATCCTGACTATGGTGATAACATAAAATGCTTAACATAGTTTAACACTTGTAACCCAGTCATGAGAACAATCTACCCCAATGGATAAAATAAAGGGTCAGTTCGAAGTTTCCATGAAGGTTCCTGAGTTTGACAAGAAGGTTCCCAAGTTCAACAAGAAACACTGAAGAAGGCTGGAGGCACATTGGCCAAAACATTATGTATATAATAAAGATGAGGACAACAGTCTGAAAAATCTAATACAAATTATCAAGTTTCATCTTGAAAATTCAGACAATGGCATTCTACTTTTCTCAAAGAAGAAAAATTTTAGATTCCTAAAAAATATTAATCTATTGTTATGACTTTGAAAAGATTAATTCATTAAACAATTCTCATATTTCCCTAAAACATTGTAGACATTTGCATTTTTAGTCGGTTTCATCTGAACAAAAAATGCTTATAAAAATCACTATAAACGCATTAAAATCCTGTCATGCCAATACATCAGACCATTAACCTTTAAGGCACCCCTTTTTGATCTCGATTAAGAAAGGAATGTTTTTCATTTACACCGTCAATATCCGGTTGTTTGTTAGGGGTTGGGGTTAGGGTTAGGTGTTAGTTTTATAATTTTAAAAAAAAAAATCTAAAATCGTTTGTTAAAAACAACCGGATAATGACGGTGTAAATGAAAAACATGTCCTTTCTTTAATCGAGATCAAAAGGGGTGCCTAAAGGTCATATGGTCCGATACATCAAACAAAAGAAAATTCATTTATCTTAAGTTTATCAAGTTTATGTACATTGATTTTTTATTGATTTTTTTTATAACTTTTAATCGATAAGAACAGGAAAAAAATGAATATTCAATACCTGTTTTTTTTAGTGTATAATTAACTTGCAGCAAAAGGGTGTTGAATATATATATATATATATATATATATATTATATACTAACCACTCTTTGGCATGAGTAGGATGTGACTCAGTCAATTCTTAAGGCAGAGTTTAATAGGTTTAAATTCATAGTTTTCCCTTCTCTAGACTAGTCGCCTAATCAAGGTTAAAGGGCCCAGTCTACGCTTCCTATTTACACTTTGCTGGAAGAGAATAATTGGATTCATACTTTCCCAGAGTATTTGCCACTATTTGAAATGCAAACAGCTCATCCAGGATTTTAACTCATCTCGTTGTGTCCATTTCCTTGGTTGTAACCATTACACCATGTGCCTCCTTAAAAGTGTGTTAGTATATTGTGTAAAAAATAGGCAAAATGAAATAAAGAATGTCATTTACTCATATTTTTACTATATTAAGAATCTCAAATGATGAATTATGTCTTTCATGATTCCATGATATTCACCAGTAAATATTACATATACAATGCCAAATTTCATTGCTTTATCCTGAATAGTTTTTGGGTTTAAGTGGGATTTGTCAATGAAAAACACATATGTTGTTCTAAAAAGTTTCAGGAAACTAGGGGCCTTCTTTTCAATTTCAGGTGCTTTATATTATTTTTTTTTTAAGTCATGGATGGATTTTTGATACCCAAAATCTTTATATCATCTATATTTTATAAATATCCTATTTTTTTATAGCAAAATCTTGTTTTAAATTTTTTTTTTTTTTATATTCTTTGTGAGTGATATTTATAAATGTAAATTGGATTGATTGAAAATATATTGACAATACCAAAGACAAGAAAAAATAAATATCAATCCCCCACTTTTAAAAAAAAAAATATTGCTCCATATCAGTCTGTAAATAAGAATAGAATGTAGGTAAATTGTAAAATCTACTTGTTGACATATGGATGTACCATTTGAAACATATTTTTGCTTATGGTAAAGTCACATATGAAAGCACCAGTTTTCCTGCTAGTCACCAAAGTTAAGCATCGATGACCTGTTCAATACTTAGATGGGGGACCATTTAAGAACAGTAGCAACCTGATATCAAAATGACTTAATTCTGCATTAAATGTACCAACAGGGTTGATATATCATAAAACAAAACAAAACAAAAAACAAACATTCAGTATTGATCAGTCATGGAAGTTTTTTTATTTATTTTTTAAATTTATTTAAAATTTTTTTTTATATAGTTTGAAAATAGTTAATTATTAAAAATCAAATTAGTTGCAAATTTTTTGCTATAAAAAACATAAAACAAACTTTAAAAAAAAAGAAGTTTGCTGTCATACTGAAATGAAAACGTTTTTAGATTTCAATGAAATTGATAATGCGTTTTTTAAAGTTGCCAAAAACTTAACATATATTTTTACCAATCCTTCCGCAAGCAGGATGTGACACAAGATCAATTTTTTTCAGTAGAGTTTGACAGGTTTGAATTCAGAGTTTTTTCCTTCTAGACTGGTTACCTAGCCATGGTTAAAGAGCTCAGTCTGCCCTACTATTTACGCCAACATCTAGAGGGAGAGTAGTTGGATTTATACTTTCGCCAGGGTATTAGATCTATGTTGAAATGCAAACAACTCGTTTAGGAATTTGAACTCAAGTCAACAAGTCATTTCCTATGGCTCTAACCATTAGATTCCTGCGCCTCCATATCAACATATATACTAAAACAAACTAATGACTGAAAAGATAATCTCAGAATTTTTATCAATTAATTTTTAACTCCTATTTTTCTACATTTTTAATTTTGGGTTGGCTCTTTTAATTGAAACTCCCCAAGCTCACCAGTGATGCTGATAGCTTTTTGAATTTAGTGGCATCCTGGATGCACATATTTGCTTTGAATGAGTCCTTGGGAAAATTTATGGGTCCTAACCAAAGCCGGGTAAATCCTACCTTGTAACCATCCTGTGTAATTCATTTCTAAGAACTATTGAAATGTTTTACAGTTAGCCTTAAAATGGTGAGGGGAAAATAAAGAAAATCACGAGGATGCATGGATACGAATTTCCTGCATTCTTTTTTTATTTTTGTGCGTCAGGAATGCAGGATGCCGTACCTATCAGCATCTCTTGAACCTCTGCATCATAACAGGAAACTGAGATCTTTACAGCTTCTCTTTGTCATAGAGTGTGAAAATTAAGATTGAGAAAAAAATACAAGTTATATAATAATTATTTGTCTGAATTTTAAAAATGAAGGCTGATAATTTGTATTATTTAGATTTTTTTAGACTGTTTTCCTCATTTTTATTTTTTATATACATAATGTTTTTTGGCCCAATGTGCCCGTCCGGTATTTTTCATGTATATAATAAATAAAGTCAATAGTCAAAAAAATCTAAATAATACAAATGAATAATTATTGACAAATCTTTATCTAAAAATATCGCCAGAATTTGTTAAAATATTAATTTGGGTGCTAATTTATACAAGCAAATGAAAATATCTGGCCAATTATATATGTCACCCAATAAATAGATAGTAAAACCTATATATTTAAATCTTATTATATTTATATATATATACTATACTTATATATATTATATATATATATATATATATTTCTACTTGATTTTTCAATTGTTTTCTGTGATGTTTACAGTGTCTTTTATGATTTTTGTTGGGGTTGCAGTTACAGTTTTTTAATTAGCTGTTCCATAGTCCTTTTATTTGATGTTCAAAATTTTTCTTACACTATGTTAATAAATGTAAAGAGTTTATTTAAAGCTGCTACAATATTGATGGTGGGGGATGCTGTGATGACACTTGCATTTTCCTTTTTTGATATTTTCTGAAAACAGTAAAATTTGATAATAAAAATTTTGATGCATGGGTGGTCCAAAGTCTTGTCACTTTTTCTCTTCTTTTCTTTTTTCTTTTTTTTTTTGGAGGTAAAATAATTATTATACATATACCAAATTTTTAAGAAAAATTTTAATTTAAAAGATTTTTTTTTTTTTTTTTTTTTTTTTTAGAAGTAAAATAATTACATATATCTTATACAAGGATGAGGCAAAATCATCTGATAGGTTTAATTCTTTTTAAAACAAAAATTGAATGAATGATAAAAAAAGTGTTTTTATTTTCCAAATGTATCAGATATTTTTGGACCCTCCGCTGTATATTACGACAGAGAGTCAAAAATTAATCCACAACTTTTGCCCATAACAATTTTTTATTATTGTCCAACTGCGTTATTTGCGCATGGCGTGCTTATAGTTGGCACTGTGTGGTTCACGTGATCGAAGCTTGGAGCGCTGATCGCGCATTTTGCTTGCTTTGGTCTTTACAGTGTAAACATGGCCGGCTCCACTAGGCAGTATGCACCAAAAGCCAAAGAAAAAAAAAACAACGAAAAACAGTGATGCCGATTTCTCTGGTCCGGAAGGAGGTGTCAGGGGCTGAAATTCATCGAAGGCTTTTAGCACAATACGGGAAACCGCGTGCACTACGCGTAGAAGTGTGTAATGATGGATAGAGAAGTTTTAAAAGTGGCCGGACCAAGTGTGAGGCACGAAGAGGGAGGCAGGAACGCCATCAACTCCACCAACAATTAAAGAAGATTCAGCAAGCTCGAGAAATTATAATGGCTAAACAGGCCAAGTTATCATACGTGAGGTAGCTTGTTTCTGCTGAAGATTAGTCATGGTTCTGCTTAATCAATCATCACGATGAACTCGGCTTCCGTAAAGCTGTAAAGATGGGAGCCAAGGGAAGCTAACTAAAACAAAAATAATGAAAGTTAAAACAATATGGTAGGGGTACAAGACTTCGGACCATCCAGTATTATATTAATTTTCTCCGCTCTTAATTCAAACAGTTGACAACCTGAGATAAGAGAAAATTGCTTTTTGAAGCTGAAAAGTTTGGTTTTTTTTTGTTTGTTTTTTATAAAAAAATTTAATGACTTACTTCTATTTGTGTAAGGAGTCTGATTTTTCATTTCATATTTCATTCCTAATTTGAATCAAACATTGCCAATTATTTCTTATAATTACTAGCCAAAAAAAGAAAGAAAGCCCTCCAACAGGTAAAATTGATTTTTGAAAGATATTGTTTGAGGGGTGGAAGTTAAAATTCAAATGTCAAGAGGTTTGTATCATAAGTAAGTTAAAATCATCAATTTATTAAAGGGGTAAAAAAATAAAACAATTTAAAATGAAACTTATTTTTCTGTTCCCCTCAATAAATGAATTGTGCACCTATTAAATTATCAATTAAACAATATATTTTGAATATTTTCACAAAATTGTTGGTATTTTTTTTCTTTGTAAACTTTTAGTTTGGAGCTCTTGATACTGAAAAAATGACTATTCCTTGTGTTGTTTTATAATTTTCTTGTAAAGCTCAATATGTTTAGATACTTAAAATATAGATTAAAATAAAACAAACCTATAATTAATATATA
>CM042147.1:60407063-60561416 GCA_023376005.1 Doryteuthis pealeii | reverse complement strand
AGACAACGGTGGATCGATTTACTACACTAACAAAAACATAGACGATCCACTTGAATGGGTTAAAGACAGAAATAAAGAAAAGATTTCTATGTAGGTCAGTATTTTTTTCATTTTAGGAAACAAAAAAGCCACACTGAGGCTGGTGATAAGAAGAAGGGCAGCACTTGTACAATCCTGTGTTTCACCAAAAGCATTTCGTTCAAAAAGTATGAGACTAGCTTCATAATTTCCCCCCCCACAAATAGGGCTCACTCATCTAAAATCTAGACACGTTACTTTTAAATGAGTTGCTTAATTGTGCACACGTCTTGATCTCCAAATTTAAAGATTTAAAGACTTCATACTTTAAACTTTTTTTTGATTTTTTTAGAAAAGAACTAAATGATGTTGTTTTGAGTAGCATTGAATAGGGCACACCTGTTTGTCGTTGGTGGGACTGTGATGCTTAAGGACGGAATCTGGTGGCTGAGCAGTAACTGACTGCAACATACTCCAATTTGGCCTTATTTACTAGACAGGCGGTTTGAGAGGACATGTTAAGCCTAGCCTATATGATTGTCCAACCTTACTGACTCTTATGCAACCCCAACTTTTTATAATATAAGTTTACTAGAAGGCAAGTGCTGAGGTCGTAGTATCCTGGGGATGACTTTAAACTGCATCTAGTGTGAGTTCCAATTCTGGAACTCTGGGAGGTGTGGAGTACCACTTTATATACTCCAGGTCCACCCTGACCCTGAGGGTAGTACCTCTTAAGGTCCTATCTATGGTTTAATTAGATAAAAAAACAAGTGTTTAAAAAAAATTGAATACCCACAAGAATGAATAAACAAAACGTTTCAGCATAAAATAACCCAACAGTGTTGACCATGCCATAAAATCAAACAATCAACCAGCAGATTGAATAGCATTGTGTATGTCTCATGTTACGGTAACAAGAGAAGCTTATAATTTTATTATCTTTTTGATTTTAAAAATCTCATTGCTAATGCTTGTTGCTTTGAGTTACCATAACAATAGAAATTTTCATTACTAAGTAGTAAAATCAGGTTTCCTGTGATTTCCAGAGAAATAAACAGATTATATTAGAAATGATTAGAATGAAGCAGATTTTTTTTAATGTATAGAATCAATGTTTTCAATTTAAACCTTAAACTAAATTTGAAAAAAAAAAAGAAAAGCAATTGTATTTATTGAAATCTCATAGCTGGCAGGAAATAGATAGTAGGGGAGAATGGACAAATTCTTTTGGATCTGTAAGAAAAAAAAAATGTATATTGTATTGGAGAAATGAAAATTAAGTGCTTGATTCAGGTGTAAGAGCTATATTTAATTTTTTATAATGTACTATACAATTAAAAGGTGTAGTTACATTGGTTGCAAAGCAGTGTATTAGCCACTTACTCAGGACAACACACTTGTTGTTTTAAAAAAAAAAATTTTTTAATGGGCAACATTGTCTTGAAGATAAATTTATTGCTGCTTTGAAACCAATAGTAACAATCACCTTTTAATTGTATAGTACATATAATAATATATATATACATATATATTCACTACTTTACAGATCTAAAAGCTTGGATTTTTTTATTGAATTTTAACCCATTCTCTACCAATTCTGAATATATTCACTTTCATGCCTTCATGAAAAAAAGATTGTAGCAACAAGATCTACTGTATCTTTTTTATTTTAACTCTCATTGTATTACATAATTTGAAGGATTATATCTTTCTAATGTTCTGGCATGAACTAAAAAAAATTTAAAAAAAAATAAAATTAAAAATTAGTGAAATAGATCACTAATTAGACTGAGCTATTCTAGTAGTGACCACCCAAGTGAGTTTAACAGGTTTGAATTCAGAGTTTTCTTCTCCTAAACTGTTGTCTAACCAAGTTTAAAGAACCCAGTCTGCCCTACTATTTTACCCATAGCTGGATGGGAGAATATTCCTAAGAGTAATAGTATTATGTGAAATGCAAATTTTTGTCCTGGATTTGACTTGATCGCCGTGTCCATTTCTATGATAATAACCATTCACCACAAGCACCTTCAAATTATATAAGGGAGTAGTTGGATTCATTCTTTTCCCAATGCTATGTAAACTGTAGCTTTGGTCCAGGATTTGAACTCATGTTGACGAGTTCATTTCTATGACTCTAACTATTAGACCACGCACCTCCAACTGAACTGGATGCTAAGTAATGTTTTTAGCCTGCATGGTTGGTGGGTGCATTTGACCAGACCAACTAGATTACTATAATACGGTGGCTCGATTGACACCTACATACTTGGTAGGTAAGGGGTAGATAAACAAGAATAAATAGATTGGTCTCAGTGGTCAAATTATTTGGATACTTGATCCAATAAACAATATTAGTTTATTGGGATCAAATATCCAATAAGCATCCCACTGATAACAATTAGCAAAAGGAAATAGTTATAAAAAATTAGTTATTTTTATGTTGTTTTGTTAGTTTATGTTAAAAAATTAATTTTTCACTAAAGATAAACTAATATTATTGTTATTGAGAATAACAATTCTTTCTGAAAGGAATCCTAGTAGAAGTCACATGGAAAATGAATTTTAATATAATTCTATGATACGTTTCTGAAAAAAACTCCTTTATTTTAAATAAACATAAAAAATAATTTGTAAAAAGAATTTTCATTTAATATACATATCTGATTAAATTAAAACTATTTAATATAAAAGGTGTCTTTCTAAAAAAAAAAACATCAATTTAAATTAAAAAAGTATTTATTTAAAAAGAGATTTGCTATTAAATTTTAATTTGATTACAATGTAATGGAATGCAATTAAGAATTAGAATTAATTATTTTTTCATAATTTAAAAAAAAATTATTGTAAGTGTTGAAAAATATTGTCAACTTCTGATTTATTAAAGTAATGCCTTAGTGCCAGAGATTCAATTGGATTCCTATTCTGATTAAATAAAAACTATTTTAACATAAAAATGTGTCTTTCATTTGAAGTTTTATAATTTAAAAAAAAATAACAATATTATTTTATCGTTAGTGCAAAATTAATTTTTCACATATGCTAACAACAACAACTGATAACTAATTTTTTTCTATTAAATAAAAAATATTTTTAGTATTAAATGTGTCTTTGGTTTGTAACATAAAATGAACAAACTTTTTCAAAATTTTACAGTGAATTCTAATGTCAAGAGCTCTGTTGCTTTTGTTTTACAAACAACTGAAGTTTGCAGTGAAAAGTAAAAACTGTCTTTTCCAAACTGGTCTCTGTTGGGGTGCCTATTAGATAACTGATCCAAAAGACTTTTAGAAAACATCTTATATAATCTTAGAGGCATTTATTGTGTATGGTTATCCTCATAGAAAATGGACACGGTGACCCAAGTTCAAATGCAGTCAAAAATGTTTACATTTCACATAACGCATTCCGGATGCTTAGGAACTATTCTCCTTCAGCATGGGTAAATAGTAGGGTAGACTGGGCTCTTTAACTTGGTATTGCAATCATTCTAGGAGAAGGAAAACTGAATTAAATACCACTTAAAATTGACCTTGTATCAAATCTGCTCTCATGAAGGGGTTGATATCTTTATGATAATTTTTTTTTTCTTTAAAAATGTAACATGATAATTAAAGTTTTATCATAAATAAACATGCTACTTAGGTTTTTTTAAGAGCTTCAGAGTCTTATATACTTTTTTAAAAAATGCTTCTATGCCCTTATAATTATATTACAAGGTTACCAAACAATTTAATATCTTCTTTAACTATTTGCCTACCAAATTTCCTGCTACAGCTGTACCAAATTTTGATGTTCATTTCCTTCTTTTGGGGTATTTCAAGTCACAATCTTCTATTCACTTCAAATAAAGATGGGAAGGATATTTCAATAATTTTTTAGTTTAAACAATGACACATGCAAGAGCCACAGCCAGCGGTTTATGGTAGGATCATATTGGGTGGGAGAGATGCTGTAGTGGCCTAAGTAGGAAATATAAATTATACAAGAATATGTCCTAAAGTAATGCCTCTTATTTTTTTCACATTAACCACAAAGATACAGGAGGGGGGGGGGTCACCCTAGTGTAGTGGTAACGCTGAGGAGTGCGTATCATAGTAGCATTACAAGCATTTAGCTGAAAAATGCTGACATTTTTCAAATTGCAACCTTATCAGTTAATTTGCAATTTCTTGGGTATTTCTTAAACAATCTTTAAAATTATTGGCTGGAAAAGAATATGAGTAATCTGTCTAAATATATCATTTTTATCGGTTTTCATCATTGAATTATTTTTTTTACAGCAAGTTAAAACGTATTGGTCGAACTACTGAAAACAAAATATCCTTTTTTTTTTTTAGGATAAATTTTACACGCTGTTTTGATTTTTCAAAATCAAAGTGGCTAATCTTTATCAATATTCTTGAAATTTTGCACTCAAATAGAAGACATCTGGAAGTACAGACGTGGTCTTTTTTTTTTGTTTCAGGACGCGTGGAAATGAAAATATCAAGTTCAGGCTATTTTGTTTAAAAAATTATTAGAGAAGCAGAAAAAAAGCCTGTGTCCTGTGATTTAGAAATTCAGAATTAATTTTAATATATATTTGTAAAATTTAAAGATTGCTAAGTGCTTTGGGATTTGCTCCAAATTTGGATTTTGAAGAAAAAACTCGAATTTACGTGACTTTCGGATGTAAAACAACCTGTCAACTGACGTCAAAATCGGACTTATTGATTTAAAATTACAATTTCTCGTATATTTTTGGTCGTATATTTCAGATTTAACTAGACAGATGGTAAATAGAAAATGTTGTTTGGTTTCATGTCCTGCATTTTTATACCAATCTTGATTTTTTATGCAGCAAGTGATTTTGTGCTCTTTTATGATAGTCCTTTGATTTGAGGTTTCTCTTCTTCTTTATCTTTAATTCCTATTGTATATTTAGACAGTGTAGTGGCTATTTGTGTATCTTCTTTTGCAGGGACAATTTGTGATTATAAAACCTTTGTTTCCAAGGTCATTGTGTTGCTCTATATATATATTATTTTTTTTTCTTTTCTTTGACAGATCTCAAAAGAATTCGTTCATTATTCCAAACAAATTCTTGATCTACTTATGCCAGTTGTGAGTTTTATCTCATCTGCCACAGAAAATCACTGCTAAGGATTCTCCTTCTTGCTAATTGATGGAGTTAAACCCAGTTATTCACGAAACTCAGTTACCATGAATCTGAGTTCCTCAGCAGCTGTGCTGCCGTGTCATCAGCACAAATGCCAACAAACATTCATGCAAAGAATGTGGAGATGTCTTCAGTGATAAAGAGTCTGGAGCTACACAATCGCGTTCATGTAATGAGTAGGGACTTGGAACAAGTTCATCAGATCGTCACTTTCTCTCGTCTTTTACATCCTTCCTCCTCTAATTTGTTTGTAAGCAGCATGACTGCACACAATTGATTCATTAGTAGTGATGGGCATCCTGGAGGAGAAGGTCCACCACTGGAGAAAGGTCCACCCTGGTCTCAAACAGCTGCAGTCATGCTGCTTACAGAACAAATTAGAGAGGAAGGTGTAAAAGACGAGGAGAAAGGTGACGATCTTGATGACACTTGTTCCAAGTCTACTCATTACATGAATGCGATTGTGTAGCTCCAGACTCTTTTCATCACTGAAGACATCTCCACATTCTTTGCATGAATGTTTGTTGCATTTGTGCTGATGGACACGGCAGCACAGCTGCTGAGGGAACTCAGATTCATGGTAACTGAGTTTCGTGAATAACTGGGTTTAACTCCATCAATTAGCAAGAAAGGAGGAATCCTTAGCAGTGGATATTTCTGTGCAGATGAGGATAAAATCTCAACTGGCAGTAAGTAGATCCAAGAATTGTTTGGGAATAATGAACGAATTCTTTTGAGATCTGTCAAGAAAAGAAAAAAAATATATATATATATGAGCAACACAATGACCTTGAAACAAAGGTTTTATAATCACAAATTGTCCCTGCAAAATAGAAGATACACAAATAGCACTACACTGTCTAAAATACATAGGAATTAAAGATAAAAGTAAAGAGAACCTCAAATCAAATGGACTATCATAAAAGAGTGCACAAAATCACTTGCTGCATAAAAATCAGAGTTGGTATAAAATGCAGACATGAAACCAAACAACATTTTCTAATTTACCATCTGTCTAGTTTAAATCTGAAATATACGACCATAATATACGAGAAATTGTAATTTTAAATCAATAAGGTCCGATTTGTGACGTCAGTTGACAGGTTGTTTTTACATCCGAAAGTCACGTAAATTCGAGTTTTTTTCTTCAAAATCCAAAATTTTTGGAGCAAATCCCCAAGCACTTAGCAATCTTTAAATTTTACACAATTATATATTAAAATAATTCTGAAACTTTCTAATATCACAGACACAGGCTTTTTTTCTGCTTCTCTAATATTTAAACAAATAGCCTTGACTTGATATTTTCATTTCCACGCGTCCTAGAAACAAAAAAAAAAAGACCACGTCTGGACTTCAGATGTCTTCTATTGAGTGCAAAAATTTCAAGAATATTGATAAAGATATAGCACTTTGATTTTGAAAACAAAAACAGCGTGTAAAAATTTATCCTAAAAAAAAAAAGGTCATATTTTTGTTTCAGTAGTTCGACCAAAAAATACGGTTTTAACTTGCTGTAAAAAATAATTCAATTGATGAAAACCGATAAAATGATATATTTAGACAGATTACTCTATTCTCTTCCAGCCATAATAATTTTTTTAAAGATGTGTTTAAGAAATACCCAAGAAATTGCAAATTTAACTGATTAAGGTTGCAAATTTGAAATGTCAGCATTTTTCAGCTAAATGCGTGTAATCCTACTATGATGACGCACTCCTGCACGTTAGCCACTACCCTAGGGTGACCCCCCCCCTCTGTATCTTTTGTGGTTTAATGTGGAAAAAATAGAGGCATTACTTTCAGGACATATCTTGTATAATTTAATTATTTGCCTACTTTAGGCACTTACAGCATCTCTCCACCAATATGATCCTACCATAAACGCGGCTGTGGCTCTTTGCATGTGCATTTGTTTAAACTAAAAAAATTATGTGAATTCCCTGCATCTTTATTTGAAGTGAATAGATTGTGAACTTTGAAATATCCCAAAGAAGGGTAATGAACATCAAGAATTTGGTACCAGCTGTAGCAGGAAATTTGTAGGCAAATAGTTAAAGAAGATATTAAAATTGTTTGTTAACTTGTAATATAATTATAAGGGGCCATGGAAGCATTTTTTTAAAAAAGTATATAAGACTCTGAAAGCTCTAAACAAAACCTAAGTAGGTCATGGTTTATTTATGATAAACTTTAAATATCATGTTACATTTTTAAAGAAAAAAAACATTATCAATAAGATATCAACCCCTCTTCATGAGCAGGATTTGATACAAGGTCAATTTTTAAGTGGTAATTAATTCAGTTTTCCTTCTCCTAGAATGATTGCAATACCAAGGTTAAAGAGCCCGTCTACCCTACTATTTACCCATAGCGAAGGAGAATAGTTCCTAAGAGTAATAGCGTTATGGAAATGTAAAACATTTTTGTACTGGATTTGAACTGGGTCCCGTGTCCATTTCTATGAGGATAAACCAATTACACAATAAATGCCTCTAGATTATATAAGATTGTTTCTAAAGTCTTTTGGATCAGGTATCTAATAGGCCCAACAGAGACCTTGGAAAAAGACAGTTTTTTACTTTTCACTGCAAACTTCCAGTTGTTTGTAAACAAAAGCAACAGACGATTCTTTGACATTAGAATTTCACTGTAAAATTTTGAAAAAGTTTGTTCATGTTTATGTACACAACCAAGACACATTTTTTACTAAAATATTTTTATTTTAATAGAAAAAATTAGTTATTTATGTTGTTGTTGTAGCATATGTGAAAAATTAATTTTGCACTACTACGATAAACCTAATATTGTGTATTTTTTTTTAAAATTATCAAACCAAATGAAAGACCGACCATCTTTTTTATGTTAAAATAGTTTTTATTTAATCAGAATAGGAATCCAATTGAGATCTCTGGCACTAAGGCATTACTTTAATAAATCAGAAGTGAAAATATTTTCTAACACTTTAACATAATTTTTTTTTAAATTTATGAAAAAATATTAATTTCTAATTCTTAATTGCATTCCATTACAATGTAACAAATTAAATTTAAATAGCGAAATCTCTTTTTAAATAAATACTTTTTTAATTTTAAATTGAATGTTTTTTTTTTTAGGAAGACAGCCCTCTTTTATATAAAATAGTTTTAATTTAATCAGATATGTTAATTTAAATAGAAATATTCTTTATTACAAATTATTTTATGTTTATTTAAATAAAAAGGAGTTTTTTTCAGAAACGGTATCACAGAATTTATTAAAATTCATTTTCCATGTGACTCTACTAGGATTCCTTTCAGAAAGAGAATATTGTTATTCTCAATAACAATAATATTAGTTTATCTTTAGTGAAAAATTAATTTTTAACATAAACTAACAACAACAAACATAAATATACTAATTTTTTTAACTATCCTTTTGCTAATTGTATCAGTTTGGATGCTTATTGGATATTGATCCAATAAACTAATATTTTGTTATTGGGATAAGTATCCAATAATATTGGACCATCTGAGACATCTATTTATATTCTTGGATTATCTACCCCTTACCTACCAAGTATGTAGGTGTCAAATCGAGGCCACCGATATCACGTAATTCTAGTTGGTCTTGGTCAAATGCACCACCACCAACCTGCAGGCTGAAAACAATACTTAGCATCCAGTTCAGTTGGAGTGCGTGGTCCTAATAGTTAGAGTCATAGGAATGAAGCTCGTCAACATGAGTTCAAATCCTGGACAAAGCTACAGTTTACATAGCTCATTGGAAAGATATGATATCCAACTACCTCCCTTATAATACATCTGAAGGTGCTTGTGGTGTAATGGTTATTATCATAGAAATGGACACGGCGATCCAAGTTCAAATCCAGGACAAAATGTTTGCATTTCACATAATACTATTACTCTTAGAACTATTCTCCCTCCAGCTATGGTAAATAGTAGGCAGACTGGCGTTCTTTAACTTGGTTAGACACACCAGTTTAGGAGAAGGAAAACTCTGAATTCAAAACCTGTTAACTCCACTTGGGGTGGTCACTACTAGAATAGGCCAGTCCTAATTAGTGATCTATTTCACTAATTTTTTAATTTTATTTTTTTTAAATTTTTTTTTTAGTTCATCAGAACATTAGAAAGAATATAATCTTCAAATTATGTTTAATACAATGAGAGTTTAAATGAAAAAAAGATACAGTAGATCTTGTTGCTACAGATCTTTTTTTCATGAAGGCATGAAAGTGAATATATTCAGAATGGTAGAGAATGGGGTTAATAATTCATTAAAAAATCCAAGGCTTTTAGATCTGTAAAATGTAGTGAATATATATGTATATATATATTTATTATAGTGTACTATACAATTAAAAGGTGATTGTTACTATTGGTTTCAAAGCAGCATATTAATCATTTATCCTCAAACAATGTGCCCATTATAATAAGAAAATTTTTTTTTTTAAAACACAAGTGTGTTGTCCTGAGGATATAGTGGCTAATACACTGCTTTGAAACCCAATGGTAACTATCACATTTTAATTGTATAGTACATTATAAAACATTAAATATAATGCTCTTACACCTGTATCAAGCACTTAATTTTCATTTCTCCAATAAAATATACATTTTTTTTCTTGACAGATCCAAAAGAATTTGTCCATCTCTCCCCATACTATCTATTTCCTGCCAGCCTATGAGATTTCCAATAAAATACAATTTGTTTTCTTTTTTTTTTCAATTTAAGTTTAAAGGTTTAAATTGAAAACATTATTTCTATACATAAAAAAAATCTGCTTCATTCTAATCACTTTCACTATAAATATCTTTATTTCTCTGGAAATCACAGGAAACCTGATTTTACTTACTTAGTAATGAAAAATTCTATGTGTTATGCGTAACTCAAAGCAAACAAGCATTAGCAATGAGATTTTTTAAAATCAAAAAAGATATATAAATTATAAGCTTCTCTTGTTACGGTAACATGAGACATACACAATGCTATTCAATCTTCGCTGGTTGATTGGTTGGATTATGGCATGTCCAACACTTGTTGGGTTATTTTATGCTGACAAACGTTTTGTTTTATTCATTCTTGTCGGGTATTCAATTTTTTTAAACACATTGTTTTTTTTATCTATTAAACCATAGATAGGACCTTAAGAGTACACCACTCAGGGTCAGGTGGACCTGGAGTATATAAGTGTACTCCACACTCCCAGAGAGTTCCAGAATGGAACTTCACCACTAGATGCAGTTTAAAGTCATCCCCAGGATACTCACGACCTTCAGCACTGCCTTCTAGTACATATATTATAAAAAGGGTTGGGGGTTGCAAAAGGTCAGTAAGGTTGGGACAATCATATAGGTGCTAGGGCTTAACATGTCTCTCAAACCGGCCTGTCTAGTAAATAAGGGCCAAATGTGGAGTGTTGCATGTCATGTACTGCTCAGCCACCAGGATTCCGTCCTTAAGCATCACAGGTCGCCACCAACAACGCCAACAGTGGCCCTATTCAATGCTACTCAAAAACAACATCATTTAGTTCTTTTCTAAAAAATCAGAAAAAAGTTAAAGTATGAAGTCTTTAAATCTTTAAATTTTGGATCAAGACGTGTGCAGCAATTAAGCAACTCATAAAAGTAACGTGTCTAGATGTTTAGATGAGTGAGCGCTATTTGTGGGGGGGGGGAATTATGAAGCTAGTCTCATACTTTTTTGAACGAAATGCTTTTGGTGAAACACGATTGTACAAGTGCTGCCTTTCTTAGTCACCAGCCTCAGTGTGGCTTTTTGTGTTTCCTAAAATGAAATACTGACCTACATAGAAATCTTTTTTTTATTTCTGTCCTTAACCCATTCAAGTGGATCGTCCTATGTTTTTGTTAGTGTAGTAAATCGATCCACCGGTTTGCTATACACTATACAGGCGCTCTCTTAAAAATAAAGCAATCCATCAGTGGGTCGGTTGCTATCGAATTGAACCGTATGAAACCTGGACCTTGATTAAACTTATTGAGATATAAAAAGCTTTCTATTAGTAGATTTAACCTTCTGCTAAAAGACTTTATTATCTGCAGATATTAGCTCATATTGACCCTGATCCTCGTAAACACTTCAGTTTGTCATTTCATTTCCCATTATTGACCCATGCATTACAATGATAAAACAAACAATGTTTTGTAGTGAGGAGGAACTTTTGATAGTTTGTCAAAAAAATTCAGAAACAAAAAAAAGTTCCCTCAAAAGTTCTACCTTGCGTTTTACTCTGTTAACAAATATATTAATCAACGAAGAATAGCTAACGGTGTAACTAGTACATATATTGTTCTATCTGATCTTGGCCCAGAGAAACATATTCCCACAGTTCATAATATTAAATTCTTATTAAATATCTATAATAATATCCTCTTTCAGCTCAGTATATCTGTCCTGAGACCTGTTAGAGTTTCTCATATTCCAAAATTCATCTTATTTCCACTCATTTATCTATATATTTCTTCTTTTGCCTTAAGGAGCTCAGAGATGGGGCATTCACTACTGATGAATGATAGTTCTATTTCATGAATTTACTTTTAAAGTTAAATCTTTTTTTTTTTTTTTTGCATCCAAATTAAATTTCATAAAATATTCAAGAGAAAGAGACTAGACTAAATTATTTCACAAGTTTTTTTTTTACAAAATACACCAAATAATAGTTACCCAAACTTAGATTTTTTCATGTTTAAATTTAGTGAAGATATCTTTTTTTCCGACTCACTTTGAATATTGGATGTTTTGTATGAAAGAACTGAAGAGAAAGAGAAGACATTTTGAACATATTGCAAAATTCAATTATTATTGATTATTATTATTACTTGCTGCTTTGGGCCAAATTAAATTCACTGGGTATAGAAAATAGTATGCATATCCAGAAATTTAAATTAAATTAAAGAACAAGTTAACTAAGCCACCAAATTTCAGCCTTTAATGCCTCAATAAAAAGAGAAACGAAACCAATTCTGCATCACGTCCAGCTTCTTGTTGTTGGGCAAGTTGCAACTTTTGGTTTAATGCTATTTTCTGATTTTGCGATTTGATTACGACATTTCAAACAACATCACAGAAGATATTGCTATTTAAAATTATGGCATCACACCAAAACCTTTGAATAATCACTACAAACAGGCTGCGTAACGAAAGAAGAACAAGGAAGAGCGTCTGCTCATAAAATTACTCCTTACCAATCGTAATCTGCCTTAAAAGCGGTATTCCCGGAATAACACCGATAAAAATTGAGTTCTGAAATAAAAATAAAGAATACAAGGAATCCGCCCATTTTTGGCTGTTCTAAAATATCCAAAACATTCGGGAAACCTAACCAACGGAGAATACTTTTTTTCTTCTCCCTACCGGATACTTGTTTAAAAACTCACTATCAAATCTTCGAAAATACACAAAGCTAAATAACACACACAATGCCCGATCAATTTAAGGGATAAAAAAGAACAATCTTGAAAAATGAACATAAATCAAGTAGTTATCAGAGAAAAATTGTAAATCTAACAAAACCTGGGGTGCAAAAATCAACCTTCCACACTAACAGCAGCAACTTAACAGAACGTAAACTAAACGGACAAAAAAATGACTGGCGTGTTCTACTATTTAATCTCTTAAAATTGTATATCTGATTCCTTCTTTGAAAATTTGACCCGACTATTATATTCACTATGACAGCACTATCTAGAGACATCTCAGGGACCAATAGTTGATTCTTTATGTATTTTCATTCAGCAATCAATCATCCTTATTATCACCGTTGTAACCTGTCCTTTTACTGAGTTCGACAAGGACAAGCAATATTGTCAATTTTTAAAAAAATTAATTGGATTGTCTAATCCATTGTCAATTGAATGAAAAATAAATAAAAATATAGATAAATATACAAGACAAATAAAAAATAACAACACAAGAAAACCACGTCCACTCTCCATCTCACACCGACCAACCACCACCAACCACGGCCACCTCCTCTCTCTCTCTTCTTCTGCCACGTGTCTGGTCAGTTCCTCTTCTGCTCCTTGTTGTCCTTTCCTCTAGTCTCACCAATCGCTCCAGCACACATGCTTCACTGTTCCCTCCCTCCTCCCGCAAACTACACCACCCATCCCCATCTTGTCCTTCTTTCCGCTCCCTCCTCTCTACCAATAACTTAAACCAAAACCTTCTTCTTGTCTTCGTTACGTTTTTTCTTTTGTCAATAGTAGCTTAAACAAAAAGAAGAAAAAAGCGAGAAAACACATGAAGCAATAAAAACTATATTATTACTTACTTCTCGAAAGAGACTTCGAACTTACGGGCGTTGGTCTACTCTTTAAATATTCTATATGAAAACAAAAAATAACCACTTAAATCCAATACCGTTTTTGTTATGTTTTCCTTCGATAGCAACCCTATAAGTAAAAAAAATTAATGAGAAAGACATAATTACACTCTGATCTACATTTACTTTTGAAAGATGTATTTGTTGTTACGGACTTTATTTCTATTCGCTTTTACTGATACCACCAAAATTATCAAGTACTGCCAAAAATGTGGACAAAAAAAAATTCCTAATTTCAATATATGGAGCATCACCATAACAAAAAAACATACCGCTCATATCCTAAATCGCTTAATCATGAAAACAAAACAAGAAAACAATCAAATCACAAAAGAGAAAACAAAGATTTTCCTCGGTCCTAGTTGTTCACTTGTAGCTTCGTGTACTACATGTCTTCCTCTACCAGTATTTAAGCGACAAGTATTTAAAGATGAAAAACCGATAAAGTATTCTCTCTTATTTTCGTTTTTTTTTTAACCTATTTAACAAATACATACTTTAAACACAATTTTCCTATTACTTGAATAAATAATGAATAATGATGCCATAAGGTTGCCCCAATTCGAAAACAACCAGATGAACAACACGTGTGATGTTTTCTGATTTTGTTCTGTTTGGTTCGTTTCTACCAGCATATCAACCCTCAGGTGGTCATTATAATGCCGGTAAAGTCTCTTCAACCCAACTCCCATTAGAACTTAATGGATATCAATTTTTCTTCATAATAAACACCATTTTTCTTTTTAACCCATAGATGGGGTGCGATTGTTTTTGTTTTTTAGAGCAACTAACTGTTGTCAAAAAATACTCTCTTAACCATACAGAGAAACAAAAGATTCTCTAACCCACAATCCAGGTCTGCTGTAAAAATAAAAGATTGCTAAATTACTTAGCAATACTTTTGCGTATTTTAAAAAAAGTAACTTTCGTTCATCCGTAGTAAAAAAAAAAAAAAAATCAAAAAGAATTAGAAATATATTAAAATATAAAAAATGGCACAATATCTCTTTCGGACACTTTATTTTTTTTTTTTTTTTTACTACGATGACGATAGTTACTTTTTTAAAATCCCAAAAATATTGCTAAGAATTTAGCAATTCTCTTTATTCTTCACACCGACTGGATTGTTAGAAATCTCTTTTTGTTCTCCTTATGGTTTAAAAGTATTTTTGACAACAGTTAGTTGCATCTAAAAACAAAAACAATCGCACCCCCATCTATGCGGTTAAAAAAGAAAAAATGTGTTTATAAAAAAAATTGAGTATCCATTAAGAATGAGTTTATTTCAAAACTACCGGCATTAAATGACCACTGAGGTGATATGCTGTAAAACAAACAAACAAACAAAATCAAAAACAATCACCACGTTGTTTTCATGTGGTCTGTTTCTGATTCGGGCACCTTATGGCAATCATTTATCATTATTTATCAATAAAGAAAAATTTGTTTAAAGTAATGTATTGTTAAATAGTAAAAAAAAAAAAAAAAAAAGAATACTATGGGTATTTATCTTTAAATACTTAGTCTTAAATACTGGTATAAAGACATGTATTACACGAGCTAAAGTGAACAACTAGGACCGAGAAAATCTTTGTTTCCCTTTTTGTTTTGATGTTTTTTTTTGTTTTCATATTAAGCGATTTAAAATGAGATGTTTTTTTTATTATGCCTCATATATTGAAATTTAGAATTTTTTTTTTCCACATTTTGGCGTACTTAT
Organism: Doryteuthis pealeii; assembly: GCA_023376005.1. Classification (NCBI taxonomy): domain Eukaryota; kingdom Metazoa; phylum Mollusca; class Cephalopoda; order Myopsida; family Loliginidae; genus Doryteuthis; species Doryteuthis pealeii. The sequence goes on along the minus strand of CM042147.1, from coordinate 60,546,161 downwards.
AATTTTGGTGTCATAAAAGCGAATAAAATAAACCGTAACAACAAATAAACTCTTTCAAAAGTAATGTAAAATATTATTTCTTTCATTATTTTTTTTTTACTATATTGACAAAAAAAAACATAACAAAAAACATTTGGATTTAAGTTGTTTTTTTTTTTTTAATTAAATATTTAAAACAGTAACAACGTCTGTAAGTAAACTCTTTCAAAAGTAAAGTAATAATATTTTATTTCTTTCATTGTTTCTTTCTTTTTTTTTTCTTTTTTTTTTTAACTATATTGACAAAAGAAAAAACATAACTAAACAAAAAGAGTTGGGTTTAAGTTATTTTATTAAAAAAAAAAAAAACAATATGTAAATATTTATTTATCTAATCGAAACAGTGAACATCTTTCTGCGACCATTGACTAAAAGAAAGTAACAACAAACAAAAAAACAAAAACAAACACGTGTTTCAAATAATCAAATAATATTGATTTCCCTTTGTGTTTTTTTCTTTCAATAATGACTTTTCAGGCGGATATTTGCTCCGTGAATAGCAATAATTCAGTTAATTTTCATTCATTGACAATGATTGACAATCAATTAATTTTTTTAAATTGACAATATGCTTGTCTCTTGTCGACTCAGTAACCAGGACAGGACAAACGGTGATAAATTAAGGATGATTGATTAGTAATGAAAATGATAAAAATCACGTATTGTCCAAGATTTCTCTAGTAGTCTGCATAGTAATATATATTAGTGATCAATTTTCAAAGAAAATCAATAACAATTTAAATAAATAGTAAACACACCAGTCATTTTTTGTCCGTTTAGTTTACGTGTCTGTTAAGTTGCTGCGTTAGTGTTAAGTGATTTTACACCCAGTTTTGTTGTTTAAATTTTCTCTGATAAACTACTCTTTATGTTATTTTTCAAATTTCTTTTTTATCCCTTAAATTCGTCGGCATTGTTTGTTTTTAGCTTTTATATTCGTAAATTGATGTTTTTTTAAAAAAGTATCCTAGGAAAGAAAAAAATATCCGTGTAGTTTCCGAATGTTTTGGATATTTTAGACAGGCCAAAAAATGGCTTCCTTGTATTCTTTTATTTTTATTCAAAACTCACTTTTTATCGTAGTTATTCGACTTTTAAAAAGTTACATTGTAAAAATTTATACAACTCTTTCCTTTTCTTCTTTCTTTTACGTCAGCTTGTTTGTTATTATTTTCAAAGGTTTTGGTGTGATGCCATAATTTTTAAATAGCAATATCTCTGTTGATGTTGAAATGTTCGTAATCAAATCGCAAAATCCAGAAAATACATTAAACACAAAAGTTGCAACTTGACCAACAACAAGAAAATGCTGACGTGCACATGCAGAATTGGTTTTCGTTTCTCTTTTTAATTGAGGCATAAAGGACTTAAAATTTGGTGCTTAGTTAACTTTTTCTTTAATTTAATTTAAATTCTGGATATGCATACGATTTTCTTACCCAGTGAATTTAATTTGCCCAAAGACAACAGGTAATAATAATAATAATAATTAATTTTGCATATGTTTTCAAAATGCTTCTCTTCTCTTCAGTTTTCATACAAAACATCCAATATTCAAAGTGTAGTCGGAAAAAAAAATACTTCACTAAATTAAACATGACAAAAATCTAAGTTGGTAACTATTTATTTGGTGTATTTTGTAAAAAAAAAAATTGTGAAAATAATTTTAGTCTCTCTTGAATAATTTTATGAAATTTAATTTGGATGCAAAAAAAAAAAAAAGATTTAACTTAAAAGTAAATTCATGAAATAAACTATCATCATCAGTAGTGAATGCCCCATCTCTGAACTCCTTTAAGGCAAGAAAAGAATATATAGATAATCAGTGGAAATAAGATGAATGTTTTGAATATGAGGAACAGCTCACAGGTCTCAGACCTAATATACTAGCTGAAAAAGATATTATTATTATTTAATAAGAATTTAATATAATGAACGTAATATGTTACTTCGGCCAAGATCAGATAGAACATTATATTTACTAGTTACTACCGTTAGCTAGTTCCTTGATTAATATATTTGTTAAGAGTAAAACAAGAACTTTTAGGGAAAAACTTTTTTTGTTTTACTGAATATTTTTGGAACAAAACTATCAAAAGTCTCATCCTCACTAACAAAAACAATTGTTTTGTTTTTATCATTGTAATAATAATGGGTCAATAATGGGAAATGAAATGACACTGAAGTGTTTAGAGATCAGGGTCATTATGGAATTAATATTGCAGATAATCCAAAAGTCTTTTAGCAAAGGTTAAATCTACTAACTAGAAAGACTTTTATATCTGCATAAGTTTATCAAGGTCCAAGGTTTAATACGTTCAATTCGATACAACGACCCACTGATGGATTGCTTTATTTTTAGAACGCCTTGTATAAGTGTATAAGACCAACCGGTGGATCGATTTACTACACTAACAAAAACATAGGACGATCCACTTGAATGGGTTAAAGACAGAAATAAAAGAAAAGATTTCTATGTAGGTCAGTATTTTCATTTTAGGAAACACAAAAAGCCACACTGAGGCTGGTGACTAAGAAGAGGGCAGCACTTGTACAATCCTGTGTTTCACCAAAAGCATTTCGTTCAAAAAGTATTGAGACTAGCTTCATAATTTTCCCCCCCAAATAGGCGCTCACTCATCTAAACATCTAGACACGTTACTTTTTATGAGTTGCTTAATTGTGCACACGTCTTGATCCAAAATTTAAAGATTTAAAGACTTGATACTTTACTTTTTTTGATTTTTTAGAAAAGAACTAAATGATGTTGTTTTGAGTAGCATTGAATAGGGCCACCTGTTGGTCGTTGGTGGCGACCTGTGATGCTTAAGGACGGAATCCTGGTGGCTGAGCAGTACATGACATGCAACACTCCACATTTGGCCCTTATTTACTAGACAGGCGGTTTGAGAGGACATGTTAAGCCCTAGCACCTATATGATTGTCCCAACCTTACTGACCTTATGGCAACCCCCAACCCTTTTTATAATATATGTACTAGAAGGCAGTGGCTGAAGGTCGTAGTATCCTGGGATGACTTTAAACTGCATCTAGTGGTGAAGTTCCAATTCTGGAACTCTGGGGAGTGTGGAGTACCACTTTATATACTCCCAGGTCCACCCTGACCCTGAGTGGTAGTACCTCTTAAGGTCCTATCTATGGTTTAATTAGATAAAAAAAACAATGTGTTTAAAAAAAATTGAATACCCGACAAGAATGAATAAAACAAAACGTTTTCAGCATAAAATAACCCAACAAGTGTTGACATGCCATAAAATCCAACCAATCAACCAGCGAAGATTGAATAGCATTGTGTATGTCTCATGTTACCGTAACAAGAGAAGCTTATAATTTATTATCTTTTTGATTTTAAAAATCTCATTGCTAATGCTTGTTTGCTTTGAGTTACCATAACAATAGAATTTTTCATTACTAAGTAGTAAAATCAGGTTTCCTGTGATTTCCAGAGAAATAAACAGATATTATATAGAAATGATTAGAATGAAGCAGATTTTTTTTAATGTATAGAAATCAATGTTTCAATTTAAACCTTTAAACTTAAATTTGAAAAAAAAAAAAAAGAAAAGCAAATTGTATTTTATTGAAATCTCATAGCTGGCAGGAAATAGATAGTATGGGGAGAATGGACAAATTCTTTTGGGATCTGTCAAGAAAAAAAAATGTATATTGTATTGGAGAAATGAAAATTAAGTGCTTGATTACAGGTGTAAGAGCTATATTTAATTTTTATAATGTACTATACAATTAAAAGGTGATAGTTACCATTGGTTTCAAAGCAGTGTATTAGCCACTTATCCTCAGGACAACACACTTGTGTTTTAAAAAAAAATTTTTTTAATGGGCACATTGTCTTGAGGATAAATGATTAATATGCTGCTTTGAAACCAATAGTAACAATCACCTTTTAATTGTATAGTACACTATAATAAATATATATATACATATATATTCACTACATTTTACAGATCTAAAAGCCTTGGATTTTTTTATTGAATTATTAACCCCATTCTCTACCAATTCTGAATATATTCACTTTCATGCCTTCATGAAAAAAAGATTGTAGCAACAAGATCTACTGTATCTTTTTTTCATTTTAACTCTCATTGTATTAAACATAATTTGAAGGATTATATTCTTTCTAATGTTCTGGCATGAACTAAAAAAAAAATTAAAAAAAAAATAAAAATTAAAAAATTAGTGAAATAGATCACTAATTAGGACTGAGCCTATTCTAGTAGTGACCACCCCAAGTGGAGTTTAACAGGTTTGAATTCAGAGTTTTCCTTCTCCTAAACTGGTTGTCTAACCAAGTTTAAAGAACCCAGTCTGCCCTACTATTTACCCATAGCTGGAGGGAGAATAGTTCCTAAGAGTAATAGTATTATGTGAAATGCAAACATTTTTATCCTGGATTTGAACTTGGATCGCCGTGTCCATTTCTATGATAATAACCATTACACCACAAGCACCTTCAAGATTATATAAGGGAGGGTAGTTGGATTCATATCTTTCCCAATGCTATGTAAACTGTAGCTTTGTCCAGGATTTGAACTCATGTTGACGAGTTCATTTCCTATGACTCTAACTATTAGACCACGCACCTCCAACTGAACTGGATGCTAAGTATTGTTTTCAGCCTGCATGGTTGGTGGGTGCATTTGACACCTACATACTTGGTAGGTAAGGGGTAGATAATCCCAAGAATAAATAGATTGGTCTCAGTGGTCCAATATTATTGGATACTTGATCCCAATAAACAATATTAGTTTATTGGGATCAAATATCCAATAAGCATCCCAACTGATACCAATTAGCAAAAGGATAGTTAAAAAAATTAGTTATTTTATGTTGTTGTTGTTAGTTTATGTTAAAAAATTAATTTTTCACTAAAGATAAACTAATATTATTGTTATTGAGAATAACAATATTCTTTCTGAAAGGAATCCTAGTAGAGTCACATGGAAAATGAATTTTATAAATTCTGTGATACCGTTTCTGAAAAAAACTCCTTTTATTTAAATAAACATAAAAAATAATTTGTAAATAAAGAATATTTCTATTTAAATTAACATATCTGATTAAATTAAAACTATTTTAATATAAAAAGGTGTCTTTCCTTAAAAAAAAAAACATCAATTTAAAATTAAAAAGTATTTATTTAAAAAGAGATTTCGCTATTAAATTTTAATTTGATTACATGTAATGGAATGCAATTAAGAATTAGAAATTAATATTTTTTCATAATTTAAAAAAAAATTATTGTAAGTGTTGAAAAATATTTGTCAACTTCTGATTTATTAAAGTAATGCCTTAGTGCCAGAGATCTCAATTGGATTCCTATTCTGATTAAATAAAAACTATTTTAACATAAAAATGTGTCTTTTATTTGAAGTTTTATAATTTAAAAAAAAATAACAATATTAGTTTATCGTTAGTGCAAAATTAATTTTTCACATATGCTAACAACAACATGAAATAACTAATTTTTTTCTATTAAAATAAAAAAAGTATTTTAGTATAAAAATGTGTCTTTGGTTTGTACATAAACATGAACAAACTTTTTCAAAATTTTACAGTGAAATTCTAATGTCAAAGAATCGTCTGTTGCTTTTGTTTACAAACAACTGGAAGTTTGCAGTGAAAAGTAAAAACTGTCCTTTTCCAAACTGGTCTCTGTTGGGGTGCCTATTAGATACCTGATCCAAAAGACTTTTAGAAACCAATCTTATATAATCTTAGAGGCATTTATTGTGTAATGGTTATCCTCATAGAAATGGACACGGTGACCCAAGTTCAAATCCAGTACAAAAATGTTTACATTTCACATAACGCTATTACTCTTAGGAACTATTCTCCCTTCAGCTATGGGTAAATAGTAGGGTAGACTGGGCTCTTTAACCTTGGTATTGCAATCATTCTAGGAGAAGGAAAACTGAATTAAATACCACTTAAAAATTGACCTTGTATCAAATCCTGCTCATGAAGAGGGGTTGATATCTTATTGATAATTTTTTTTTCTTTAAAAATGTAACATGATATTTTAAAGTTTTATCATAAATAAACCATGACCTACTTAGGTTTTGTTTAGAGCATTCAGAGTCTTATATACTTTTTTAAAAAAATGCTTCCTATGCCCCTTATAATTATATTACAAGGTTAACCAAACAATTTAATATCTTCTTTAACTATTTGCCTACCAAATTTCCTGCTACAGCTGTACCAAATTTCTTGATGTTCATTTACCTACTTTTGGGATATTTCAAAGTTCACAATCTATTCACTTCAAATAAAGATGGCAGGGATATTCACATAATTTTTTAGTTTAAACAAATGACACATGCAAGAGCCACAGCCAGCGGTTTATGGTAGGATCATATTGGTGGGAGAGATGCTGTAAGTGGCCTAAAGTAGGCAAATAATTAAATTATACAAGATATGTCCTGAAAGTAATGCCTCTTATTTTTTCCACATTAAACCACAAAAGATACAGGAGGGGGGGTCACCCTAGGGTAGTGGCTAACGTGCAGGAGTGCGTCATCATAGTAGCATTACAAGCATTTAGCTGAAAAATGCTGACATTTTCAAATTTGCAACCTTAATCAGTTAAATTTGCAATTTCTTGGGTATTTCTTAAACAATCTTTAAAAAAATTATATGGCTGGAAAGAGAATAGAGTAATCTGTCTAAATATATCATTTTTATCGGTTTTCATCAATTGAATTATTTTTTACAGCAAGTTAAAACCGTATTTTTGGTCGAACTACTGAAAACAAAAATATGACCTTTTTTTTTTTTTAGGATAAATTTTACACGCTGTTTTGTTTTTCAAAATCAAAGTGGCTAATCTTTATCAATATTCTTGAAATTTTGCACTCAAATAGAAGACATCTGGAAGTACAGACGTGGTCTTTTTTTTTGTTTCTAGGACGCGTGGAAATGAAAATATGAGAGGGCAAAGTTCAAGGCTATTTGTTTAAAAAATATTAGAGAAGCAGAAAAAAAGCCTGTGTCTGTGATATTAGAAAGTTTCAGAATTATTTTAATATATAATTTGTAAAATTTAAAGATTGCTAAGTGCTTTGGGATTTGCTCCAAAAATTTGGATTTTGAAGAAAAAACTCGAATTTACGTGACTTTCGGATGTAAAAACAACCTGTCAACTGACGTCACAAATCGGACCTTATTGATTTAAAATTACAATTTCTCGTATATTTATGGTCGTATATTTCAGATTTAAACTAGACAGATGGTAAATTAGAAAATGTTGTTTGGTTTCATGTCTGCATTTTTATACCAACTCTGATTTTTTATGCAGCAAGTGATTTTGTGCACTCTTTTTATGATAGTCCATTTGATTTGAGGTTCTCTTTTACTTTTATCTTTAAATTCCTATGTATATTTAGACAGTGTAGTGCTATTTGTGTATCTTCTATTTTGCAGGGACAATTTGTGATTATAAAACCTTTGTTTCCAAGGTCATTGTGTTGCTCCTATATATATATATATTTTTTTTTTCTTTTTCTTGACAGATCTCAAAAGAATTCGTTCATTATTCCCAAACAATTCTTGGATCTACTTACTGCCAGTTGTGAGATTTTATCCTCATCTGCCACAGAAATATCCACTGCTAAGGATTCCTCCTTTCTTGCTAATTGATGGAGTTAAACCCAGTTATTCACGAAACTCAGTTACCATGAATCTGAGTTCCCTCAGCAGCTGTGCTGCCGTGTCCATCAGCACAAATGCCAACAAACATTCATGCAAAGAATGTGGAGATGTCTTCAGTGATGAAAAGAGTCTGGAGCTACACAATCGCATTCATGTAATGAGTAGGGACTTGGAACAAGTGTCATCAAGATCGTCACCTTTCTCCTCGTCTTTTACACCTTCCTCCTCTAATTTGTTTGTAAGCAGCATGACTGCAGCTGTTGGGACCAGTGATGGGACCTTCTCCAGTGGTGGGACCTTCTCCAGTGGTGGACCTTCTCCTCCAGGATGCCCATCACTACTAATGAATCAATGTGTGCAGAGGTTTTGGCCAACATCATTGATTTGCATGGGCGGAACAAAAACCAGAGCCAGTCTGTGGAAAGTGTTTCAAACGACAGTGTCTCGGCTGTGAATGTCCCTTCTGCCATGTTCTTCAAATGCCCATCTTGTGATAAGAATTTTAGCAACCAGGAAAGCTTGGACTCTCATATAAAAAGCCACCAAATCCATGGGGCGAAATGTGAAGAGGTTCTAGCCGATATAATCGTACTACATACAAAAAACAAAGCCAAGGAGGCCGAGATGATTTCTGCAGGCAGAAATGTTCCACACAGCAGCAATATCTGCAAGTACGTTTTTTGTGGCAGCACTTTTACCGACAAATCCAGCCTAGATACACACTCTAGAATACATCACCAGCCGCAGAAAAAATCACAATCTCCTAAAAATGAATTCAAATGCACATTTTGCAAAGAGGAGTTTTGCAGTATTGCTAGTCTAAAGGCGCACACAAAAAACCACAACAAGGAATTTAAATACAATGATGTTCTTGGATTTGTAAGTTTAAATTCATCTTCCAAGAAATCTGTAATTCCAGGAACTAAGTGTTCACAGTCATCTCCAGACAAGAAAAACCCATCACCTTTTCTTACATCCCACAAAAATGTCTTCCAGTCAGAGAAGAAGGAGGAGAATAACTCTGGAGTGCAAGTGACCCTTGATGCTCAAGGCTCAACCAGTCAAAACAGGTCCGAGCTTAAACGAACATCAAAGGAAGCTTTTGCTATTTCAATTGGGTTGAATACTTCTTCAAAGCGGAAGAAATACAAGTGCACATCTTGTAAAGAATCATTTGAGGATGTAGATAGCTTAAAAAAACATTCTGCCTCTCACAGTTCCACTACGCCATCTGTTGACCCTGCTCCTTCAAGCGCTCCAGATTCTTCTAAATTCAAGTGCACCTTTTGTAATGAGGATTTTGTGAATCTTACTGCGCTGGACAACCACACCAAAGCACACGCAGAATGCAGGAACTCGTACAAGTGTGGATATTGTGGGGTCACGTTTCCTAAATTTGACACATTCCGTGAACATGTACGTGTACACATAAAAAAGGAAGATACAGTTGCAGTAACATCAGTACCAACAACATCTTCAGTTGTAAATTCTACTAATAGTACAACCAAAGATAGCAAGAACTGTTCCAATAGTAACCAGAACAGTAACTTTACCCCCAAGGTAAACTTAGTCACCCCACAGCCGCTATTCAAATGCACTTATTGCAATAAAGAATTTCCCAAACCTGGTAAGCTGAAACGACATATCCGGATTCATACTGGAGAGAAACCATATAAGTGCCCTCATTGTCAAAAGTGTTTCACACAATCCGGTAATTTAACACACCACTTACGGACACACAATGGAGACAAACCATATGTGTGCAATATTTGTAATAAGTCATTTAGTCAGTCTAGTAGTCTTACTATTCACAACCGGTCACATACTGGTGAGCGTCCATTTGCCTGTTCTTATTGTGATAAGCGTTTCTCCCATTCAGGCCCGTTGAATCATCATATCCGCACACATACTGGAGAAAAACCATTCAAATGCCAGTTCTGTGAGAAAGCATTTCCCCAGTCATCACAGCTCAGACAACATGTCCGTACACATACTGGAGAAAGACCCTATAAATGCTCTCAGTGCCTAAAGAATTTTACACACTCCAGTAGTCTTAATATTCACCTTCGTTCACACACAGGAGAGAAGCCTTTTAAGTGTCAGCACTGTGAAAAATCCTTTGCTCAATCTGGGAAACTACACCAGCACCTTAAAGTACACACAGCCGAAAAAAATGTTAAGTGTCCTTGGCCGTCTTGTACCAAACAAGTTTTGCCTGGTAAGTTGATATACCATTTGTGGACACACATGGCCGAATCGTCAGATGGTACGCAGCCTTTAAAATGTGATATTTGTTGCAGGGTTTTCAAGCAAGTGTCAAACCTGTCACAGCATCTGCGGTTGCACACCGGAGAAAAAGTTTATGAGTGCAAAAAATGTGAAAAGGTATTCACTCAAGCAAATAAACTTAGTGTTCATTTAAAATCAGCACATGCTGGCGAGAGGCCTTATAAATGCCGGTTCTGCATCAAAACCTTCCCACGGCCTTCTGATTTGTCACTTCATGAGTGCACACATGCCAGAGACAAGCTATACAACTGTGACATATGCCATCGTGGATTTTCTCAGACCGGTAGTCTCGGTCGTCATCGTCGGATGCACACGAAAGAAAAACCCTTAAAGTGCAAAATGTGTGAGAAAGCATTTTCACAGTCGAGTGGATTGGCTCAGCATATGAAGACGCATACACAAGAGAAACCTTATCGTTGCAAACATTGTGATAAAGCTTTCTCATTTTCTTCAAAACTTAGGGAACATTTAACTATACATACAAATGAAAAACTATTTCATTGCAAGATTTGCAATAAGCAGTTTCGATCATCAAGTAACCTTAGCAACCACAAAAAGCACTGTTCAGAGGCTGGGAAAGATACAAACAAAACGGAAATGTCACCAACGTCTGTGTCCAGCAAAACCAATAAAAAATCAATTCCTGTATCAAAAATACAAACATCAGAAGTACCCTCTATAAATGAAACGCAGGTTGTATCACAAACAGAAACCGTGGCAACAACTGTACCAACTATAAATATCCAAGCTAATTCTCTTGGAGAAAGAACTCTTGAAGAAGATATTGAGTTAAAACCAAACCTTTCCAGTTTTACGGACAGTGATCTTGCACATATATACACATTTACAGTCAGTGTTGTTGGGGACAAGACCAATGCTGTTTCATCATCATCTAACATAGAATCATCTTTGGAAAATCCTTCACAGGTTTTAGTTGAAAGTGGCACTAACTTAAACACAATTGTTACTAGTATAGACTCACATTTACCATCTGATGAAACTTTGTCAACTAAATTGGCCACTGCAACTACTACAACTACTACTACTACTACTACTACTACTTCATCTCAAGTTGATATATTTGTTAGTGGCAATGAGGAAGTCAGTGATACAGGCAGCATCCAAATAGCCATTCCACAATCTTCAGAAAATGTTGAAGGATTGACTCTCCTGGAACAAGAAGTGAGATGCTCCCCAAAAGACCATGTTACATCTTCTGCAAATGTAAACAGCGGTACCGTTTTGGACAACTGTTCATACGTTATTCAAGCTACCCTACCCGCAGTTGAGAGAAACTCCATTGCTTGCTCTGAGGAATCCAATGTAAATTCCACTCTTCAGACAACAGTGCCTTCAAGCCAATCATCAGAAAACCTTCAAGGACATCCTATGTCCAATTTGGACCTTGCAGTCTCTGTGCTGGAGTCAAAATCTAGCACTGTAGATGAAGTTTACCAAAATAATCATGTGTCTGATTCCACCAACCAAAATGTTCTTGAAATGCAGACTTTTATGTCAAACACTTCTTGTAAGGAACCAAATGGTACAGATCCTATTCCACAGAAGTTAATTCAAAGAACAATGGGTCAGCAAGGTATAGGTTCCAATTCCATTGTTTATTCGGATTCATCCATAGCACTGGAAAATTCTGTTCCTTTGAGAAGCATCCACTTAATAGAGAACACTAGTGCCATTCCTACAGTTCACATCCCAGCGGTCAACACAGCGACCCTTGATGCTCGTGAGTCTACCGGTCAAAACAGGCCCAATCTTAAACGAACATCAAAGGAAGCTTTTGCTATTTCAATTGGGTTGAATACTTCTTCAAAGCGGAAGAAATACAAGTGCACATCTTGTAAAGAATCATTTGAGGATGTAGATAGCTTAAAAAAACATTCTGCCTCTCACAGTTCCACTACGCCATCTGTTGACCCTGCTCCTTCAAGCGCTCCAGATTCTTCTAAATTCAAGTGCACCTTTTGTAATGAGGATTTTGTGAATCTTACTGCGCTGGACAACCACACAAAAGCACACACAGAATGCAGGAACTCGTACAAGTGTGGATATTGTGGGGTCACGTTTCCTAAATTTGACACATTCCGTGAACATGTACGTGTACACATCAAAAAGGAAGATAGTGAGAAATTTGGTGGGCAGTCTTTGGGTAAGGGGAAAACGGGAAAAAATATTGAAAATGCTAAAAAAGAGCAAGGTGGTTCAAAAGAAGGGGCCAATGGTACCAAAATGGTAACAGAGACAAGAGCAAATGTAGAAACGTCATTGATAAAACGCACTCGCAGAAACACTGGAAATGTAACAAATGAAATTGAAAAATCTTTGACAGTTGAAAATTCAAATGTGAAAGGAACAAGGAGTCAAAAGTCATCAACATCTACAGATATGGTTGCCGCACCATCAGTAGCCACTGGGATAACCACCTCATCTTCAGTGGTAGATTCTACTCCTGGTGGCAATGGTAATAATGGTACTACAAAAGATAGCAAGAACAGTTCTAACAGCAGTCAGAACACTAATGCAAACAGTAACTTTACCCCCAGGGTAAAGTTTGTCACACCAAGGACTCTATTTAAATGCAGTTATTGCAATAAAGAATTTCCCAAACCTGGTAAGCTGAAACGACATATCCGGATCCATACTGGAGAGAAACCATATAAGTGCCCTCATTGTCAAAAGTGTTTCACACAATCCGGTAATTTAACACACCACTTACGGACACACAATGGAGACAAACCATATGTGTGCAATATTTGTAATAAGTCATTTAGTCAGTCTAGTAGTCTTACTATTCACAACCGGTCACATACTGGTGAGCGTCCATTTGCCTGTTCTTATTGTGATAAGCGCTTCTCCCATTCAGGCCCGTTGAATCATCATATCCGCACACATACTGGAGAAAAACCATTCAAATGCCAGTTCTGTGAGAAAGCATTTCCCCAGTCATCACAGCTCAGACAACATGTCCGTACACATACTGGAGAAAGACCCTATAAATGCCCTCAGTGCCAAAAAAATTTTACACAGTCCAGCAGTCTTAATATTCACCGTCGTTCACACACAGGAGAGAAGCCTTTTAAGTGTCAGCACTGTGAAAAATCCTTTGCTCAATCTGGGAAACTACACCAGCACCTTAAAGTACACACAGCCGAAAAAAATGTTAAGTGTCCTTGGCCGTCTTGTACCAAACAAGTTTTGTCCGGCAAGTTGACTCACCATTTGTGGACACACATGGCCGAATCGTCTGATGAAAAGCAACCGTTAAAATGTGATATTTGTGGCAGGGTTTTCAAGCAAGTGTCAAACCTGTCACAGCATCTGCGGTTGCACACCGGAGAAAAAGTTTATGAGTGCAAGAAATGTGAAAAGGTATTCACTCAAGCAAATAAACTTAGTGTTCATTTAAAGTCAGCACATGCTGGCGAGAGGCCTTATAAGTGCCGGTTCTGCATCAAAACCTTCCCACAGCCTGCAGATCTGACACTTCACGAGCGCACACATACCGGAGAGAAGCCGTACAGCTGTGACATATGTCATCGTGGGTTTTCTCAAACTGGTAGCCTCAGCCGTCACCGTCGGATACACACTGGAGAAAAACCATTTCGCTGTGAGATGTGTGAGAAAGCATTTTCACAGTCGAGTGGATTGGCTCAGCATATGAAGACGCATACACAAGAGAAACCTTATCGTTGCAAACATTGTGATAAAGCTTTCTCATTTTCTTCAAAACTTAGGGAACATTTAACTATACATACAAATGAAAAACCATTTCATTGCAAGATTTGCAATAAGCAGTTTCGATCATCAAGTAACCTTAGCAACCACAAAAAGCACTGTTCAGAGGCTGGGAAAGATACAAGCAAAACGGAAACGTCACCAACGTCTGTGTCCAGCAAAACTAATAAAAAATCAATTCCTGTATCAAAAATACAAACATCAGAAGTACCCTCTATAAATGAAACGCAGGTTGTATCACAAACAGAAACCGTGGCAACAACTGTACCAACTATAAATATCCAAGCTAATTCTCTTGGAGAAAGAACTCTTGAAGAAAATATTGAGTTAAAACCAAACCTTTCCAGTTTTACGGACAGTGATCTTGCACATATATACACATTTACAGTCAGTGTTGTTGGGGACAAGACCAATGCTGTTTCATCATCATCTAACATAGAATCATCTTTGGAAAATCCTTCACAGGTTTTAGTTGAAAGTGGCACTAACTTAAACACAATTGTTACTAGTATAGACTCACATTTACCATCTGATGAAACTTTGTCAACTAAATTGGCCACTGCAACTACTACAACTACTACTACTACTACTACTTCATCTCAAGTTGATATATTTGTTAGTGGCAATGAGGAAGTCAGTGATACAGGCAGCATCCAAATAGCCATTCCACAATCTTCAGAAAATGTTGAAGGATTGACTCTCCTGGAACAAGAAGTGAGATGCTCCCAAAAGACCATGTTACATCTTCTGCAAATGTAAACAGCGGTACCGTTTTGGACAACTGTTCATACGTTATTCAAGCTACCCTACCCGCAGTTGAAAGAAACTCCATTGCTTGCTCTGAGGAATCCAATGTAAATTCCACTCTTCAGACAACAGTGCCTTCAAGCCAATCATCAGAAAACCTTCAAGGACATCCTATGTCCAATTTGGACCTTGCAGTCTCTGTGCTGGAGTCAAAATCTAGCACTGTAGATGAAGTTTACCAAAATAATCATGTGTCTGATTCCACCAACCAAAATGTTCTTGAAATGCAGACTTTTATGTCAAACACTTCTTGTAAGGAACCAAATGGTACGGATCCTATTCCACAGAAGTTAATTCAAAGAACAATGGGTCAGCAAGAAATAGGTTCCAATTCCACTGTTTATTCAGATTCATCCATAGCACTGGAAAATTCTGTTCCTTTGAGAAGCATCCACTTAATAGAGAACACTAGTGCCATTCCTACAGTTCACCTCCCAACGGTCTACAAAGTGAGTTACTCTCTTGCTACACAGGGAGAACTGGAGAGCGGCCAGAATATTAATTCTACAACTAGTGACCTTACAAACATTACTACTACAGCCATTACTATTAACAATAATAATTGCAATGATGATGTCATTAATAGTAGCAGCAGCAGTAATCATAATAAAAGTTTATTTACAATGCCCAGTCCCACTTCCCTTCACAAAGCTGTCTCTGTAACAACAGTTGAAGAAACAGGGGTCTCATCCAGCTCATGTAAGGATTTCCTGAATGGGTCACTAACTGAAGGGCCAGTTACTGGCAGCCACGATGCTATCTCTGCCAGCGTTCCGCCTCAGACTTTGATGAACTTTCACAGTGAAGCTGATGCAAGAGTTACTTCCCCTTATCACTAGCCCTTGGAAACAACATTTCAGTTTTGGCCTGATATATTTTTGATTTTTTTTTTTTTTAACAAGACAAAGATCTGAAAAAGGTATAAATTAGAATAAATATAGCTTATCAGCACCATTACATTTTTTTAGTTAATGATTATTACTATTATAACTAATGTTTATTATTGTTATACAATAATAAGTATTACTGTACAACTATTTTATTATATTATTTGTAACTACATATCAACTTACCTATAAATCATTATACAAGGTGTGTCAAAAAAGTATTGAGATTTTTTGTACTTTTTGACACACCTTTTATTCTGAAAAATTTAACATCCCATGCATTGTTTCATTTCTATCTTGGTAAATACAGCTTCAAACTAAGCACTTTATGACACACCTTATATTCTGAAAAAAAAAAAAAATAACGTCCCATTCATTGTTCATTTCTATTTTGTTAAGTACAGCTTCAATCTCGATACTTTTATGACACACCTTGTATATATGAAGAAAATATGAAAGTAAATCCGACAGTATGTAGAAAATAGGAAAAAAAAAAGTATTCCCAAAAAGATAAACTTATTATAGGTGGTGAAATCAATGTTAAAATGTTTTGGCTTTTATCAAACCTTTATCAGGTCATTATGATGGAAAAAGTGTTGTCTGAAAAGTGATGGATATCTTTTCAAAATAAAACAAGAGATGAGAAAGTGTATTGAGAAAAATGTTCTTATCCATTAGCAGTGTTTGTTTTTTTAAAAAAGTGATATGATTGGTAAAAGTGATGACGTTTGAAATATGTGAACATATGTTTAATATTACAATCTACATTTTTTATATTTTTATTTTCTTTTAATGTCAACTTCACCATCTGTAATAAATTTATCTTTTTTTTTGTAATAAATTTATCTTTTTTTTTTCTATTTATATATATATATATATATATATATATATAATATATATAAGTTAAGGTAGTATGGTCAACTGTGCTTGGTTACTGAGACTTTCTCACATATGTGATCGTCAGACTAAGAATACCCTTCAAGAATGATTAAAACAAAACATCTTCGGCATAAAATAACCCAAGGGTTGACACTTTGCGGTTTAGCTAAAACATCTCATTGAATCATATAGGAGAAGAATTTTGGATCTATAAATATTTTGTCTTGGATTCCTGCCCTTATTTACACTGTTTTTCCTTGACAGTAACAGGCATAAAACTGGCCCAGCTTAGATATTTACCAAGGGTTATTTCTCTCTTTTTATTGGCAAATTAATTTAAATATTTTACAACCCCCTCCTCCCCATCTGCTCTATAAAATACAAATAAGAACTCAGTCAATTTTTTTCAATTGAAATTTTACAATATATTCTTACAAAAATACAAACTGAAATTTCCAAACAATTTTCATGTCATACGCTATTTCTCTTTTGATATACTTTTTATCAGGAAAATAATTCACCATATTTATGATGCCTCACTCTTGGATTAAAAAAAAACAAATAAGAACTCAGACAATATTTTTTCAATTTAATTTTTACAATATATTTTTACATTTAATTTTCAAATATATTGTAAAATTGTAAGCTGTGCCTGTTTTACACCAGCATTGGTCAGCAAGACTAAGGAATTATTGATATCATGGATTTTACAAGTTTTGACTGAGAAGACTCTCTTTGAAAATCTTTAGAATTGATGCCTATCCAGAAATGCAAAGAAATATCCACAGCAAAGTATCATGTCACACAGCATTGGAAATTAAATGAAAACAACTGACAATAACTTTATAAAACAAAATAAAAAGTTTATTTTTTTAAGTACAGGAAAATTTCATAACAAAGAACGCCAATAACAAGTTTGTTAATTTCCAATTTATTTAAGAAATAAGGCAAAAACAAAAAAAAAGCGACCTGAAGGTATTCTCTCTATCTATATATACAATATATAGACCGTAATCCCTAAATCTCATTCATTTTTCGCATCAACATTACCGACCCAGCAGGACTCGCGAGCTCTCCTGATGTTTCGCGGGTTTTATCTCCCCTAAGCCGTTTTCTGAAAGGCAGCAGGATTTTGTGTTGGAACTTTTCCTGGTCTTAGACCCAAGGCTAAGGAGCCCCTTTAACCATTTGTGATTTATGTGAGTAGTAAGTACCGCCATCTACTACTATTGGTGTTCCTGAAAAAGAAATGAGATTAGGGAATACGGTATATTTTGCCTTTGTATATCAGATAAAGCAAACAGTACCTTCAGGTCGTTTTTTTTTGTTTGCCTATACCTTCAGGAAATAAATGGAAATTAAACAAAACTTAATAAACTTGTTCATTGGCGTTCTTGTTATGAAAATTTCCTGTCTTTAAAAAATAACTTTTTATTTTGTTTTAAAAGTTATTGTCAGTTTGTTTCATTTAATTTCCAATGCTGTGTGACATGATACTTTGCTGTGGATAATTTCTTTGCATTTCTGGATAGGCATCAATTCTAAAGATTTTCAAGAGAGTCTTCTCAGTCAAAACTTGTAAATCCATGATATCAATAATTCCTTAGTCTTGCTGACCAAATGCTGGTGTAAAACAGGCACAGGCTTACAATTTTACAATATATTTTGAAAATTAAATGTAAAAATATATTGTAAAAATTAAATTGAAAAAAATATGTCTGAGTTCTTATTTGTTTTTTTTTTTAATCCAAGAGTGAGGCATCATAAAATATGGTGAATTATTTTCCTGATAAAAAGTAATCAAAGAGAAATAGCGTATGACATGAAAATTGTTTGAAATTTCAGTTAATTTTGTAAGAATATATTGTAAAAAATTCAATTGAAAAAAATTGACTGAGTTCTTATTTGTATTTATAGAGGCAGATGGGGAGGAGGGGGTGTAAAATATTTAAAATTAATTTGCCAATAAAAAGAGAGAAATAACCCCTTGGTAAAATTCTAAGCTGGGCCAGTTTTTATGCCTGTACTGTCAAGGAAAAACAGTGTAAATAAGGCAGGAATCCAAGACAAATATTTATAGATCCCAAAATTCTTCTCCATATGATCAATGAGAATGTTTTAGCTAAACCGCAAAGTGTCAACCCTTGGGTTTTTTATGCCGAAGATGTTTTGTTTTAATCATTCTTGAAGGGTATTCTTAGTCTGACGATCACATATGTGAGAAAGTCTCAGTAACCAAGCACAGTTGACCATACTACCTTAACTTATATATATATATATAATATAATATAATATAAATAGAAAAAAAAAAGATAAATTTATTACAAAAAAAAAAGATAAATTATTACAGAGGTGAAGTTGACATTAAAAGAAAATAAAAATATAAAAAATGTAGATTGTAATATTAAACATAGTGTCACATATTTCACGTCATCACTTTACCAATCATATCACTTTTTTAAAAAACAAACACTGCTAATGGATAAGAACATTTTTCTCAATACACTTCTCATCTCTTGTTTTATTTGAAAAGATATCCATCACTTTTCAGACAACACTTTTTCCATCATAATGACCTGAATAAAGGTTTGATAAAAGCCAAAACATTTTAACATGATTTCACCACCTATAATAAGTTTATCTTTTGGAATACTTTTTTTTTTCCTATTTTCTACATACTGTCGGATTTACTTTCATATTTTTTCATATATACAAGGTGTGTCAATAAAAGTATCGAGATTGAAGCTGTACTTAACAAAATAGAAATGAACAATGAATGGGACGTTATTTTTTTTTTTTTTCAGAATATAAAGTGTGTCATAAAAGTGCTTAGTTTGAAGCTGTATTTACCAGATAGAAATGAACAATGCATGGATGTTAAATTTTTCAGAATAAAAGTGTTCAAAAAGTACCAAAAAATCTCAATACTTTTTTGACACACCTTGTATAATGATTTATAGGTAAGTTGATATGTAGTTACAAATAATATAATAAAAATAGTTGTACAGTAATACTTATTATTGTATAACAAAATAAACATTAGTTATAATAGTAATAATCATTAAACTAAAAAATGTAATGGTGCTGATAAGCTATATTTATTCTAATTTATCTTTTTCAGATCTTTGTCTTGTTAAAAAAAAAAAAAAATCAAAAAAATATATCAGGCCAAACTGAAATGTTGTTCCAAGGCTAGTGATAAGGGGAAGTAACTCTTGCATCAGCTTCACTGTGAAAGTTCATCAAAGTCTGAGGCGGAACGCTGGCAAGAGATAGCATCGTGGCTGCCAGTAACGCCCTTCAGTTAGTGACCCATTCAGGAAATCCTTACATGAGCTGGATGAACCCCTGTTTCTTCAACTGTTGTTACAGAGACAGCTTTGTGAAGGGAAGTGGGACTGGGCATTGTAAATAAACTTTATTATGATTACTGCTGCTGCTACTATTAATGACATCATCATTGCAATTATTATTGTTAATAGTAATGGCTGTAGTAGTAATGTTTGTAAGGTCACTAGTTGTAGAATTAATATTCTGGCCGCTCTCCAGTTCTCCCTGTGTAGCAAGAGAGTAACTCACTTGTAGACCGTTGGGAGGTGAACTGTAGGAATGGCACTAGTGTTCTCTATTAAGTGGATGCTTCTCAAAGGAACAGAATTTTCCAGTGCTATGGATGAATCTGAATAAACAGTGGAATTGGAACCTATTCTTGCTGACCCATTGTTCTTTGAATTAACTTCTGTGGAATAGGATCTGTACCATTTGGTTCCTTACAAGAAGTGTTTGACATAAAAGTCTGCATTTCAAGAACATTTGGTTGGTGGAATCAGACACATGATATTTGGTAAACTTCATCTACAGTGCTAGATTTTGACTCCAGCACAGAGACTGCAAGGTCCAATTGGACATAGGATGTCCTTGAAGGTTTTCTGATGATTGGCTTGAAGGCACTGTTGTCTGAAGAGTGGAATTTACATTGGATTCCTCAGAGCAAGCAATGGAGTTTCTTTCAACTGCGGGTAGGGTAGCTTGAATAAACGTATGAACAGTTGTCCAAAACGGTACCGCTGTTTACATTTGCAGAAGATGTAACATGGTCTTTTGGGGAGCATCTCACTTCTTGTTCCAGAGAGTCAATCCTTCAACATTTTCTGAAGATTGTGGAATGGCTATTTTGGATGCTGCCTGTATCACTGACTTCCTCATTGCCACTAACAAATATATCAACTTGAGATGAAGTAGTAGTAGTAGTAGTAGTTGTAGTAGTTGCAGTGGCCAATTTAGTTGACAAAGTTTCATCAGATGGTAAATGTGAGTCTATACTAGTAACAATTGTGTTTAAGTTAGTGCCACTTTCAACTAAAACCTGTGAAGGATTTTTCCAAAGATGATTCTATGTTAGATGATGATGAAACAGCATTGGTCTTGTCCCCAACAACACTGACTGTAAATGTGTAATATTGTGCAAGATCACTGTCCGTAAAACTGGAAAGGTTTGGTTTTAACTCAATATTTCTTCAAAGAGTTCTTTCTCCAAGAGAATTAGCTTGGATATTTATAGTTGGTACAGTTGTTGCCACGTTTCTGTTTGTGATACAACCTGCGTTCATTTATAGAGGGTACTTCTGATGTTTGTATTTTTGATACAGGAATTGATTTTTTATTAGTTTTGCTGGACACAGACGTTGGTGACGTTTCCGTTTTGCTTGTATCTTTCCCAGCCTCTGAACAGTGCTTTTTGTGGTTGCTAAGGTTACTTGATGATCGAAACTGCTTATTGCAAATCTTGCAATGAAATGGTTTTTCATTTGTATGTATAGTTAAATGTTCCCTAAGTTTTGAAAAGAAAATGAGAAAGCTTTATCACAATGTTTGCAACGATAAGGTTTCTCTTGTGTAATGCGTCTTCAATTGCTGAGCAATCCACTCGACTGTGAAAATGCTTTCTCACACATCTCACAGCGAAATGGTTTTTCCTCCAGTGTGTATCCGACGGTGACGGCTGAGGCTACCAGTTTGAGAAAACCCACGATGACATATGTCACAGCTGTACGGCTTCTCTCCGGTATGTGTGCGCTCGTGAAGTGTCAGATCTGCAGGCTGTGGGAAGGTTTTGATGCAGAACCGGCACTTATAAGGCCTCTCGCCAGCATGTGCTGACTTTAAATGAACTAAGTTTATTTGCTTGAGTGAATACCTTTTCACATTTCTTGCACTCATAAAACTTTTTCTCCGGTGTGCAAACCGCAGATGCTGTGACAGGTTTGACACTTGCTTGAAAACCCTGCCACAAATATCACATTTTAACGGTTGCTTTTCATCAGACGATTCGGCCATGTGTGTCCACAAATGGTGAGTCAACTTGCCGGACAAAACTTGGTTTGGTACAAGACGGCCAAGGACACTTAACATTTTTTTCGGCTGTGTGTACTTTAAGGTGCTGGTGTAGTTTCCCAGATTGAGCAAAGGATTTTTTCACAGTGCTGACACTTAAAAGGCTTCTCTCCTGTGTGTGAACGACGGTGAATATTAAGACTGCTGGACTGTGTAAATTTTTTTGGCACTGAGGGCATTTATAGGGTCTTCTCCAGTATGTGTACGGACATGTTGTCTGAGCTGTGATGACTGGGGAAATGCTTTCTCACAGAACTGGCATTTGAATGGTTTTTTTCTCCAGTATGTGTGCGGATATGATGATTCAACGGCCTGAATGGGAGAAGCGCTTATCACAATAAGAACAGGCAAATGGACGCTCACCAGTATGTGACCGGTTGTGAATAGTAAGACTACTAGACTGACTAAATGACTTATTACAAATATTGCACACATATGGTTTTGTCTCCATTGTTGTGTCCGTAAGTGGTGTGTTAAATTACCGATTGTGTGAAACACTTTGACAATGAGGGCACTTATATGGTTTCTCTCCAGTATGGATCCGGATATGTCGTTTCAGCTTACCAGGTTTGGAATTCTTTATTGCAATAACTGCATTTAAATAGAGTCCTTGGTGTGACAAACTTTACCCTGGGGTAAAGTTTACTGTTTGCATTAGTGTTCTGACTGCTGTTAGAACTGTTCTTGCTATCTTTTGTAGTACCATTATTACCATTGCCACCAGGAGTAGAACTACCACTGAAGATGAGGTGGTTATCCCAGTGGCTACTGATGGTGCGGCAACCATATCTGTATGTTGATGACTTTTTGACCCTTGTTCCTTTCACATTTGAATTTTCAACTGTCAAAGATTTTTCAATTTCATTTGTTACATTTCCAGTGTTTCTGCGAGTGCGTTTTATCAATTGACGTTTCTACATTTGCTCTGTCTCTGTTACCATTTTGGTACCATTGGCCCCTTCTTTTGAACCACCTTGCTCTTTTTAGCATTTTCAATATTTTTTTCCCGTTTCCTTACCCAAAGACTGCCCACCAAATTTTTCTCACTATCTCCTTTTGATTGTACACGTACATGTTCACGGAATGGTCAAATTTAGGAAACGTGACCCCACAATATCCCACACTTGTACGAGTTTCCTGCATTCTGTGTGTGCTTTTGTGTGGTTGTCCAGCGCAGTAAGATTCACAAATCCTCAAATTAAAAGGTGCACTTGAATTTAGAAGAATCTGGAGCGCTTGAAGGAGCAGGGTCAACAGATGGCGTAGTGGAACTGTGAGAGGCAGAATGTTTTTTTAAGCTATCTACATCCTCAATGATTCTTTTACAAGATGTGCACTTGTATTTCTTCCGCTTTTGAAGAAGTATTCAACCCAATTGAAATAGCAAAAGCTTCCTTTGATGTTCGTTTAAGATTGGGCCTGTTTGACCGGTAGACTCACGAGCATCAAGGGTCGCTGTGTTGACCGCTGGGATGTGAACTGTAGAATGGCACTAGTGTTCTCTATTAAGTGGATGCTTCTCAAAGGAACAGAATTTTCCAGTGCTATGGATGAATCGAATAAACAATGGAATGGAACCTATACCTTGCTGACCCATTGTTCTTTGAATTAACTTCTGTGGAATAGGATCTGTACCATTTGGTTCCTTACAAAGAAGTGTTTGACATAAAAGTCTGCATTTCAAGAACATTTTGGTTGTGGAATCAGACACATGATTATTTTGGTAAACTTCATCTACAGTGCCTAGATTTTGACTCCAGACAGAGACTGCAAGGTCCCAAATTGGACATAGGATGTCCTTGAAGGTTTTCTTGGAATGATGGCTTGAAGGCAACTGTGTTGTCTGAAGATGTGGAATTTACATTGGATTCCTCAGAGCAAGCAATGGAGTTTCTCTCAACTTGCGGGTAGGTAGCTTGAATAACGTATGAACAGTTGTCCAAAACGGTACTGCTGTTTCATTTGCAGAAGATGTACATGTCTTTTGGGGAAGCAATCTCACTCTTGTTCCAGAAGAAGTCAATTCCTTCACATTTCTGAGATGTGGATGGCTCATTTGGAGCTGCCTGTATCCTGACTTCCTCAATATGCCACTAAACAATAATCAACTTTGAGAATGAAGTAAGTAGTAGTAGTAGTAGTAGTGTTGTAGTAGTTGCAGTGGCCAATTTAGTTGACAAAGTTTCATCAGATGGTAAATGTGAAAGTCTATACTAGTAACAATTGTGTTTTAAGTTAGTGGCCACTTTCACTAAAACCTGTGAAGGATTTCCATAGATGAATTCTATGTTAGATGATGTGAAACAGATTGGTCTGTCCCCAAACAACACTGACTGTAATGTGTATATATGTGCAAGATCAGCTGTCCCCGTAAAAACTGGAAGGTTTGGTTTAACTCAAATATCTTCTTCAAGAGTTTCCTTCTCCAAGGAATTAGCTTGATATTTATAGTTGTAACAGTTGTTGCACGGTTTCTTTTGTAATACAACCTGCGTTCATTTATAGAAGGGTACTTTCTGATGTTTGTAATTTTTGATACAGGAATTTGATTTTATTGGTTTGCTGGAACACAGACGTTGGTGAATTCCGTTTGTATTGTATCTTTCCCGCAGCCTCTGAACAGTGCTTTTTGTGGTTGCTAAGGTTACTTGGATGACGAAACGTGCTTATTGGCAACATCTTGCAATGAAATATTTTTTTCATTTGTATGTACTAGTTAAATGTTCCCTAAGTTTTGAAGAAAATGGAAAGCCTTGTATCACAATGTGGCAACGATAAGGTTTCTCTTGTGTATGCGGTCTTCATATGCTGAGCCAATCCACTCGATGTGAAATGCTTTCTCACACATTTGCACTTTAAGGGTTTTTCTTCTCGTGTGCAATCCGACGATGAAGACCGAGATACCGGTCTGATGAAAAATCCCACGATGGCATATTCACAGTTGTAATAGCTTGTCTCTGGCAATGTGTGCACTCATGAAGTGACAAATCAGAAAGGCGTGGGAAGGTTTTGATGCAGAACCGGCATTTATAAGGCCTCTCCCAAGCANCATCACGGTTGCGAATATATGGTCCTATTTGACGCACGATTCTCAAAACCGCAACACATTTTTCTAGCGGAACTTGAGCAGCAAAGAGACTTTTCTTTAACTATTAGAGTGAACGTGGCCAGAAATCAGTTCTTGTGATATACCTGTCACGAGAGGGTCGAAACGGCAGGGTATACACTCTCGCTTTGGGACTTTATGTCATCGACTGGGCCTACTATCCGATCACGGCTGTACCGCTACAAGTCTGTGGTAAGTTCGTAAATATGGGCTTCGAGGGTCCTCCTCCGGGTCGCGGAGAGAGAGAAGGAAGTCTGCATGGCAAGTGTTTTTACTGTCAACGCGCTGCACACTTGCGGGCCAGCCAAGGGATCGAGAGTCTGAGCTCACTCGCTGCATTTGTGCTTGACATTTGAGCCACTACCTCGTCGACAGCACGAAACGCCTGTATCATGTGGACGTTACAGAGGTCACTAAACGAGATACACGCGTTGAGATCCTCACCTTTCCGCGCAAGGGGGTGAAGCTATTTGAAGAATAAGAATTGATTATGTCATTGCTTGGGAGGCTATGGTGAAGTCGCGCGTGGTCTTTTAGAAGTGATCGCACTCCTCATGCCAGGACGAAAAGTGTGACGGCGGTGGACACTGTGCCGAAGCGTTGGGGCCTAAGGACAGCTCGCCTTTGACATTTTTAATGAGTGGCCCTTCTCCTGAACGAGCGCGCCTTCGATACCAGGCTGAACAGGGTGGGCCTATACGTAAGAGTGTTCCTTCGACCGTGGGTGAAGGCGCCTGGAGGAAGCACGAGGAAGAGAGAGAGGAGAGCGGGGGACCGGTGCCTGTAGCAAAGCGCAGGATGGCGCACAGTTACCGCGCTCGCCAGATGTGGGATTTGTATTATGTCACTGAGCAGCACTCTCTCACGATTCACCGAATCAACAGACTCAGTTATGCTATAGTGGACAAGCATACGGTTTCTCTTTAGTTTGTGCGGTCGGCAAGTTGCAATGCGTAGTTCGTGAGTGGTGACGCTGAGCAAATGCTGCTCTCTTCTCTGCGAGAGGGGAGGCGCATTGTTTGGTTGATATGCCGGGTTCGTCCTCGTAAACTGTGGTGTGTCTGCCGATGGTGCACGCTACCTGCATAGCCAAGGGAAGCGCCTTTGTCACAGAGTTGACTCGCACATCGGATAAACGTTTCTCTGCAATGTCTACATTTAGAAACTTGAACATTGGCCTACTTCACGACTCAGACCTACAGAGTAGTCTTATCTAAAGTTCCAAAGTGATCCTGCAGCCGGAACAGTGGACGGCTTCTGCCGCTGTATGTGATGCATTGATGATGCATGATAGATATTCTAAAGTTTCCGCTCGACTGGCAGGATGATGTGCTATTGGTATGAACAGTCATGCGCCTGCATTAGCCCAAATGTGGGATAACGGGTGTCTAGCGCGTGGGCGTGCACTGCTTATCTGGACATGCGTGCGAATACCTAGCTGCGGAATCTCAAGAGTTGCTGCTACATACACCTTCTGACAGGTAAAGAATGTCGCACTTTAGAGTCCATCAGTCGGTTCAACTAGCAGTGACGGGAAAGAGAACGCTGTAAATGTGTTGAAACCGTTGACCAACTATGGTAGCATTGAGCAGGCTTGGAGTGAGTTGCAGTCTCCTATGTATATATTGATGTTGCTTGCAGACCGCATTGGGGATGTCTCATAGCGTCTGGGGCTGCACACGCCTGGCACTGGTAGAGTAGTGGGGTGTGGGTCTTGCACATGTCTCTACTGTAAGACATCATTCTAGAGTGCAAATGTACGTTGAGCTATGACTGGATGTGCAACTGTGTAAGGCGTTGTCCTCCGGAGTGTAGAGGCGACAGTGAGGCTTGTAATTTGTTAAACATGGACTAAAACTCTGCCTACAGAATTTCACCTCAGGTGAGCACGTTTTCTCTGCCTGCTGTTGACACCTGTTCTGGTATACTTCTCAATGGCAGTGGTTCATAATCAACTAGTTTGGGTTTTTACATGTACAGGTAAGATCAACCAGCCCCGAGTGGGAAGTCAGATGGTCATTAAGATTCTGCTAAATACTTGAAAATCTTTTCTAGCAAATATTGCAGAACTAAATTTGTAACTGTAAATTCATTGGCAAATTCTCATAGGTTTGCATTCTTGCTAATACACATTTTATCAATTGAGCTGTCTATGTGTGGCTAATGCGTGTGCTCAGCCTGGTAGTGTTGAACTACTGGAGGGCGCTATGATCAAAATAATTCCCCACACTAGTATTGCAATTTGCCGACTATTAATAGTAAAGACGTCTCGGCATCTCTGAGTGTACTATTTTTTGGATTTAGTGAGTCAATTCTGAGCTTTCCTTCAGTGGAGTATTTAAGGTACTGTCCGTTTCTGACCGTTTTAGCCCTGATAGATAACCATGAAACACATAAGAACAACCCAATGAAAGTATTACGTTACTTTGCATTTTAAAAGAACTGGTATTGTATAGAGAGTTTTCTCACACAACGAAAAATATTAATAAGTTACAGGTCGTATTGCTTGCCAAACAAAGAAGCCTGTCCTGTGAGATCTCGATGGACACAAAAGTCCTCCAAGACTTTATAAAGGTGGATTTATCACAATAGAGGACAAACGAGTATACATGGTTAAACCGAGTAGTCAACCATCCCCCTCCACTGGAAGAAGTATGCCTTGATTGCTGCATTTAACGTTAGGATAGTTCTCACAGCCAGATGGTGTTTGTCTGTTGCACCGGAAGGGTCCATTTGTTAGAAGAATTTCTTTTTGCACAATTTGCAGAGTAGAAATGGTAATTTCTCAGGCATGATTGCATTTTGATTTGTAAAATTTTAACTTTGATCTATAAAACCACGGATCTTTTATATTTTCTAGATTGTCTTTTTGGATCACTTTTTTAAATTCTTTTTCCTAAAATGACTGATATCCCCGTCTGTCTCAAAAATCATCCTGTGTTGTACTTTTAAAGATCCCAAGCGTCTTTGTGGATGACTATTTTTCGTTGGAGATTTGGTTTTGTGTGCATCGCAAGCTGTGCACAAGACGTTTGTGAGGAACTAGTAAACCCGTACCTTCTCTTTGCGGAATAAGAGGATCTCTACTTTTCTTTTCTACACAATGCCAGCAAGATTATTTCATCTGGTATTGATGTTCTCGTTTCTACCTATCCGGATTCCCCCGCAGAAGCACCAATCTTGATCACAGAAAGGCACATGTTGCTATTGAATCGTGCCGGTACGTTGGCGTCGCTACCAGCTACTTTTCTAACCTTTGCCAAAAACACAAACCTCGCCTCTCTCATCATGGCTGCGCGCCAATACCAATCTGAATAGACCTTTATTGCCAGAACTCAAAAATCTCGTTCATTGTTAGATGGGGTTTCAGGAGTGTGGAGTTGATAGTGTTCCGTTGCGCTTTCGCATGGATCTTCTGATGCTGCAATAGACTGGCTTCTTGTTGATGCACTGTTGCTGCAAACGTCACATGACCATTGTTGACCGACTGGCATGATCTGACAGAAGGATGGGTTTGCTCAAGACACTGCACTGAGAATTTGCTCTTTGTCTTGAGCCTAGAAATTGAAACTCCTGTTGTTTCATAGGAGACTGTTCGGGTAATTCTTCACCGTGAGACAAGTTGTTATGATTTCATATTAAATTAGACTCTACTGTCGTCGCAACGATTTTGTTAATTAAGAGAATTTGTATTGGGTGGATTTTTGTTTGCCTCTTGTGTGGTATCTTTCTCTATGGTTAGTCAACAATGAGAGGGCGCGAGCGAAAAACTGCGAGCGACAACAAGGGCACTGGTATTGCTTAGATGAAAGCGCAGTCTTTCTCTCTGTGAATTCTTTATTGGAACCGGAGTTACTTACAGGTTACAGGGTTGGTCTGAAACAATCACTACAATTCTTTATGGTATTATTCGCAGCGGTACATCTGCTATATGCACCTGTCCTGTTCGTTTTCCCCCGTTTGAACATCCACCCAGAATTTTGGATCCGCTTCTTTTTGAGGGCTTACCAATCAGCTGGCTCAAGGCGTCCAGATCGAACATTTCCAATCTCTGTTGTGGTTACGAATTGTGCTATCATTAACTGACCGGTTTATCGTTTAAATCCAAGATTTAAGTTTCATTTAACCACATTTCGTGTCGTCTGTCGTTACAAGAAGAGTCTGTGACAGGGAAGAGGTGGAAAGTCACGTGAGAATTGGAATAGAGGAGTGAAGTTTTGTCTTGTTGTTTTTGAGTCTGGTGTTGATTGTTGAATGACTTTGCCAAGGTGCTCTTCCAGTCTTGCATGCACAGCAGGAAAGAACACTTGCAATAGTACACCTGAGCGGCCTCTCACCTGTGTTGCATGATGCGATGTTGTTCAAAGTTGCCCGGAGTTAATTGAAACTTGCGTCCGCAGAACATTTGCACAATAAAGGGCTTGGGGATTTGATAAGGCAAATCTTGATTATCCTGGATGTACTTTGACGGCGAGTGTTGACGTCACTGCCTTGGAGATTTTTCTTTGGCCAGAACTGTTGTCGGCGCTAAAGAGGCTTTAATATCAGCCGTGCGTACTGACTGACTTCCGGAACCCTCCAGAAGCGCGTCATTGCAAGAATCTTTCAAGAGTGGTCTTCTGATAATCCATTTCGTTTGGTGTCAATAGCATTCTGTAGATTATTGCTGGAACTCAAAAACTGTTATTGTTAGATGTTTTTCTGCTACTTTAGGTTGATTCTTTACAGGTTTATTCACAACACCATTAACTTCCTTGACGGATACTGGCATTGCCCCATTTCCTCCAATATCTCTTGAGACTTTTGGCAATTGTATATCTAAACTTTCAGTCAATTCCACCCCCTTTTTAGGGGACTGCGATTGTTTGTGGACAAATCAAACATCTTTGTATCAAACGATTCCAAAGATGAATTCGAATGCAGTGTCATGTGCTTTTGAAGATTTTTATCATAAGAAAATGTACGATTGCAAATGTCGCATTTGAGATTTGGTTGTCGGTCACTGTATCGTGCCACAACAGAAGCAGGCAGGTTCTTTCCACGTGTTTTGATCCCCATAGTTGTTGTAGCTGTGAATATTGTTTTCCAAACTTCTTTAGTACCAGAGCTTGAACAGACAGACGTAGGTAGAGGGTTTAGATCAGATTCTGTGACAAAAGCAGAGAAATTAAAAAATTAGAGATTGTCAAATTCATTCCAAAAAAAAAAAAAAAGAAAAAAAAAAAAAAAGAAAAAAAAAAAGAGATTGAAAAATATTAATGAATTCATTTCTGAATTATTTTTTCAAAGGAATTGCTTTCACATGCAACATATAAGAGTGAGAAGACCACACACTCACTCAAGACTTTAATGCCAAACATTCCTTATATCAACACACAGGATACAACAACCAATCAACAAGTTGAGACCTGCGACTGATAACCTAGAATAATAATCATGGACGAGACACGTGTAATAGTAAAAAAAAACCATACCTGTGGGGGAGGGGGGTACTAAACTACGATCTGATTTCTTAAATTAAATTTCTATTTACTTGTTTCCCAATGATACCTGCATTGGAAAATCTAGAGCCATATAAATTGAAAATTCAACTGGAGTCAGCATAGTTTTACTGACTCCAACTACAATGACCCTTTAATTGCTTACGACTCCATTTCCCCACAGAGAAGCCTGATTAATTCAGTAATTTTCACCTTTAGTTGTTAAAATTCCTAGCATAAAATTGTGCGTGCGCATTATCTGAAATGAACTTAATTGCTATTAAGAACACATTTTATGATATTTTTGTGTTTAAAGCATGCAGTTGTATTGTTTTGAAAAGTTTCTAAGATTTGTTTATTTCGCATGGAGACTTTCAAAATAGCAATCGGCTTAGTTCAAAGTGAAATCAAGGGGGTTACTCTAATTGCCTTATTTGCTAGGAATTTTGACAACTAAAGGTGAAAATTACCATTAATTCTACCAACTGCTTTTACTAACAAAGCTACTGGTCTGCAGAAGTTCAAATCAAACCTATAAACTCATCCATTGGCACTATATTTGTTAGTATTTTTTTTTTTTTTGGCCTTAGTAGTAAAAATAAAATTGTCAGGGAGGCCTAAAGTCGGTATCAGCCAAACAGCGAAGGAGTTTATCCCCTTTTCACTAGTGCTAGATCAAGGAAATTTTTTTGGTGTCTGAGGTGGAGCGCCACACCTACCATCAGCTCCTCACTTTACCGCACAGATCCCTGTGCTATTCATACACCGAGTTGGCAAGAGCCAACATCGAACCAGGAACCTTGTGGGTCGCAGGTGGTCGCTCTACTGACTAAGACTTTTTTTGATAGTATTTTTTTTTCCCTTGGCGAAAATGCTTTTATAAACCAATTTTTAGACGTAAAGAAGCTCTAGAACTCATTTTACACACAAAAATAGATTACAAAGTCACCATTTTTGCAAACACCCCCAAATTTGGAGAGCTAAAAAATCAGCATAACTCTGCCAATTTTTGGAATTGGAAGTTCATATTTTG
This sequence comes from Doryteuthis pealeii, assembly GCA_023376005.1. Taxonomy (NCBI): domain Eukaryota; kingdom Metazoa; phylum Mollusca; class Cephalopoda; order Myopsida; family Loliginidae; genus Doryteuthis; species Doryteuthis pealeii. The sequence goes on along the minus strand of CM042147.1, from coordinate 60,514,808 downwards.
GGGATTGTCTAACTTCAACATAGTTCATACCTGGACAAAATTTCAGAAAAATTGAAAAGGGTGGGTGACATGGCCTAGATTATTTGACATGGAATTACCCATAAAGTAAGATGAACAAGGCATGCTGGACTCTGTTGGAGAAGCAAGGATAAGCCCATAAGTGACATTTCTTCTGTGGACAATTTCCCTGCGTCCCCAGCGCTTTGGAAACTTTACTTTTGGGATTACCCTCGTACGTATATTAAGTTTTAATCAATTTTATTTGTGTAATTTAAAAAAAATTAATTTTAAAAGAATAGACATCACATTTAAAGAAAAAATACCCACCTTTAAATCAACAATCATATTTCTGAAGGAAATGCCAAACAGGTAAAAATTGTGGAATCTGTAAAGAAAATGTAAAATAAAAGATTATTAGACAAAAGAAAATTCTTTTTATTTAGTATTATTTGGATTATTCAGACTATTGTCCTCATCTTCATTGTTATCTGTACAATGTTTCGGCCGATGTGCCCTCTGGCCTTCTTCACGTATTTCTTGTCGGACTTGGGAACTTTCTCAGACTCAGGAACCTTCGGGCTCCCAATTACAAGAAGGTTCCAGACTTCAAAAAAGTTCCCGAGTCCAACATGAAATGTTGTACAGATAACAATGAAGATGAGGACAATAGTCCGAATAATCCAAATAATACTAATTATCAAGCCTCATCTTAAAAATTCAGAGAAATTGTTTTTGTCTGAATTCTTGAGATTAAGCTTGATAATTTGTATTATTTGGATTTTTCTGACTATTGTCCATATCTTTATTGCTTTTTGTTATATACACAACATTTCAGCCAGTTGGACATATAGAGCAACAGATATAAGGGTTGAGTTAATACAGTTCTAAACAACTATCATCTGTAGGTTGCAGTTTGAATCCTGGACAATAATATCATAGAATATTTAACATAGCTGAACACTTGTATCCAGTCATGGTTAACGGAATGAGAACAGTCTATCCCGGTGGATTGAAAAAAGGGTTTGGTTTTAAGTTCCATGACGGCTCCTGAGTTCATTAAAAAGATTACTGATTTTGACAAGAAACACCTGATGAAGGTCGGAGGGCACAACAGCCGAAACATTGTGTACATAACAATAAAGATAAAGACAATAATTCAAAAAATCCAAATGATACAAAATTGTTTTTATCAAGTACAAAAAGTACCTAAAATTTTGGATAAAATATAGAAATGGTAAAACGTTAGAATAATAAATGATGAGCTTTGTTTGAAATTGGCATAAAATTGATCTGTTTAAAGAAAATTTGAAATACAGTTTCGACCCACAAACATAAGTACACCCACCCCCAATGACTTTTTTTTCTCTAAAGATACCACGATTTTATCATTTCTAGTGGAACATTATACAATCAAAACGGATATCATTAAGTATTATTTATTACCAAACTCAAAGTTGACATCTGAAAATAAATTCAAAGGTAGGATGTGACACAAGGTCGCAAGAATTGGGCATCCAGCGAAGATCGAAATCGCTATTTAATAGTAATGGATTTGTGAGACTAGCTTGTTAACTAACCATCATAACCACGATGAGATGGCCATATACAAGGGAAAGATAAGTCAGGTATATGATGATCCTTTCGACCTTGTATTTATGTTGTAAATCTATCCTGATGGTCTAGCCAAACCCGACACAATCGTCTATACTGATTGTAATCAGTACTTCTGATCCTGATAAAAAAAAAATGAAGAAATTTACAACTAATTGTTGAAGCTTTTAATTCAGAATATCATAATCTACCGAGGAAATAATATTTTTTTTGATTGCATAATATTCCACAAGAAATAATAAAATCCTCATATCTTCGATTTAGAATAATTTTATTTTTTAATGAAATGTTAAAGTACTTAGTAATAGATTATACTGAAGTGCAGGTAGCGTAATAAGGTTTTATTTCTATTGATAGGATTAATGGTATTTTCTCTGAGTCGAATAAGTTTCTTTCTAATACAAAATGTTTTGTTTACATAACAATACTTATCCAGAATATTCCTGAGGTAATGTACTATATATAATACATTCACCATCCAGAAGACTAAGAGTAAATTTCATCCATTGTCTTCATTTTTTTAAAACAAACAATAACATTTTAGGCCCAACAAGTATAATATACCGATGATATTGGCCTTAAATCGCCACCTTCTTGATGTTTTGAAGGAGACATATAGATAGCTGATGAGTAAGTTGGAGTAGATTGTTTTTTTAAAATTTCAATAAAAAAAATGAAGGTAGTGAATGAAACTTACTTTTATTTGGATGACGATACGTTCATATATATGTTTCTTTTCTTATTTTTTTTTGTAGTGGTTCAATGTATGGCATACATCGTATGCTTATGTATTTTGTACAAGTTTACTCATAGTCACTACGACAGAAATGATATTGACAAATTAAATTTTTTTACTAAGCCTAACTTAGATTTGGGATACCTAATCAGGATCGAACAAATTTCTCAAAATTCATTAATCTGCGAAACGAGCTTGTTTTACAACAATGTATTTCAAAGTTCATTAAAAAAAAGGTAAGAAAGCGATCGATTCATAAATTTAACAAAAAAAAAAATGATTCTAGATTTTATACAAAGCACAGAATCGAAAGTAAAAAAATATTACTTTCATAATTAAAAAAAATATATTTACTATAAAATTCTATAGCATAAAATAAAATGCAAGCAGTAAATTAAATAAAAAAAATCAATTCAAAATTATGTCTCATTTAACATTTTTAAAATCAATTACAATAAGCTAAACATTCATACTTGAAAATTGCCAAGATAAAATCGAACTGATTGGAAAAACCTTTGACGTATATAAAATACCAAATTAATCTAAAGAAAAAAGAAAAATTAAATCAAATATTTCATTAAGTGTTATCAACTTCCCTTAGTCTTTACTAAAAAATATGCGTTTACAATGTTAGAACACAAGTTATATACTTTAACATAAACTTACATGTAAAATCTTTGATATTAAGCACTTATATAATGATTTACCTTAATATTTTCTTTATAAACTAAAATATAATGTTCGTTGGCGATACCCGGTACTCCGATGACAGCCATGTTGGAACTCTAAACAGAATTGCTTATATAAAAACAAAAAGAAACGAAACGAAATAAATTTTTAAAAAAACGAAAAGAAGACTATCTTTTGCATGAATTAAAAATACTGCTTCCTTGTAACTGTTAATATTTTCAGAATCGATTTTTTAAGATAAATTGAATAAATAAATTACTTTTATTTCTACTGATTAGAAATGAACAAGAAAAAAAAAAAAAAAGAAAGAAAAAATGATACTTGGTAACTTTAATTATTAAAGTTACAGAGCATTATTTCTTTTCTTTTTTTTTTCCTTCTTCATTTTTAATTATTAATTATTAAAGTTTAATAATTAATTGTCTCTTTCAAAAATACAATATTTAATTTCGGGCATGTTATTCTGAAACTGAGAAATCTAGGTCTAGCTAAAGATGAAATTAATTAATAAATGATTTAATTAATGAGAACATTTCCAACTGAGAGATGGTCCTGTAAACAGTTTTTATTTTATTTATTTTATCTATTTATTTATTTATACTTTTAGTTCCCACTGCCATTATCTATCTAAAACTTTGGAAACATTCTTACACATACATATAAACATTTATATGTGTATGTATATAAATTGTGAACATCAGAACATACTGAACTAGACTATCCAGTCATTGTTAGTTATGCACACACACACACACACACACACACACATACATACATACATATGTGTGTGTGCACACATACATATACATGCATACCCATACATATAATGTGCAGACACATGTGCATATTGTTATGTAAGGATGTCACATCATAGTGTAATGGTTAACAAGGTAGTCTTGCACCTTAATTACTTCTGAATAGTGAGTTTGTTCATTCATTACTACTAATTAGTGAGTTTGTTGCTCACAGGGTGTCCTATACTTGTGAACTTATGTCTATGGGGTAGGATGTGGTTTTGGGGATGTTTTAAGGTTTAATGTAGCTTGATATTCTCAGTGCGTGTTCTTTGGGTTTTACTCTTTAACACCATCTCATTATTTGGTGGTGTAAGAAGAGTAAAAACGAATCGACCGTCTCATACGATGTATGAAGTCCAGAATGCAAATGGCGGCGCCCACCAGTCATTAAGTAGAGACTTACCGATGGCCTGTCACTAATACTTGCATAACACCACGAACAGTCACTCTATGTTAACTATCAATAAAGGGGAGTTACTCTAACCTACCCACACAGGTGGTTGCGCTGAAAAGAAAGAAATTTAAGGAACGAAAAGGAAAGAAAGACAGAAGGTGTTTTATGATTTAGACTTTATTGACCGGGTCATAGTCAACCATGGCAAGGGGATATCTCCCTGGCTGAGGAAGCAACTACACTCAGTTAAGGCATGAACTCAAATGACTGAGATATTCCTTTGGGGGTCGAGAGTCAGTCCTTTTTGTCAGACATGTGCGTAGGGTTCTTCTGGTGGAGGCCCATGGGAGTTTGTTGTTTTTTTTTATTTTAATTTTATCTCCACATATCACATCCTACTCATTTTGTTAAATGGTCTGTATGCAGTGTTCATGTCAAAAGTTTTGGACCATATGACTTTTAGGCACCCCTTTTTGATTAACAGACGATTTTTAGAGTTTTTTTTTTAAATTATAAAACTAACCCTAACCCTAACCCCTAACTCTAACCCCTCACAAACAACCGGATATTGACGGTGTAAATGAAAAACATGTCCTTCTGAATCGAGATCAAAAAGGGGTGCCTAAAGGTTATATGGTCCAAAGTTATTTTGGCTGATCCACTGCATACAGACCATTTAACAAAATGAGTAGGATGTGATATGTGGAGATAAAATTAAAATAAAAAAAAACAACAAACTCCCATGGGCCTCCACCAGAAGAACCCTACGCACATGTCTGACAAAAAGGACTGACTCTCGACCCCCAAAGGAATATCTCAGTCATTTGAGTTCATGCCTTAACTGAGTGTAGTTGCTTCCTCAGCCAGGGAGATATCCCCTTGCCATGGTTGACTATGACCCGGTCAATAAAGTCTAAATCATAAAAACACCTTCTGTCTTTCTTTCCTTTTCGTTCCTTAAATTTCTTTTCTTTTCAGCGCAACCACCTGTGTGGTAGGTTAGAGTAACTCCCCTTTATTGATAGTTAACATAGAGTGACTGTTCGTGGTGTTATGCAAGTATTAGTGACAGGCCATCGGTAAGTCTCTACTTAATGACTGGTGGGCGCCGCCATTTGCATTCTGGACTTCATACATCGTATGAGACGGTCGATTCGTTTTTACTCTTCTTACACCACCAAATAATGAGATGGTGTTAAAGAGTAAAACCCAAAGAACACGCACTGAGAATATCAAGCTACATTAAACCTTAAAACATCCCCAAAACCACATCCTACCCCATAGACATAAGTTCACAAGTATAGGACACCCTGTGAGCAACAAACTCACTAATTAGTAGTAATGAATGAACAAACTCACTATTCAGAAGTAATTAAGGTGCAAGACTACCTTGTTAACCATTACACTATGATGTGACATCCTTACATAACAATATGCACATGTGTCTGCACATTATATGTATGGGTATGCATGTATATGTATGTGTGCACACACACATATGTATGTATGTATGTGTGTGTGTGTGTGTGTGTGTGTGTGCATAACTAACAATGACTGGATAGTCTAGTTCAGTATGTTCTGATGTTCACAATTTATATACATACACATATAAATGTTTATATGTATGTGTAAGAATGTTTCCAAAGTTTTAGATAGATAATGGCAGTGGGAACTAAAAGTATAAATAAATAAATAGATAAATAAATAAATAAAAACTGTTTACAGGACCATCTCTCAGTTGGAAATGTTCTCATTAATTAAATCATTTATTAATTAATTTCATCTTTAGCTAGACCTAGATTTCTCAGTTTCAGAATAACATGCCCGAAATTAAATATTGTATTTTGAAAGAGACAATTAATTATTAAACTTTAATAATTAATAATTAAAAATGAAGAAGGAAAAAAAAAGAAAAGAAATAATGCTCTGTAACTTTAATAATTAAAGTTACCAAGTATCATTTTTTCTTTCTTTTTTTTTTTTTTCTTGTTCATTTCTAATCAGTAGAAATAAAAGTAATTTATTTATTCAATTTATCTTAAAAAATCGATTCTGAAAAATATTAACAGTTACAAGGAAGCAGTATTTTTAATTCATGCAAAAGATAGTCTTCTTTTCGTTTTTTTAAAAATTTATTTCGTTTCGTTTCTTTTTGTTTTATATAAGCAATTCTGTTTAGAGTTCCAACATGGCTGTCATCGGAGTACCGGGTATCGCCAACGAACATTATATTTTAGTTTATAAAGAAAATATTAAGGTAAATCATTATATAAGTGCTAATATCAAAGATTTTACATGTAAGTTTATGTTAAAGTATATAACTTGTGTTTCTAACATTGTAAACGCATATTTTTTAGTAAAGACTAAGGGAAGTTGATAACACTTAATGAAATATTTGATTTAATTTTTCTTTTTTCTTTAGATTAATTTGGTATTTTATATACGTCAAAGGTTTTTCCAATCAGTTCGATTTTATCTTGGCAATTTTCAAGTATGAATGTTTAGCTTATTGTAATTGATTTAAAAAATGTTAAATGAGACATAATTTTGAATTGATTTTTTTTATTTAATTTACTGCTTGCATTTTATTTTATGCTATAGAATTTTATAGTAAATATATTTTTTTTAAATTATGAAAGTAATATTTTTTTACTTTCGATTCTGTACCTTTGTATAAAATCTAGAATCATTTTTTTTTTTTGTTAAATTTATGAATCGATCGCTTTCTTACCTTTTTTTTAATGAACTTTGAAATACATTGTTGTAAACAAGCTCGTTTCGCAGATTAATGAATTTTGAGAAATTTGTTCGATCCTGATTAGGTATCCCAAATCTAAGTTAGGCTTAGTAAAAAAAATTTAATTTGTCAATATCATTTCTGTCGTAGTGACTATGAGTAAACTTGTACAAAATACATAAGCATACGATGTATGCCATACATTGAACCCACTACAAAAAAAAATAAGAAAAGAAACATATATATGAACGTATCGTCATCCAAATAAAAGTAAGTTTCATTCACTACCTTCATTTTTTTTATTGAAATTTTAAAAAAAACAATCTACTCCAACTTACTCATCAGCTATCTATATGTCTCCTTCAAAACATCAAGAAGGTGGCGATTTAAGGCCAATATCATCGGTATATTATACTTGTTGGGCCTAAAATGTTATTGTTTGTTTTAAAAAAATGAAGACAATGGATGAAATTTACTCTTAGTCTTCTGGATGGTGAATGTATTATATATAGTACATTACCTCAGGAATATTCTGGATAAGTATTGTTATGTAAACAAAACATTTTGTATTAGAAAGAAACTTATTCGACTCAGAGAAAATACCATTAATCCTATCAATAGAAATAAAACCTTATTACGCTACCTGCACTTCAGTATAATCTATTACTAAGTACTTTAACATTTCATTAAAAAATAAAATTATTCTAAATCGAAGATATGAGGATTTTATTATTTCTTGTGGAATATTATGCAATCAAAAAATATTATTTCCTCGGTAGATTATGATATTCTGAATTAAAAGCTTCAACAATTAGTTGTAAATTTCTTCATTTTTTTTTTATCAGGATCAGAAGTACTGATTACAATCAGTATAGACGATTGTGTCGGGTTTGGCTAGACCATCAGGATAGATTTACAACATAAATACAAGGTCGAAAGGATCATCATATACCTGACTTATCTTTCCCTTGTATATGGCCATCTCATCGTGGTTATGATGGTTAGTTAACAAGCTAGTCTCACAAATCCATTACTATTAAATAGCGATTTCGATCTTCGCTGGATGCCCAATTCTTGCGACCTTGTGTCAATCCTACCTTTGAATTTATTTTCAGATGTCAACTTTGAGTTTGGTAATAAATAATACTTAATGATATCCGTTTTGATTGTATAATGTTCCACTAGAAATGATAAAATCGTGGTATCTTTAGAGAAAAAAAAGTCATTGGGGGTGGGTGTACTTATGTTTGTGGGTCGAAACTGTATTTCAAATTTTCTTTAAACAGATCAATTTTATGCCAATTTCAAACAAAGCTCATCATTTATTATTCTAACGTTTTACCATTTCTATATTTTATCCAAAATTTTAGGTACTTTTTGTACTTGATAAAAACAATTTTGTATCATTTGGATTTTTTGAATTATTGTCTTTATCTTTATTGTTATGTACACAATGTTTCGGCTGTTGTGCCCTCCGACCTTCATCAGGTGTTTCTTGTCAAAATCAGGAATCTTTTTAATGAACTCAGGAGCCGTCATGGAACTTAAAACCAAACCCTTTTTTCAATCCACCGGGATAGACTGTTCTCATTCCGTTAACCATGACTGGATACAAGTGTTCAGCTATGTTAAATATTCTATGATATTATTGTCCAGGATTCAAACTGCAACCTACAGATGATAGTTGTTTAGAACTGTATTAACTCAACCCTTATATCTGTTGCTCTATATGTCCAACTGGCTGAAATGTTGTGTATATAACAAAAAGCAATAAAGATATGGACAATAGTCAGAAAATCCAAATAATACAAATTATCAAGCTTAATCTCAAGAATTCAGACAAAAAACAATTTCTCTGAATTTTAAGATGAGGCTTGATAATTAGTATTATTTGGATTATTCGACTATTGTCCTCATCTTCATTGTTATCTGTACAACATTTCATGTTGGACTCGGGAACTTTTTTGAAGTCTGGAACCTTCTTGTAATTGGGAGCCCGAAGGTTCCTGAGTCTGAGAAAGTTCCCAAGTCCGACAAGAAATACGTGAAGAAGGCCAGAGGGACATCGGCCGAAACATTGTACAGATAACAATGAAGATGAGGACAATAGTCTGAATAATCCAAATAATACTAAATAAAAAGAATTTTCTTTTGTCTAATAATCTTTTATTTTACATTTTCTTTACAGATTCCACAATTTTTACCTGTTTGGCATTTCCTTCAGAAATATGATTGTTGATTTAAAGGTGGGTATTTTTTCTTTAAATGTGATGTCTATTCTTTTAAAATTAATTTTTTTTAAAATTACACAAATAAAATTGATTAAAACTTAATATACGTACGAGGGTAATCCCAAAAGTAAAGTTTCCAAAGCGCTGGGGACGCAGGGAAATTGTCCACAGAAGAAATGTCACTTATGGGCTTATCCTTGCTTCTCCAACAGAGTCCAGCATGCCTTGTTCATCTTACTTTATGGGTAATTCCATGTCAAATAATCTAGGCCATGTCACCCACCCTTTTCAATTTTTCTGAAATTTTGTCCAGGTATGAACTATGTTGAAGTTAGACAATCCCCAAAATATGAACTTCCAATTCCAAAAATTGGCAGAGTTATGCTGATTTTTTAGCTCTCCAAATTTGGGGGTGTTTGCAAAAATGGTGACTTTGTAATCTATTTTTGTGTGTAAAATGAGTTCTAGAGCTTCTTTACGTCTAAAAATTGGTTTATAAAAGCATTTTCGCCCAAGGAATAAAAAAAATACTATCAAAAAAAGTCTTAGTCAGTAGAGCGACCACCTGCGACCCACAAGGTTCCTGGTTCGATGTTGGCTCTTGCCAACTCGGTGTATGAATAGCACAGGGATCTGTGCGGTAAAGTGAGGAGCTGATGGTAGGTGTGGCGCTCCACCTCAGACACCAAAAAACAATTTCCTTGATCTAGCACTAGTGAAAAGGGGATAAACTCCTTCGCTGTTTGGCTGATACCGACTTTAGGCCTCCCTGACAATTTTATTTTTACTACTAAGGCCAAAAAAAAAAAAAAAATACTAACAAATATAGTGCCAATGGATGAGTTTATAGGTTTGATTTGAACTTCTGCAGACCAGTAGCTTTGTTAGTAAAAGCAGTTGGTAGAATTAATGGTAATTTTCACCTTTAGTTGTCAAAATTCCTAGCAAATAAGGCAATTAGAGTAACCCCCCTTGATTTCACTTTGAACTAAGCCGATTGCTATTTTGAAAGTCTCCATGCGAAATAAACAAATCTTAGAAACTTTTTCAAAAACAATACAACTGCAAGCTTTAACACAAAAATATCATAAAATGTGTTCTTAATAGCAATTAAGTTCATTTCAGATAATGCGCACGCACAATTTTATGCTAGGAATTTTAACAACTAAAGGTGAAAATTACTGAATTAATCAGGCTTCTCTGTGGGGAAATGGAGTCGTAAGCAATTAAAGGGTCATTGTAGTTGGAGTCAGTAAAACTATGCTGACTCCAGTTGAATTTTCAATTTATATGGCTCTAGATTTTCCAATGCAGGTATCATTGGGAAACAAGTAAATAGAAATTTAATTTAAGAAATCAGATCGTAGTTTAGTACCCCCCTCCCCCACAGGTATGGTTTTTTTTTACTATTACACGTGTCTCGTCCATGATTATTATTCTAGGTTATCAGTCGCAGGTCTCAACTTGTTGATTGGTTGTTGTATCCTGTGTGTTGATATAAGGAATGTTTGGCATTAAAGTCTTGAGTGAGTGTGTGGTCTTCTCACTCTTATATGTTGCATGTGAAAGCAATTCCTTTGAAAAAATGATTCAGAAATGAATTCATTAATATTTTTCAATCTCTTTTTTTTTCTTTTTTTTTTTTTTTTTTGAATGAATTTGACAATCTCTAATTTTTTTAATTTCTCTGCTTTTGTCACAGAATCTGATCTAACCCTCTACCTACGTCTGTCTGTTCAAGCTCTGTACTAAAGAAGGTTTGGAAAACAATATTCACAGCTACAACAACTATGGGGATCAAAACACGTGGAAAGAACCTGCCTGCTTCTGTTGTGGCACGATACAGTGACCGACAACCAAATCTCAAATGCGACATTTGCAATCGTACATTTTCTTATGATAAAAATCTTCAAAAGCACATGACACTGCATTCGAATTCATCTTTGGAATCGTTTGATACAAAGATGTTTGATTTGTCCACAAACAATCGCAGTCCCCTAAAAACAGAATTGACTGAAAGTTTAGATATACAATTGCCAAAAGTCTCAAGAGATATTGGAGGAAATGGGTCAATGCCAGTACCAGTCAAGGAAGTTAATGGTGTTGTGAATAAACCTGTAAAGAATCAACCTAAAGTAGCAGAAAAAACATCTAACAATAACAAGTTTTTGAGTTCCAGCAATAATCTACAGAATGCTATTGGCGCCAACGAAAATGGATTATCAGAAGACCAACTCTTGAAAGATTCTTGCAATGACGCGCTTCTGGAGGGTTCCAGAAGTCAGTCAGTACGCACGGCTGATATTAAAGCCTCTTTAGCGCCGACAACAGTTCTAGCCAAAGAAAATCTCCAAGCAGTGACGTCAACACTGCTGTCAGTGCATCCAGATAATCAGATTGCCTTATCAAACCCAAGCCCTTTATTGTGCAATTTCTGCGGCCGCAGTTTCAATAACCCAGGCAACTTTCAACAACATCGCATCATGCACACAGGTGAGAGGCCGCTCAAGTGCTACTATTGCAAGTGTTCTTTCTCTGTGCATGCAGAATGGAAAGAGCACCTTGCAAGTCATTCAAAAACCAACACAACTCAAAAACAACAAGACAAAACTCACCCTCTTTCCAATTCTCACGTGACTTTCCACTCTTCCCTCACAGACTCTTCTTGTACGACAGACACAGAAACTGTGGTTATGAAATTAAATTTGGATTTAAACGATAAACCGGTCATTAATGATAGCACATTTACCACAACAGAGATTGGAAATGTTCGATCTGGACGCCTTGAGCAGCTGATTGAAGCCCTCAAAAAAGAAGTGGTCCAAAATTCTGTGGATGTTCAAGGGGAAAAGAACCAGAAAGGTGCATATAGCAATGTACCCGCAAATAATACCATAAAGAATTTAGTGATTGTTCAGACCAACCCTGTACCTGTAAGTAACTCCGGTTCCAATAAAGAATTCACAGAGAAGACTGCGCTTTCATCTAAGCAATACCAGTGCCCTTTTTGTCCTCGCAGTTTTCGCCGTGCCTCTCATTTGACTAACCATGAAAAGATCCACACAAGAGGCAAACAAAATCCACCCAATACAAATTCTCTTATAAACAAATCGTTGCAAACAACAGTAGAGTCTAATTATAATATGAAATCTACACTTGTCTCCGGTGAAGAATTACCCGAACAGTCTCCTATGAAAACAGGAGTGGTTCAAATTCTAGCTCAAGACAAAGAGCAAATTCTCAGTGCAGTGTCTGAGCAAACCCATCCTTCTGTCCGAGTTCATCCAGTAGGTCAACAATGGTCATGTGACGTTTGCAGCAAACAGTGCATCAACAAGAGCCATCTATTGCAGCATCAGAAGATCCATGCGAAACGCAAACGGAACAACTATCAACTCCACACTCCTGAACCCCAACAATCTAACAATAACGAGTTTTTGAGTTCTGGCAATAGTCTACAGAATTGTATTGGCGCCAGCATTAAGGTTTTGTGTTTGCAGGAAAAAACTGTCGACAACTCGGCAACAATCACTGGCTTTCTTGAAAGCTCAGAAGAAAACAGAACATCAATACCAGATGAAAATTCTTGCTGCATTTGTAGAAAGAAAGTAGATCCTCTTTCCAAAGAGAATATGGTTTATAGTTCCTCACCAAACGTCTTGTGCACAGCTTGCATGCACACAAACCAAATCTCCAACAAAAAATGTCATCCACAAACCTTGGGATCTTTAAAAGACAACACAGGAATTTTAACAATGGGATACAATTTAGGAAAAGAATTTAAAAAGTATCAAAAGACAATCTAGAAAATATAAAAGATCCTGGTTTTATAGATCAAAGTTAAAATTGACAAAATCAATGCAATCATCTGAGAAATTACCATTCTACTGCAAATTGTGCAAAAAGAAATTCTCCAACAAATGGACGTTCCGGTGCCACAGGCAACACCATCCTGGCTTGAGACCTACCTCGTTTAAATGCAGCAATCAAGGCAAATACTTCTTCCAGTGGAGGGAATGGTTGACTACTCGGGTTAACCATATGTATAGTTGTCTCTATTGTGATAAATCCTTTAAAAGTCTTGGAGGATTTTGTGTCCATCAAAGATCTCACAGGACAGGCTTCTTTGTTTGCAAACGATGTAATCTTAAATTTTTCCTGAAAAACTCTCTAAAATACCATTCTTTAAAATGCAGTAAGGAATCTTTTCTTGGGTTGTCTGTTTCTGGTTCTATAGGGCTAACCGGTCAGAACAGTACCGAATACTCCACTGAAGAAAGCAAATTGACCCTAAACCAAAAACTGGACACTCGAGATGCCGAGACGTCTACTATAAAGTGGCAATGCAATACATGTGGGGATCATTTTGATCAGGCCCTCCAGTTAGTTCAACACTACCAGGCTGAGCACACGCATAGCACAACAAACAGCAATGATAAAATGATTAGCAAGAATTCAAACCATGAAATTGCCAATGATTTACATACAAATTTAGTCTGCAATATTTGTGAGAAAGATTTTCCAAGTATAGCAGACTTAAAAACCCATCTGAGTTCCCACTCGGCTGTGATCTTACCTGTACAGGTAAAACCAACTAGTGATAATACCACTGCCATGGAGAAGAACCCAGAACAGGTGCAAAGCAGCAAAAAAGTGTACCTGTGTGAAATCTGTGGCAAGAGTTTTAGTCATGTTAACAAATTACAAGCCCACTGTCGCTCACACTCGGAGGACAGACCTTACCAGTGCCCCCACTGTAGCAAGTCATTTTGCCAGAATGATGTCTACAAGAGACATGTGCAGACCAACACCCACTCTTACCAGTGCAGGGTGTGCAGCAGACGCTATGAGACAGCCAATGGTCTTGAGCAACATCAGAAGGAGAGCAACCATCAACTGAATGCAAGTGGCAAGGTGTCAAAACGTTTGCCATCACCTTACACGTACAAGTGCAACATCTGCCAGAAGGTTGTACGCAACCTTAAAATCCACATGCGCATCCATGACCCGCACCCAGACACCATATACAAATGCAACGTCTGCCCAAAGACCTTCCTGCAATCGGGAAACTTGAAACAGCATTCAATGACACACAGCGGAGAGCGACCTTTGCGCTGTGAATTTTGTGACAAAGGGTTTATCCATTCGAGTCATTTGAAAAGGCACCGGCAGACACACACAGGGGAACGGCCACACCAATGCGAATACTGCCAGAAGAGATTTGCAGAACACACAAAACTACGCATGCACTTGCGGACGCACACTAAAGAGAAACCGTATGCTTGTCACTATAAAGATTGTGGTAAGTATTTCTCATTAAAATCCATTCTGAATGCCCACCTGCTTCTACACACAGGAGAACGCCCCCACTCCTGCGAAGATTGTGGCCACGCCTTCACCCAGCGGTGCAACTTGATAGCCCACCGTCGCATACACACTGGTGAGAGGCCATTTAAATGTAAGGTTTGCCAACGTGCATTTCGCAATTCTAGTAATCTAAAAGACCACGCGCGACTTCACAGCGATGACAAACCTTTCAAATGCCACCTTTGCGGAAAGGTGTTCAAGCGTTCGTATTACCTGAGCAAACACCTTCTCGTGCATTCTAATGAGCAAAATGCTAGAAATAAGGGCAATGGTAAAAATGCCAGGAGGTTAAAAGTTGTTCAGCACGGAGAGAAACAGCAATTACAAGTACCAGATTTGTCAACAATGGCTACCGGTGATAGACCAAAAGAGAGTTACCTCCCTTCAGAAGCATTACAGGTTACAAAACTGATTTCTGGCACTTCACCTAATATTAAAGAAAAGTCTCTTGCTGTTAGTTCAATAGAAAATGTTGGTTTTGAGCAACTGATAAAGACATTTTCGCAAGTAGTTGATTCACCCAGTGACGTGTCCAGGTCGGTTCTTGATGGTTACTCTGGTTGCGGTACAGTAGGGAATGTGATAGAGATATATGCCGAGCAGGACTCGGTTAGTGGTCAGATGAACGAAGATAATATATCAGAACTGACTGGTACACTGGTTAACCCTCAGATAGTTTCTAGTATCCAACTAGACGGTGTGGAGAGTTACTTCCAGTGTCATTTATGTCAAAAGATGTTTGACAGTTCCCAGATGCTGAATAACCACATCCTGTTACACATCCAGGAAAAAGAAGAAAGTCAAGCAGATCCGGAACAATGGATTGAGAAGGAGGAGCCTTCAAAAAGATCTTCCTCGGTTAATGCAGAAAGTCCGAAGGGAACGGAAGCAGATATGAAGAAAGCAGTTTGCGAAAATCTTCCTGCTGGGACCAGGGAGAAACTTGCATGTCAGTCAGCCTCCGACGAACAGGACGAGATTTCCCAGGAGACTCTGGAGCACCTGAGCAAATTGACGTACTACCTGACGGATTATGTAAAAGGAGATTTGGAATTTCAGCTGATTGGAAATGGACCGAACCTACACTTAGTCTCTATCAGTCAAACTCTCAGGCTCTCTGATGGTGACAAAATTGAGCTGGGTACAAAGATTAAGGCTACAATGGTCACCTTCATTCAGTTTCAAACCCAACCCGAACAATCTTCATCCTTTGTCACTAGCGATTTGTTTGCGTGTCTTCTGTGCTCATACAGTTCACCAACTCTTGACGCTTTTGCTGAGCATGTCTACAAACACTTCTCAAAATTGGGGTTGACAACTGCTGCTTCCCTTGAGACAGATACGGAAGCCGATTCCCTCCTCCTGGCAGAAACTAAGAAGTTATCAGAAATCAAGGATACAGATCAGGACGAATCCTATTGTGAAAATGTTATTGTGTCCCCACCTGAAAGTATTAATCTGCCAATTGACCCCGAGATAATCCCAGATCCCCAGTCGAAGATCATAACCGATAACCAAAAGCAAAATGTTGTCACGCTCTTGACTCTTGATGATGATGTCAACGCTGACTGTTTATCAGCTCGCACCTGTGATCCGCAAAATATTGTTGTTGCATCGTCTCATCCTGAAATTCAGAACATGGATAATACCAACAGTAGCTGTGGTAAAACGCAATTGCCTTCAACCACAGATCAATATAAAGACTTAGTTGAAAAATCAGATTTAAAGGGGGCAGCCAAACTTGAAAATCTAACGACTAGCTTCTTTCAAGATTCTAATAATGGTGCACTTGGGCCAAAAGACAACTTACACCAGGGGAAGGTTTCCACTGGCATTCAGGCTGAAGAATTATTCACTATAGTACAGAAAGACCTGTCCGAAATAGACACATCTCTCCAGTCAAATAAGAACAGTGATATAAAAAAGATACAATGTTTACCTTCTATTTCCAACACAGATTCAAATTCCTTTGAGATCTGTCTGGAATGCAAACCTGGAGAGAAGCCTTTCAAGTGTGGAATATGCAAGAAAATGTTCAAGAAGCTGAAATATGTCAAAGACCACATAAAGCTGCATATTGGAAAGACATCATTAGTCTGTGAGGTATGTGGAAAAGTTTTCCAACGAGCCTTTAATCTTAAACAACACCACAAGATTCATGAGACTAAAAAGAACAGTGAACAACAACCTGCCATCATTGCTCTAACCGCAACTGATCCCACAAAAGAATCTGCAAACCTGAAGAATAATAACAATGATTATAATCATCCTCATCAGCCCACAAATAAAAGCAACAAAAACCCCCTTGAAGGACACGAACAACTATACACCTGTAATATCTGTTTGAAGACGTTCCAATTACAGGTGTATTTAAAACAACACTTGAAAGTGCATACCTCTGTTAAGCCGTATACATGTGACTATTGTCAGATGAGCTTCTCTCAGAAGGCCTACCTGACTAAACACAGACGAATACACACAGGCGAGAAGCCTTATAAGTGTGGTTATTGTGACAAGGGGTTTTCACGGTCTGAACTTCTAACCCGTCACACACGTACTCACACAAAAGAAAAACCCTACAGATGCCCTCACTGCTCACACGCTTTTGCCCTATGCAACACACTGAAGAGGCATCTGCGCACCCATACCGGACAGAAACCTTTTGAGTGTGCGGTTTGCGGCAACACATTTACTCAGCGAGGGAATCTTTCCATCCACATGAGACTGCACACAGGTGAGCGACCTTTTAAGTGTGAGAAGTGCCAGTTGGGATTTACCCATTCCAGTAATTTGAAGAAACATCTCAAGAGTTGCAACCAAAATTAAAAGACTTTATGAGCTTCTCAGGGAATTTGTTTTTTGTTGGGTTTTTTTGCGCTCAAAGAAAGCACAATAATTATTCATCTTCTTACCTTTGTTCTTTATCCATTTATAAAGCTTCAATTCTAAATATTGGAGTTAAGCAGCAATGAACCTGTTCAATATCTAATTGGGTGACCATGTAAGCAACAGTAGGTACTATAAGTAATCTGATTCCCTTTTTTATAAAAAAAATGACTTGATTTGGCATTAAATGACCCAGAAAGTGTTGATATGCCATAAAACAAAAACAACCAGGAAACACACATTATGATCAAGTCACGCTGAAAAATACAGTAATTCCTAACTGAGGGATCGACAGACTGGTTGATATTCTACTCTCTCTCCGGCCATGGGTAAATAGTAAACAGTCTTAAAAAAAAAAAAATATATATATATATAGTACCCCTTCATCACTATTACTCCCAGGTCCACCCTGACCCAGAGTGGCAGTACCTGTTAGGGTTCGATCTATGGGTTTAATAGAAAAAATCAAGTTAAGAAAAATGTGTTTGAAAAAAATTGAGTTTAAAAACAAAATGTCTTCGGCATAAAATAACCCAACAGGGGTTTACATGGTGTAAAATCCAACCAACACCAACACCTAAAAATAACTATAAATTTGTATCCTAACCAAATCAAGGAAATAGTTTATCTGGTAAGAAATAACAACTTTTGTGAACCATTCACTCAGTTTAGCACAGTGGTTAGAGCATCCACACCTAGTAACCACAAGGTTCCAAGTACAAACCAGCTATTGCTAACTCGGCTCATGAATAGCACAGCTTGAATATATGTGGTAAAGTGGTGAGCTAATGGTATATGTGGCACTACACCTCAGATGCAAATACAATCTCCCTGGTCTAGTACTAGTTAAAAGGGATAGACTCCCTCACTGTTCGGCTGATACCGACAACAGACCACTACTAGACCAGTTATAAAATCATATCTGGCCAGTTCATTGTTCTGGGCAATTCATGTCTGACAATTCTGAGTCGGTAGAGCATTCATCTAGGAATCGCAAGGTTCCAGGTTCAATACTGGTCCCCGCCAACTCAGCACGGCTTGGGTAATCTGCTCTCTGCAGTAAAGCATCTGGGAACTGATGGTAAGTGTGGTGCTCCACCTCAGCAAAACAATCTCCCTGGTCTGGTGCTAATGAAAAGGAGATAGACTCCTTCATTGTCTGTCTGTTACCAACAATAGGCCACTCCACTGACTTGACATTACTACTATGCAAAAAAGAAAAAAACAAATTGTGAAAAAGATGGTCTGTTCAGATGGACCTGTTTTACTAATGACTTCTACTGTTATATGTGATCAATTTTTTTTTTTTTTTTATCCTTTGAATATATTTATTTATTTATTTTTACATGCCAAACTGGACTGAGAAATTCTACTGACCTCTTACATCTGATTTGTACATTTTTCTTCATAAGTATTAAATAAAAAAAAACATGAAATTTTTTAACATTTCTGCTTTTGTTTTGTTGAATATTTTTTATGGATAGAACTATGACACTTGAAGTTCATATCATTTGTATATGTTTGTTGGTTTTCTTTTTTATTTATATTTATTTACTAAGTGTAGCTTAGATGCGGCACAAGGCCAGAAATATGGGGCACCGAGTGAGAATCAAACTCACTAACAATGGTTTGCTATTCTAGCTTGCTAACCATTACACCACATGTGGTGTATATTTTATTTGGATTTTTTTTAATTCAAAATTTTATTTATAACTAAATTTTATTAAAATTCATATAAATGTTTGTCTGAACAGGTAATGGGGCTTTAGAATACACCGACTGCACCTCTGCAGAGGAATAAGCATCCCCCGCCCCCATCGAGTTACCTGTTGGCCATGATGCTTAAGGGTGGAAACCTGGTGGCTGATCATGACCTGCAAAACTCCACTTAGGCCCTTACTTAGGCTAGATGAGTGGTCAGAGAGGTCCCCTCCAATCAATTGGCCAGTCACATCAAGCCCTAGCACCTATATGATTGTCCTATCCCCCTTATGGCAAACAACAACCCTTTTTATCATATTAGAATTGATAAGCTTTTTTTATGTGCTTATTTTGTTTTGTTTTTAGATAAAATAATAAATGACAAAATGTAGAATATATATTATACTAAAATATATATCTTACGTTATTATGAATTAAGGTATGTATACTTCTTTAGATAAGCAAGAAAATATGCAAAATGAAGATAACAAAATATGCTCTTTTTTTTTTTTTTAGATATAACAATGAAGATAATAAAATATCTTACAATATAATAATGATGATATAGTAATATTATTCTGAATTGAGATGTTTATTGATTTAGAATAGATGGACCAGGACATGCTCTTTTCTTTTTTTTTTTTTTTAAATAAAAGAATAATAAAGACGACAAAATACAGAGATGCTTATAAGTACGTGTCCTGCATCCCTGATGCACAAAAATCTAAAAGGACGCAGTAAAATTGTATCCATGCATCCCAGTGTTTTTCCTTTTTTTTCCCTCACCATTTCAAGCTAACTGTAAAAACATTTCAATAGTTTCTTAGAAACGAATTACATAGGATAGGTTACAAGGTAGGAGTTAGACGGCTTTAGTTGGGACACAAATTTTCCCGGGGACTCATTTAAAGCAAATATGTGCATCACTGAAAATATAAAAAATGTATGCGTATATAAATTCAGAATCTTTATAGCTACAAATTTATTCCTTGCCATGACATACAGACAATATTTCAATCAAGAAAGCAAGGAAATTGTATGTTTGTAGATGGATGGATGAGAATATTCCATTGAAATATACAGGAGCTACTTAAAATCATTTATGGCAAGAGACTACAGAAACATGGAGCATATAACAAGATGTGTGTATGTAGACTGGCTTTTAAAATACATTTTTATAGCAGAATAGAAGCAATACCTTTTGTCCACTTGTTTACTTATGATGGTCAACCAGGAACTGCATGAATTGAAAAATGAAATAATAACAAAACCAAGAGAAAGCTTTTGAAAGTAGCTAAGAACTTTGAAGAATTAACCCAAAGTTCCATAACAATTATTATATTAGATCTTTAGAATATTATCAATCTTTATGTACAATTTGTATCACTCTCATACAATTTTAAAAAATATAATTTGTGGATTCAGCTCAATGGTTAGAACAGTGGACTGATGATTGAGAAAGTTCCATTCCAAATGTCAAGGGTTAACGGTTAAGTCACATTGAAAGCACCGGTTTCCATGAGATCACCGAAGTTAAGCAACAAAGAGCCCGTTCAAAACTTATGAGTGACCATTTAAGCAAAAGCAGGTACTATGAGAAACTTAATATCAAAATAACTTGATTCAGCATTAAATGACCCAAAAAGGGTTGATATGCCATAAAAAAAAACCCAAACCAAATGTCAAGTATGTGATACCTTTTAACACAGATTCACCTTAAAGAAAGAAATGTCTATATTTTCAAAAAGAGGAAAGAACAGTTTACAGATTAGACAATATGCCTCAAAAGACAGGTGTTACTAAGTGGTCTTACAAAGTGTTTTTTTTGTTTTTTGTTGAACTACATAGCCTGGGCAGGATCATATGGAGGATGAGCTGTTGCCCATGCAGTAAATCCCCCCTCTCCACACTGCTGCTGTGATCCAAGGGAAAGGTAAGGAACCAATGAAGTTTGGCAACGGTAGTGTTGCAGGAATTGATGGGTAGCACAGAATTTCAGCATCACACCACCTTAGGGACTCCGTCTCCTGATTTGTTTTCGGGGTTTACTCCCCTAGCCTTTCCTTGAAAGGCAGCAGAGATTTTGTGTTGGACTTTTCCTTGTCTTAGACCAAGGCTAAGGAGCCCCTTTTAACCCATTTGTGGATTTATGTGAGTAGTAAGTACCCCAATCCTACTACTATTGGTGTTCCTGAAAAATGAAATGAGATTAGGGATACGGTATATTTTGCATTTGTATATCAGATAAGCAACAGTACCTTCAGGTCGTTTTTTTTTGTTTTTGCTATACCTTCAGAAATAAATGGAAATTAACAAAACTTATATAAACTTGTTCATTGGCGTTCTTTGTTATGAAATTTTCCTGTACTTAAAAAAATAAACTTTTTATTTTGTTTTATAAAGTTATTGTCAGTTGTTTTCATTTAATTTCCAATGCTGTGTGACATGATACTTTGCTGTGGATATTTCTTTGCATTTCTGGATAGGCATCAATTCTAAAGATTTTCAAAGAGAGTCTTCTCAGTCAAAACTTGTAAAATCCATGATATCAATAATTCCTTAGTCTTGCTGACCAATGCTGGTGTAAAACAGGCACAGCTTACAATTTTACAATATATTTTGAAAATTAAATGTAAAAATATATTGTAAAAATTAAATTGAAAAAAATATTGTCTGAGTTCTTATTTGTTTTTTTTTTAATCCAAGAGTGAGGCATCATAAAATATGGTGAATTATTTTCCTGATAAAAAGTATATCAAAAGAGAAATAGCGTATGACATGAAAATTGTTTGGAAATTTCAGTTTGTATTTTTGTAAGAATATATTGTAAAATTTCAATTGAAAAAAATTGACTGAGTTCTTATTTGTATTTTATAGAGCAGATGGGGAGGAGGGGGTTGTAAAATATTTAAATTAATTTGCCAATAAAAAGAGAGAAATAACCCTTGGTAAATATCTAAGCTGGGCCAGTTTTATGCCTGTTACTGTCAAGGAAAAACAGTGTAAATAAGGGCAGGAATCCAAGACAAAATATTTATAGATCCAAAATTCTTCTCCTATATGATTCAATGAGATGTTTTAGCTAAACCGCAAAGTGTCAACCCTTGGGTTATTTTATGCCGAAGATGTTTTGTTTTAATCATTCTTGATGGGTATTCTTAGTCTGACGATCACATATGTGAGAAAGTCTCAGTAACCAAGCACAGTTGACCATACTACCTTAACTTATATATATATATATATATATATATATAAATAGAAAAAAAAAAAGATAAATTTATTACAAAAAAAAGATAAATTTATTACAGATGGTGAAGTTGACATTAAAAGAAAAAAAATATAAAAAATGTAGATTGTAATATTAAACATATGTTCACATATTTCAAACGTCATCACTTTTACCAATCATATCACTTTTTTAAAAAAACAAACACTGCTAATGGATAAGAACATTTTTCTCAATACACTTTCTCATCTCTTGTTTATTTTGAAAAGATATCCATCACTTTTCAGACAACACTTTTTCCATCATAATGACCTGATAAAGGTTTGATAAAAGCCAAAACATTTTAACATTGATTTCACCACCTATAATAAGTTTATCTTTTTGGGAATACTTTTTTTTTTCCTATTTTCTACATACTGTCGGATTTACTTTCATATTTTCTTCATATATACAAGGTGTGTCATAAAAGTATCGAGATTGAAGCTGTACTTAACAAAATAGAAATGAACAATGAATGGGACGTTATTTTTTTTTTTTTCAGAATATAAGGTGTGTCATAAAAGTGCTGAGTTTGAAGCTGTATTTACCAAGATAGAAATGAACAATGCATGGGATGTTAAATTTTTCAGAATAAAAGGTGTTTCAAAAAGTACAAAAAATCTCAATACTTTTTTGACACACCTTGTATAATGATTTATAGGTAAGTTGATATGTAGTTACAAATAATATAATAAAAATAGTTGTACAGTAATACTTATTATTGTATAACAATAATAAACATTAGTTATAATAGTAATAATCATTAAACTAAAAAAATGTAATGGTGCTGATAAGCTATATTTATTCTAATTTATACCTTTTTCAGATCTTTGTCTTGTTAAAAAAAAAAAAAATCAAAAAATATATCAGGCCAAAACTGAAATGTTGTTTCCAAGGGCTAGTGATAAGGGGAAGTAACTCTTGCATCAGCTTCACTGTGAAAGTTCATCAAAGTCTGAGGCGGAACGCTGGCAGAGATAGCATCGTGGCTGCCAGTAACTGGCCCTTCAGTTAGTGACCCATTCAGGAAATCCTTACATGAGCTGGATGAGACCCCTGTTTCTTCAACTGTTGTTACAGAGACAGCTTTGTGAAGGGAAGTGGGACTGGGCATTGTAAATAAACTTTTATTATGATTACTGCTGCTGCTACTATTAATGACATCATCATTGCAATTATTATTGTTAATAGTAATGGCTGTAGTAGTAATGTTTGTAAGGTCACTAGTTGTAGAATTAATATTCTGGCCGCTCTCCAGTTCTCCCTGTGTAGCAAGAGAGTAACTCACTTTGTAGACCGTTGGGAGGTGAACTGTAGGAATGGCACTAGTGTTCTCTATTAAGTGGATGCTTCTCAAAGGAACAGAATTTTCCAGTGCTATGGATGAATCCGAATAAACAATGGAATTGGAACCTATACCTTGCTGACCCATTGTTCTTTGAATTAACTTCTGTGGAATAGGATCTGTACCATTTGGTTCCTTACAAGAAGTGTTTGACATAAAAGTCTGCATTTCAAGAACATTTTGGTTGGTGGAATCAGACACATGATTATTTTGGTAAACTTCATCTACAGTGCTAGATTTTGACTCCAGCACAGAGACTGCAAGGTCCAAATTGGACATAGGATGTCCTTGAAGGTTTTCTGATGATTGGCTTGAAGGCACTGTTGTCTGAAGAGTGGAATTTACATTGGATTCCTCAGAGCAAGCAATGGAGTTTCTTTCAACTGCGGGTAGGGTAGCTTGAATAACGTATGAACAGTTGTCCAAAACGGTACCGCTGTTTACATTTGCAGAAGATGTAACATGGTCTTTTGGGGAGCATCTCACTTCTTGTTCCAGGAGAGTCAATCCTTCAACATTTTCTGAAGATTGTGGAATGGCTATTTGGATGCTGCCTGTATCACTGACTTCCTCATTGCCACTAACAAATATATCAACTTGAGATGAAGTAGTAGTAGTAGTAGTAGTTGTAGTAGTTGCAGTGGCCAATTTAGTTGACAAAGTTTCATCAGATGGTAAATGTGAGTCTATACTAGTAACAATTGTGTTTAAGTTAGTGCCACTTTCAACTAAAACCTGTGAAGGATTTTCCAAAGATGATTCTATGTTAGATGATGATGAAACAGCATTGGTCTTGTCCCCAACAACACTGACTGTAAATGTGTATATATGTGCAAGATCACTGTCCGTAAAACTGGAAAGGTTTGGTTTTAACTCAATATTTCTTCAAGAGTTCTTTCTCCAAGAGAATTAGCTTGGATATTTATAGTTGGTACAGTTGTTGCCACGGTTTCTGTTGTGATACAACCTGCGTTTCATTTATAGAGGGTACTTCTGATGTTTGTATTTTTGATACAGGAATTGATTTTTTATTAGTTTTGCTGGACACAGACGTTGGTGACGTTTCCGTTTTGCGTGTATCTTTCCCAGCCTCTGAACAGTGCTTTTTGTGGTTGCTAAGGTTACTTGATGATCGAAACTGCTTATTGCAAATCTTGCAATGAAATGGTTTTTCATTTGTATGTATAGTTAAATGTTCCCTAAGTTTTGAAGAAAATGAGAAAGCTTTATCACAATGTTTGCAACGATAAGGTTTCTCTTGTGTATGCGTCTTCATATGCTGAGCCAATCCACTCGACTGTGAAAATGCTTTCTCACACATCTCACAGCGAAATGGTTTTTCTCGTGTGTATCCGACGGTGACGGCTGAGGCTACCAGTTTGAGAAAACCCACGATGACATATGTCACAGCTGTACGGCTTCTCTCCGGTATGTGTGCGCTCGTGAAGTGTCAGATCTGCAGGCTGTGGGAAGGTTTTGATGCAGAACCGGCACTTATAAGGCCTCTCGCCAGCATGTGCTGACTTTAAATGAACACTAAGTTTATTTGCTTGAGTGAATACCTTTTCACATTTCTTGCACTCATAAACTTTTTCTCCGGTGTGCAACCGCAGATGCTGTGACAGGTTTGACACTTGCTTGAAAACCCTGCCACAAATATCACATTTTAACGGTTGCTTTTCATCAGACGATTCGGCCATGTGTGTCCACAAATGGTGAGTCAACTTACCGGACAAAACTTGTTTGGTACAAGACGGCCAAGGACACTTAACATTTTTTTCGGCTGTGTGTACTTTAAGGTGCTGGTGTAGTTTCCCAGATTGAGCAAAGGATTTTTCACAGTGCTGACACTTAAAAGGCTTCTCTCCTGTGTGTGAACGACGGTGAATATTAAGACTGCTGGACTGTGTAAAATTTTTTTGGCACTGAGGGCATTATAGGGTCTTTCTCCAGTATGTGTACGGACATGTTGTCTGAGCTGTGATGACTGGGGAAATGCTTTCTCACAGAACTGGCATTTGAATGGTTTTTCTCCAGTATGTGTGCGGATATGATGATTCAACGGGCCTGAATGGGAGAAGCGCTTATCACAATAAGAACAGGCAAATGGACGCTCACCAGTATGTGACCGGTTGTGAATAGTAAGACTACTAGACTGACTAAATGACTTATTACAAATATTGCACACATATGGTTTGTCTCCATTGTGTGTCCGTAAGTGGTGTGTTAAATTACCGGATTGTGTGAAACACTTTTGACAATGAGGGCACTTATATGGTTTCTCTCCAGTATGGATCCGGATATGTCGTTTCAGCTTACCAGGTTTGGGAAATTCTTTATTGCAATAACTGCATTTAAATAGAGTCCTTGGGGTGACAAACTTTACCCTGGGGGTAAAGTTACTGTTTGCATTAGTGTTCTGACTGCTGTTAGAACTGTTCTTGCTATCTTGTTGTACGAATCCTGAAGATGTTGTTGGTACTGATGTTACTGCAACTGTTATTTTCCTTTTTATGGTACACGTACATGTTCACGGAATGTGTCAAATTTAGGAAACGTGACCCCACAATATCCACACTTGTACGAGTTCCTGCATTCTGTGTGTGCTTTTGTGTGGTTGTCCAGCGCAGTAAGATTCACAAAATCCTCATTACAAAAGGTGCACTTGAATTTAGAAGAATCTGGAGCGCTTGAAGGAGCAGGGTCAACAGATGGCGTAGTGGAACTGTGAGAGGCAGAATGTTTTTTTAAGCTATCTACATCCTCAAATGATTCTTTACAAGATGTGCACTTGTATTTCTTCCGCTTTGAAGAAGTATTCAACCCAATTGAAATAGCAAAAGCTTCCTTTGATGTTCGTTTAAGCTTGGACCTGTTTTGACTGGTTGAGCCTTGAGCATCAAGGGTCACTTGCACTCCAGAGTTATTCTCCTCCTTCTTCTCTGACTGGAAGACATTTTTGTGGGATGTAAGAAAAGGTGATGGGTTTTCTTGTCTGGAGATGACTGTGAACACTTAGTTCCTGGAATTACAGATTTCTTGGAAGATGAATTTAAACTTACAAATCTAAGAACATCATTGTATTTAAATTCCTTGTTGTGGTTTTTTGTGTGCGCCTTTAGACTAGCAATACTGCAAAACTCCTCTTTGCAAAATGTGTGCATTTGAATTCATTTTTAGGAGATTGTGATTTTTTCTGCGGCTGGTGATGTATTCTAGAGTGTGTATCTAGGCTGGATTTGTCGGTAAAAGTGCTTGGCCACTGCTGTGTGGACCATTTCTGCCTGCAGAAATCATCTCGGCCTCCTTGGCTTTGTTTTTGTATGTAGTACGATTATATCGGCTAGAACCTCTTCACATTTCGCCCCATGGATTTGGTGGCTTTTTATATGAGAGTCCAAGCTTTCCTGGTTGCTAAAATTCTTATCACAAGATGGGCATTTGAAGAACATGGCAGAAGGGACATTCACAGCCGAGACACTGTCGTTTGAAACACTTTCCACAGACTGGCTCTGGTTTTTGTTCCGCCCATGCAAATCAATGATGTTGGCCAAAACCTCTGCACACATTGATTCATTAGTAGTGATGGGCATCCTGGAGGAGAAGGTCCCACCACTGGAGAAGGTCCCACCACTGGAGAAGGTCTCACTGGTCCCAACAGCTGCAGTCATGCTGCTTACAAACAAATTAGAGGAGGAAGGTGTAAAAGACGAGGAGAAAGGTGACGATCTTGATGACACTTGTTCCAAGTCCCTACTCATTACATGAATGCGATTGTGTAGCTCCAGACTCTTTTCATCACTGAAGACATCTCCACATTCTTTGCATGAATGTTTGTTGGCATTGTGCTGATGGACACGGCAGCACAGCTGCTGAGGGAACTCAGATTCATGGTAACTGAGTTTCGTGAATAACTGGTTTAACTCCATCAATTAGCAAGAAAGGAGGAATCCTTAGCAGTGGATATTTCTGTGGCAGATGAGGATAAAATCTCACAACTGGCAGTAAGTAGATCCAAGAATTGTTTGGAATAATGAACGAATTCTTTTGAGATCTGTCAAGAAAAAGAAAAAAAAATATATATATATATATAGGAGCAACACAATGACCTTGGAAACAAAGGTTTTATAATCACAAATTGTCCCTGCAAAATAGAAGATACACAAATAGCACTACACTGTCTAAATATACATAGGAATTTAAAGATAAAAGTAAAAGAGAACCTCAAATCAAATGGACTATCATAAAAAGAGTGCACAAAATCACTTGCTGCATAAAAAATCAGAGTTGGTATAAAAATGCAGACATGAAACCAAACAACATTTTCTAATTTACCATCTGTCTAGTTTAAATCTGAAATATACGACCATAAATATACGAGAAATTGTAATTTTAAATCAATAAGGTCCGATTTGTGACGTCAGTTGACAGGTTGTTTTTACATCCGAAAGTCACGTAAATTCGAGTTTTTTCTTCAAAATCCAAATTTTTGGAGCAAATCCCAAAGCACTTAGCAATCTTTAAATTTTACAAATTATATATTAAAATAATTCTGAAACTTTCTAATATCACAGACACAGGCTTTTTTTCTGCTTCTCTAATATTTTTTAAACAAATAGCCTTGAACTTGATATTTTCATTTCCACGCGTCCTAGAAACAAAAAAAAAAGACCACGTCTGTACTTCCAGATGTCTTCTATTTGAGTGCAAAATTTCAAGAATATTGATAAAGATTAGCCACTTTGATTTTGAAAAACAAAACAGCGTGTAAAATTTATCCTAAAAAAAAAAAAAGGTCATATTTTTGTTTTCAGTAGTTCGACCAAAAATACGGTTTTAACTTGCTGTAAAAAATAATTCAAT
The DNA here is from genome assembly GCA_023376005.1 of Doryteuthis pealeii. Taxonomy (NCBI): domain Eukaryota; kingdom Metazoa; phylum Mollusca; class Cephalopoda; order Myopsida; family Loliginidae; genus Doryteuthis; species Doryteuthis pealeii. Next base: position 60,486,185 of record CM042147.1, on the reverse strand, counting down.
TGATGAAAACCGATAAAAATGATATATTTAGACAGATTACTCTATTCTCTTTCCAGCCATATAATTTTTTAAAGATTGTTTAAGAAATACCCAAGAAATTGCAAATTTAACTGATTAAGGTTGCAAATTTGAAAATGTCAGCATTTTTCAGCTAAATGCTTGTAATGCTACTATGATGACGCACTCCTGCACGTTAGCCACTACCCTAGGTGACCCCCCCTCCTGTATCTTTTGTGGTTTAATGTGGAAAAAATAAGAGCATTACTTTCAGGACATATCTTGTATAATTTAATTATTTGCCTACTTTAGGCCACTTACAGCATCTCTCCCACCAATATGATCCTACCATAAACCGCTGGCTGTGGCTCTTGCATGTGTCATTTGTTTAAACTAAAAAATTATGTGAATATCCCTGCCATCTTTATTTGAAGTGAATAGATTGTGAACTTTGAAATATCCCAAAAGAAGGTAAATGAACATCAAGAAATTTGGTACAGCTGTAGCAGGAAATTTGGTAGGCAAATAGTTAAAGAAGATATTAAATTGTTTGGTTAACCTTGTAATATAATTATAAGGGGCATAGGAAGCATTTTTTTAAAAAAGTATATAAGACTCTGAATGCTCTAAACAAAACCTAAGTAGGTCATGGTTTATTTATGATAAAACTTTAAAATATCATGTTACATTTTTAAAGAAAAAAAAAATTATCAATAAGATATCAACCCCTCTTCATGAGCAGGATTTGATACAAGGTCAATTTTTAAGTGGTATTTAATTCAGTTTTCCTTCTCCTAGAATGATTGCAATACCAAGGTTAAAGAGCCCAGTCTACCCTACTATTTACCCATAGCTGAAGGGAGAATAGTTCCTAAGAGTAATAGCGTTATGTGAAATGTAAACATTTTTGTACTGGATTTGAACTTGGGTCACCGTGTCCATTTCTATGAGGATAACCATTACACAATAAATGCCTCTAAGATTATATAAGATTGGTTTCTAAAAGTCTTTTGGATCAGGTATCTAATAGGCACCCCAACAGAGACCAGTTTGGAAAAGGACAGTTTTTACTTTTCACTGCAAACTTCCAGTTGTTTGTAAACAAAAGCAACAGACGATTCTTTGACATTAGAATTTCACTGTAAAATTTTGAAAAAGTTTGTTCATGTTTATGTACAAACCAAAGACACATTTTTATACTAAAATACTTTTTTATTTTAATAGAAAAAAATTAGTTATTTCATGTTGTTGTTAGCATATGTGAAAAATTAATTTTGCACTAACGATAAACTAATATTGTTATTTTTTTTTAAATTATAAAACTTCAAATAAAAGACACATTTTTATGTTAAAATAGTTTTTATTTAATCAGAATAGGAATCCAATTGAGATCTCTGGCACTAAGGCATTACTTTAATAAATCAGAAGTTGACAAATATTTTTCAACACTTACAATAATTTTTTTTTAAATTATGAAAAAATATTAATTTCTAATTCTTAATTGCATTCCATTACATGTAATCAAATTAAAATTTAATAGCGAAATCTCTTTTAAATAAATACTTTTTAATTTTAAATTGATGTTTTTTTTTTTAAGGAAAGACACCTTTTTTATATTAAAATAGTTTTAATTTAATCAGATATGTTAATTTAAATAGAAATATTCTTTATTTACAAATTATTTTTTATGTTTATTTAAATAAAAGGAGTTTTTTTCAGAAACGGTATCACAGAATTTATAAAATTCATTTTCCATGTGACTCTACTAGGATTCCTTTCAGAAAGAATATTGTTATTCTCAATAACAATAATATTAGTTTATCTTTAGTGAAAAATTAATTTTTTAACATAAACTAACAACAACAACATAAAATAACTAATTTTTTTTAACTATCCTTTTGCTAATTGGTATCAGTTGGGATGCTTATTGGATATTTGATCCCAATAAACTAATATTGTTTATTGGGATCAAGTATCCAATAATATTGGACCACTGAGACCAATCTATTTATTCTTGGGATTATCTACCCCTTACCTACCAAGTATGTAGGTGTCAAATGCACCCACCAACCATGCAGGCTGAAAACAATACTTAGCATCCAGTTCAGTTGGAGGTGCGTGGTCTAATAGTTAGAGTCATAGGAAATGAACTCGTCAACATGAGTTCAAATCCTGGACAAAGCTACAGTTTACATAGCATTGGGAAAGATATGAATCCAACTACCCTCCCTTATATAATCTTGAAGGTGCTTGTGGTGTAATGGTTATTATCATAGAAATGGACACGGCGATCCAAGTTCAAATCCAGGATAAAAAATGTTTGCATTTCACATAATACTATTACTCTTAGGAACTATTCTCCCTCCAGCTATGGGTAAATAGTAGGGCAGACTGGGTTCTTTAAACTTGGTTAGACAACCAGTTTAGGAGAAGGAAAACTCTGAATTCAAACCTGTTAAACTCCACTTGGGGTGGTCACTACTAGAATAGGCTCAGTCCTAATTAGTGATCTATTTCACTAATTTTTTAATTTTTATTTTTTTTTAAATTTTTTTTTAGTTCATGCCAGAACATTAGAAAGAATATAATCCTTCAAATTATGTTTAATACAATGAGAGTTAAAATGAAAAAAAGATACAGTAGATCTTGTTGCTACAATCTTTTTTTCATGAAGGCATGAAAGTGAATATATTCAGAATTGGTAGAGAATGGGGTTAATAATTCAATAAAAAAATCCAAGGCTTTTAGATCTGTAAAATGTAGTGAATATATATGTATATATATATTTATTATAGTGTACTATACAATTAAAAGGTGATTGTTACTATTGGTTTCAAAGCAGCATATTAATCATTTATCCTCAAGACAATGTGCCCATTAAAAAAAAATTTTTTTTAAAACACAAGTGTGTTGTCCTGAGGATAAGTGGCTAATACACTGCTTTGAAACCAATGGTAACTATCACCTTTTAATTGTATAGTACATTATAAAAATTAAATATAGCTCTTACACCTGTAATCAAGCACTTAATTTTCATTTCTCCAATACAATATACATTTTTTTTTCTTGACAGATCCCAAAAGAATTTGTCCATTCTCCCCATACTATCTATTTCCTGCCAGCTATGAGATTTCAATAAAATACAATTTGCTTTTCTTTTTTTTTTTTTTCAAATTTAAGTTTAAAGGTTTAAATTGAAACATTGATTTCTATACATTAAAAAAAATCTGCTTCATTCTAATCATTTCTATATAATATCTGTTTATTTCTCTGGAAATCACAGGAAACCTGATTTTACTACTTAGTAATGAAAAATTCTATTGTTATGGTAACTCAAAGCAAACAAGCATTAGCAATGAGATTTTTAAAATCAAAAAGATAATAAAATTATAAGCTTCTCTTGTTACGGTAACATGAGACATACACAATGCTATTCAATCTTCGCTGGTTGATTGGTTGGATTTTATGGCATGTCAACACTTGTTGGGTTATTTTATGCTGAAAACGTTTTGTTTTATTCATTCTTGTCGGGTATTCAATTTTTTTTAAACACATTGTTTTTTTTATCTAATTAAACCATAGATAGGACCTTAAGAGGTACTACCACTCAGGGTCAGGGTGGACCTGGGAGTATATAAAGTGGTACTCCACACTCCCCAGAGTTCCAGAATTGGAACTTCACCACTAGATGCAGTTTAAAGTCATCCCCAGGATACTACGACCTTCAGCCACTGCCTTCTAGTACATATATTATAAAAAGGGTTGGGGGTTGCCATAAGGTCAGTAAGGTTGGGACAATCATATAGGTGCTAGGGCTTAACATGTCCTCTCAAACCGCCTGTCTAGTAAATAAGGGCCAAATGTGGAGTGTTGCATGTCATGTACTGCTCAGCCACCAGGATTCCGTCCTTAAGCATCACAGGTCGCCACCAACGACCAACAGGTGGCCCTATTCAATGCTACTCAAAACAACATCATTTAGTTCTTTTCTAAAAAAATCAAAAAAAGTAAAGTATGAAGTCTTTAAATCTTTAAATTTTGGATCAAGACGTGTGCACAATTAAGCAACTCATAAAAAGTAACGTGTCTAGATGTTTAGATGAGTGAGCGCCTATTTGGGGGGGAAAATTATGAAGCTAGTCTCAATACTTTTTGAACGAAATGCTTTTGGTGAAACACAGGATTGTACAAGTGCTGCCCTCTTCTTAGTCACCAGCCTCAGTGTGGCTTTTTGTGTTTCCTAAAATGAAAATACTGACCTACATAGAAATCTTTTTCTTTTATTTCTGTCTTTAACCCATTCAAGTGGATCGTCCTATGTTTTTGTTAGTGTAGTAAATCGATCCACCGGTTGGTCTTATACACTTATACAAGGCGTTCTAAAAATAAAGCAATCCATCAGTGGGTCGTTGTATCGAATTGAACGTATTAAACCTTGGACCTTGATAAACTTATGCAGATATAAAAGTCTTTCTAGTTAGTAGATTTAACCTTTGCTAAAAGACTTTTGGATTATCTGCAATATTAATTCCATAATGACCCTGATCTCTAAACACTTCAGTGTCATTTCATTTCCCATTATTGACCCATTATTATTACAATGATAAAAACAAAACAATTGTTTTTGTTAGTGAGGATGAGACTTTTGATAGTTTTGTTCCAAAAATATTCAGTAAAAACAAAAAAAGTTTTTCCCTAAAAGTTCTTGTTTTACTCTTAACAAATATATTAATCAAGGAACTAGCTAACGGTAGTAACTAGTAAATATAATGTTCTATCTGATCTTGGCCGAAGTAACATATTACGTTCATTATATTAAATTCTTATTAAATAATAATAATATCTTTTTCAGCTAGTATATTAGGTCTGAGACCTGTGAGCTGTTCCTCATATTCAAAACATTCATCTTATTTCCACTGATTATCTATATATTCTTTTCTTGCCTTAAAGGAGTTCAGAGATGGGGCATTCACTACTGATGATGATAGTTTATTTCATGAATTTACTTTTAAGTTAAATCTTTTTTTTTTTTTGCATCCAAATTAAATTTCATAAAATTATTCAAGAGAGACTAAAATTATTTTCACAATTTTTTTTTTTACAAATACACCAAATAAATAGTTACCAACTTAGATTTTTGTCATGTTTAATTTAGTGAAGTATTTTTTTTTCCGACTACACTTTGAATATTGGATGTTTTGTATGAAAACTGAAGAGAAGAGAAGCATTTTGAAAACATATGCAAAATTAATTATTATTATTATTATTACCTGTTGTCTTTGGGCAAATTAAATTCACTGGGTAAGAAAATCGTATGCATATCCAGAATTTAAATTAAATTAAAGAAAAAGTTAACTAAGCACCAAATTTTAAGTCCTTTATGCCTCAATTAAAAAGAGAAACGAAAACCAATTCTGCATGTGCACGTCAGCATTTTCTTGTTGTTGGTCAAGTTGCAACTTTTGTGTTTAATGTATTTTCTGGATTTTGCGATTTGATTACGAACATTTCAACATCAACAGAGATATTGCTATTTAAAAAATTATGGCATCACACCAAAACCTTTGAAAATAATAACAAACAAGCTGACGTAAAAGAAAGAAGAAAAGGAAAGAGTTGTATAAATTTTTACAATGTAACTTTTTAAAAGTCGAATAACTACGATAAAAAGTGAGTTTTGAATAAAAATAAAAGAATACAAGGAAGCCATTTTTTGGCCTGTCTAAAATATCCAAAACATTCGGAAACTACACGGATATTTTTTTCTTTCCTAGGATACTTTTTTAAAAAAACATCAATTTACGAATATAAAAGCTAAAAACAAACAATGCCGACGAATTTAAGGGATAAAAAAGAAATTTGAAAAATAACATAAAGAGTAGTTTATCAGAGAAAATTTAAACAACAAAACTGGGTGTAAAAATCACTTAACACTAACGGCAGCAACTTAACAGACACGTAAACTAAACGGACAAAAAATGACTGGTGTGTTTACTATTTATTTAAATTGTTATTGATTTTCTTTGAAAATTGATCACTAATATATATTACTATGCAGACTACTAGAGAAATCTTGGACAATACGTGATTTTTATCATTTTCATTACTAATCAATCATCCTTAATTTATCACCGTTTGTCCTGTCCTGGTTACTGAGTCGACAAGAGACAAGCAATATTGTCAATTTAAAAAAATTAATTGATTGTCAATCATTGTCAATGAATGAAAATTAACTGAATTAATTGCTATTCACGGAGCAAATAATCACGCCTGAAAAGTCATTATTGAAAGAAAAAAACACAAAGGGAAATCAATATTATTTGATTATTTGAAACACGTGTTTGTTTTTGTTTTTTTGTTTGTTGTTACTTTCTTTTAGTCAAAATGGTCGCAGAAAGATGTTCACTGTTCAGATTAGATAAATAAAATATTTACATATTGTTTTTTTTTTTTTTAATAAAATAACTTAAACCCAACTCTTTTTTGTTTAGTTATGTTTTTTCTTTTGTCAATATAGTTAAAAAAAAAAAAAAAAGAAAGAAAAAAAAGAAAGAAAAACAATGAAAGAAATAAAAAATATTATTACTTTACTTTTGAAAGAGTTTACTTACAGACGTTGTTACTGTTTAAAATATTTAATTAAAAAAAAAAAACAACTTAAATCCAAATGTTTTTGTTATGTTTTTTTTGTCAATATAGTAAAAAAAAATAATGAAAGAAATAAACAATATTATTACATTACTTTTGAAAGAGTTTATTTGTTGTTACGGTTTATTTTATTCGCTTTTATGACACCAAAATTATAAGTACGCCAAAATGTGGAAAAAAAAAATTCTAATTTCAATATATGAGGCATAATAAAAAAAACATCTCATTTTAAATCGCTTAATATGAAAACAAAACAAAAACATCAAAACAAAAAAGAGAAACAAAGATTTTCTCGGTCCTAGTTGTTCACTTTAGCTCGTGTAATACATGTCTTTATACCAGTATTTAAGACTAAGTATTTAAAGATAAAATACCCATAAAGTATTCTTTTTTTTTTTTTTTTTTTTTACTATTTAAACAAATACATTACTTTAAATTTTTTTTTATTTAAATAATGAATAAATGATTGCCATAAGGTGCCCGAATCAGAAAACAGACCACATGAAAACAACGTGTGATTGTTTTTGATTTTGTTTGTTTGGTTTGTTTTACAGCATATCAACCTCAGTGGGTCATTTAATGCCGGTAAAGTTTTGAAATAAACTCATTCTTAATGGATACTCAATTTTTTTTTATAAACACATTTTTCTTTTTAACCCATAGATGGGGTGCGATTGTTTTTGTTTTTAGATGCAACTAACTGTTGTCAAAAATACTTTTAACCATAAAGAGAAACAAAAGAATTTCTAACAATCCAGTCGTGTGTAAGAAATAAAGAATTGCTAAATTCTTAACAATATTTTGGGATTTTAAAAAAGTAACTATCGTCATCGTAGTAAAAAAATTAAAAAAAAAAATAAAAAAAAGTGTCCGAAAGAGATATTGTGCCATTTTTTATATTTTAATATATTTCTAATTCTTTTTTAAAACTATACTTTTAAGGCTATCTAAAAATAAATAAATAGATGATTTAAGTATACTAGACGAACTTTAAATGTTTGTCTAAGAAACTATTTTTATTTGTTTTTGTTTTGTACGCAGCAAAAAAGTAACAACAATAACAAAACATAACTATTTTAATGTTTATGGTTTCGTTTCGTGTTTTTATAGTAATACGATAACATTTTCTTGATTAGTAATAACTTGTCGCTAATACAAATAAAATATACAACAGATTTCTAAGTAAAAAGTAAAAAGCAACATTCATGGGTCACGTGTTTTGTAAGAAAATAGAAAAGAAGGAAAGGTTGATCAAAAACAAACTTACCTTTCCAATAGATTTTATCTCACAACAGCAGTATAGTACAATACAGGATGGTGGATAACAATGATAGAAGCAAAACTAGTTAAAAAGAGATTGTAGGGGGGGGGGTTACCGTATTTAAAAAAATCTAAATAAAAAAAAGTACTTGTAAAACAGATGGATCATATATAAATCTTTCTTTTTAGTAGTTTAGAATATCTACATTAATTCCCCAGTTCGTAAAACCCTTAAAACTTATACAGCAGCTGTTTTCTGTGTTTTAAAAAGTGTTTAAAAATAAAAATAAATGAGAATTCATCCAACACAAGTGACCCTCATGTCTCGGTAAAGAGTGTAGATAAACTGTTGTTTCGTCAAAAATCTGTCAGTGTAGTAAAGGGATTTAACAGAAAATGGAAGAAATGACATTTTGCAAGCTGGTTTTGAAACCGTGTTGTGATTCTCGTTTTTTCATTTGCACATCTTTTTTCCCTTGTTTTTTCTTTTCTTTTTCTTTTTTTTCAGCACCCCAAATCATAATATTGAAACAACATCCACAAAGGAACCAGACACAACTGCATTGCTTGCAGCGCCGTGATGTGGACAAGGGCAGACAACCTCCAACCATCAAAATGACGAACTTTACTCTGCTTAGCATTCAGGGAGTGAAAAACAAGAAAAAGAGGGGGGAAAAAACACATAAAAAGATGAAGGGTGTCGTTAAAGACTTCCCAGTTCTTCTAATTTTTTTTACATATTATGTTTTAACGTAAGAATAATTTCGAGTCTTTAGATATGAATTTAGGCCTTAGTGTTTCACTAAGTTTGCTCACTGATACTAACCTGTTGTGTGGTTTAGTCATAAAGTTTGCAAGAGTCAAAACTATCTTTATAGTCCTAATATTGATACAAATCCTTTATTCTACTAATCTTATCCATAGTCTAATTTATAAAAATGTTAAATGTAATTGGTAGTTACTATTTGTAAAGGAAGATAATTTCCCTAAACAAGGAATTTTCAAACTATGGGTCTATGGAGTAAGGCTTTTTATGTGTTTAGTCTTTGGTTATTTGGTGCATGTTGCTGCTGGTGTTGCTAGTCTCTGTTCTTGAACCTCATTATATATCATTCTTCCTTCTGTTGGTCGTTGAGCTGAAAAGGAATTAAGGAAGAGAAAAGAAAGAGACAAAGCCAAAAGATATTTTCAAGGTTCAGACTTTATTTCTAGTTTCATAGCTATTTCTTGGAGAGGAGATTTTTCTTCTGAGCCAGTCAACGTGTGTTCCCAGTCAAAACTGAGTTCTTCTTGATGGTAGGAAGTGGGGGGGGGCCTGTTCTCTGCAAATGCCCAGAGGGTTCTTCCTTTCTGAAGGCTCCTGGGAGATTGTTATTTCTTATTTTATTTTATTTTATTTCCCACAGGTCCCAACTCCAGTGTGTCACGAAATAAATAAATTGGGTTGCAAAATAAATTTTCAATATTTTTCATTGAAATTGTGGATGATGAATCCTGTTTTGGTCAACTTTAAAATTTTATTTCAAACTAAAAATAAGTCTGAGCATGAGGAAACAAATAAACGAATTAATAAAAACTGTTGGTACTTATTCACAGTGGTGGAGAGGTCCTTGACCATAAGGCTCAGTAATGCTCCCTTACTACTTCCTTCCTCATGGGTGACAATGCCCTCCCCTAACAGTGGGAAACTAACTTCAAAGCCACGTTGGATCTCAAGCTAGGAGAACATGTCTCCTTCTTGCTCAAGGCCATGCTAAAGTCTAGCAGCAGCATAGTGGTTGGCACTTGCTACTTCAAACTGCCTCAACAAAACTGAATTAAAATGGTTAGGAGATAAAAGAAAAAAACAAAACAGAATTTGAACTGACAAAAAAAAAGAGACGAGTGTGAACTAAATAAACCACAAGCATTCGCCACAACAAACTCAAACTTGTTGACTGGACCCCTGCAGATAAGTTCCACAAATGACAACTAATTTGCAAACCCTCTCTCTCTCTCTCTCTCTCTCTCTCTCTCTCTCTCTCTCTCTCTCTCTCTCTTCTCTCTCTCTATATCTTCTCTTTTCTTTTATTTCTCTTGTTTATATAAAATTTGTTATATTAAAAATTGTTGTCATTCTGTTTTATCTTTTCAAATCAGTATCCCAACTTGAAAACTGCAGAACTTACTGCCAAACTGAAGTCCCCTAAAATAGTTTTCCCCATACAACTAGTCACTTCACAAACTGGTGAAAATTTAACAAAAAATAAAGGACTCTCATTAAACCTGATCAATATTGAGAATGATTAGTGATGAGTTGATCAGCTGATTTTCCAGCAGGGTTGCCAACCTGAAAATGAAAAATAAATCAACCTAATTACTTTCTAGACACTCTATAAATGAGTTTTTATTCATAAAGAATATTCCTGTGGTAACTTAGCATCCTTATTCCTCTTATTTGATTTCTTGTGACTATATCCTGTTCCCAAAAATAAAACCCAACTTTGTAATTGCCATTTGGTAACTACTGAAAACATGCACCAGGTTGTGACAAACCAACTGAAAGTAGTGTCAGTTAAAGACTTCCAGCTTAAATCGAACTTAACGGACCTAAATTCCACTGCCGAAAGAAAAAAAAAATACCAAAAATCAGGAAATTAACCAAATTTAATGAAATTTTCAGTGTTGATATATTAATGAATAAGATATATAATGCACTAGTTATTTTATTTACATTTTTTCAGGTCAGTTAACTTTGAACCATGTATCTTTGAGGTGTAACACAGATTCTCAAAGATAAAGAAAGTCCTACTATCTTTTTATTGTCAAATCTTATTTTAATGGAGATTTTGTGTATGACTGTCTGTAACCAAAACTACATTACCCCTGACATCACATTCACAATTATTATATTTCTATTTAGATCTCAATTATTAAGAAAAATATCTGATAATAATATCAGATATTTTTCTTAATATTGTTGGCCTTTCTCTACATAACAATAACATGCAATTGCATTTATATATACAACCAAATATCGTATCATAGTGTGAACGGGGATTATAATTTGCATATTGATTTTGATAAATATGTGCTTAGTTTTATTGATTTGAATGTACGAAAAATATTGCAAAATTTTTGACTAACCCAAGTAACTACCTGTTTTTCTTTTTCTCTAAGACTTGGAATCTCTAACATAGGTTGCAATTGGTTGAATAACAAAAGACTCTCGACACAAAACAAGCAATTATTTTTAGACTTCAAATGAGAAATTTGATTTTCTTAATTTACCATTCCAATCTTTATAATTATTTTTCTTTCCTTTTTTTTTTTATTGGAGACAAACGTTTTCTATTTTGATAATACAATAACTTTTCATCTTGACTAATGGTATGGGCGGATAAGCAACACCAAATAATCAGGATTTACATTTTTGCATTTCATCTTGAGCAATTCAAATGGTCTCATTTTTATGAGTATTAATATATAGATATGTCAGTCATCCCACTTTCCAACTAATTCTCGTTGGCTGACTAATGGTTCACAAGCTAGTCTCGCATATCCATTACTACTGAAAAGTGAGTTCAATCCTCGCTGCATGTCCTATACTTGTTGTTATATACCCCTTTACTCGGGTGTATATCATTGAGAGAGATACAGATAGTTAAATATATTAGATTTATTTGGGTTAATTTTAATAATTTTTAAACATCCATTACCAAAAAGAAATAATCTAATTTTAATGTCTGATTTAGTTAAATAGTTGAATTAAGAAAATTTTCCAATAAAAACTGAAACTGATGGAAAGAGCTAGTGTTCAAACTGATCTAATTTTTTAATATAGCCATCTGTTTAAATCAATAAAAATAAATGCAATCTTTTTATATGCATTCTTATTTTATTTCGTTAGTCTTTCTGACTTGATATGATATTCTATTACATCAAAACGTAAATACTTGGGATTGGCGGGTGCATATTCTTGCTAGTAACAATAATGGAACTGGTACTTCTGATTTCCTTACACAATGGTGGAACTGGTACTGCCACTTTCTTAAAACTCAGGAACCAAATTACAACAACTGACACTGCCATTATAGCTAGATCATTGGTGTATACCATACTCATCTTGCATCGCATCTCACACACAGTGCTGTATAGTAGAGTAGACATGCATACCTATGGTTGTACATAGGTATACTTAGTTTCTTTGCTTGGATACTTAGCTTCTATTTCTTCTATCTTGCTATCTTCCATCTTAGTTTGGGCTGGGCTGGGCTGGTGTCTGGATTTCTTAATTAACTGGATCTTCTGTTATTCTGGATCTGAGACATCCTGTGTTATTATTTTTGTCTTAATTGATGACACAAGACTTTGCTTTTTGTTTCAAGCTCACATTTTATTATTCAAGATTCCAGATCACAAGCACGCATGTGAGAATTTGGCTAATTGAACAGACCATGCCCATTATGGTCTGTCTCCTTCAGCAGCCAATCTAAGACTGATTTTCTGTAGCTAACTTCCCACGTTTGCACTGGCAAACCGGAAGGGTAGGTCAACACAGGGTTAACAAAAGTGTCAATCATCTTTCCTGTGTTTTTCCACTAACCATTATTTTAAAATCTATGCTACACTTACTGTACATAAGCAGTAGGCTACCTATCAATTATGTAACACCATTGGTGGGTCATCCTTGTGGATTTCTGTGGACTGTGTAGGGGATTAGCATTGTCATGTTACACGTTAGTTTAGATCCCCTATTAGTTATCTCCCTTGGCAGCCCCTTATTTATTAGGTTTCAGCCCACAAATTGTCACTGACTCAGGACCTTAGGTGTTGTGACTTTTTATTTAAGACATGGCAGACAATGAACCAGTTATTTATCCTTCCTTGTTAACCTAATAATTTAGACCATTACATTTTACTGTTCCATCTTGCAAGACATGCTTCCATTTCTTGGGCTTACAGTCAAATCATGTTGAAAGCATATATTGGCATTTCAGTCTCGGAAGACTATAATAAAGTTTTTGCACTATGCCTCCTGTGACTGTGAAGTCCAATGTTTGAAAAACATTCTCGACCAGATGTCACATTTGAAGGCTGTCCCTTAAGATGTTGATGTTCTGGTGCTTTGTTGCCAGTGTTTTATTCTAGACCTCTTAGCTTCATGATGTTGCGTCAGGGTGACTTCTAATATGAACAGTCCTTCCGCCAAGGGCGGTCCTGAGCCAAATTTTCCCAGCTGAAAGGGGCAATGCCAAAGCACCCGAGATCATTCTTGCAGATATCCTTGAATCACAGCTGGGGGCGACCAATCTGTCTTTTACCAAACATAAGCTCTGCATAAAGAATGTCTTTCGGGATTCATCCATCATCCATCCGACGTACATGACCCAGCCATCGGAGACGACGTTGCCTCAGTAGAGAACACAAGCTGGGGAGTGGAGCTCTCTCTAGAACTGCTGTGTTAGTGATCCTGTTCATGGGAGGTCAGCAGTTGAAAGCATATACTTTGAGGAAATGGCATCAAAGATCGTAGACAAAAATACACTGAAAAATCCTTTGATTTGCAACATTTATCCAAAAAATTGATAAAAAAATCAAACAATTTTAGTATTTTACCTGGGAAATGTCATTTTATTTAATCAAAATTAAATTAAATAACAAAATTATAACTAAAGTTCAAATTGAAAATATGCCCCCTCCCCCCCATTATTGCAAAACAGGGTTTTTCAGTGCATTTTTGTCTACAATCTTCAATGTCATTTCCTCAAAAATTGGTACAAGTTCAAGATCTCATTTTTGGTATCAGTACTTAATTGACCAATACACAACTTTCGGTGTTTCATGTAATTTGATATTTAAAAAAAATGAAAAATCAACCTACCCTAATATATATATATATATTATATATCTGTTGTACCGGCCGTTCCTACAGTGGAGAACATGCACCGGTTCTCACTATAAATAGTGAGACACCGAGTGGAAAGGAGCACTGTTCCCGTTAACGACAAGCTAGTCGTACATGTACCATTAATTGTAAATACACTTGTCTTATTTTACCCCATCTCGACTTGACTTCTTTTTACTGTTGGGACTAACATCACAACAGTTTGGCGACGAGTAGTCGGAACGAGTTCACTGAAAGAAAAATCACCTAAAGTGATTAATATACAAGATCTTCACGGAAAACAGCTTCGTCATTGCAAGCAGATTTTTGGATTCGGAGTTAACAGCAAAGTAATTACTGCAAAATTCAAAAAGAACGCGAAAAATATTCTCAATTATTAAGTTAATTGAATATACTGACACCTTAAGTGTTCAAAAGAAAAAAAAGTTGACTGCCTTCCCCAGATTCGAGAAATCTGTTCACGGTAAGACTTTAAATTTTTTAAGTTCACTGACTCGTTAAGATAATTGTTTGAGCAAAATTCGCTTGACTATTTATTAGAGCAAAATTCGCTTGACTATTTATTAAAATGGTCTACCAAATTGGCCAAGGGAAAGAAAAGGCAGACAAGAAAAAAAATATTCGCGTAAGTCATTTGTGTTTCTAAACAAAAGACGTTAAATAAGCAAGTCAGAATTTAAAAAAAAAAAGTGGGGGGTTTAAAAAAAAAAAAAAAAGATTCCGATAAAACTAGTCTTATTATGCTTATAGCGATGAACTTTATTTTGCTGTGTGTAAGAACACAAATTGAAATAAAGAAATAAAAGCTGTGCTTTTTTTTTCTTTTGTGTTGAACAGAATCTATTGGTCGGACTGTTTTTTTACATGCAGAAAAGGAAAAAAAAAAAGCTATTGGTCGGACTTTGTTTTTATGTGCAGAAAAGTAGAAGAAAAAAAAGACTTTTTATTTAGTTTCTATTTTCAAACAAAAGAGCTGGAACTAAAACTGTATTAGTTGAACAACTAATTAAGCACGTTGAACGGAAAACTGAATTGTACAAGTGTAAAAGATAAGGATGGATACTGAATTCAAAGATTCTCTTCTTCAATTAGTTAAATTCCAAACCGAACAACAATTAGAACTAGAAAGAAAACGAATTGAAAGTGAGGAGAAATTTAAAAGAGAGCTTTTGGACCAGCAAAAAGCCCAAAGAAAAATAAATGCTGAACAAAAAGAGCTTGCGACCACACTGGAAGAAAAATTCCAAGAAAGACTGCTACAACAGCAGAGACACTTCGAAGAACTTTTGGTAAAAACACAGGAGGAACAGAGGAAATTTTTAGAGGCAACACAGTTATCGAAAGCAAGCGAGAATCATAATGCATTCTCCCAGACGGCTGTGTGGAACGCTATTGAAAATTTCAAATATAATCCAGAAGACGATGTCACTTTTGAGCACTTCTATAGAAGATATGAGGATATTTTTGTATCGGACTGCAGTACATGGACAGACTCTAAAAAAGTTAGATTTTTGCTAAGAAAATTAGGGGCTGCCGAGCATACAAAGTTCGTGAATTTTATCCTTCCAAAAAAGACCAGTGAGTTGAACTTCCAAGAAACAGTTACTTTACTAACAGAACTGTTTTCGACAAAAACTTCTCTTTTTCACAGGAGATATAAGTGTATGAATGTCACTAGAAGAGAGGAAGACGACTACACTACGTATGCAAGTATAGTGAATAAGCATTGCGACGATTTCAAACTTGAGGAATTATCATCAGATAATTTTAAATGTTTAATATTCGTGCAAGGTCTGGTCTTAAATAAAGACTCTGATATCAGACGTCGTGTGTTAAATAAACTCGAAAGTGTACCGAATCTAACACTTCAAAACCTAGCAGAAGACTGTGAACGTTTTGTTGCGTTAAAACAGGACAGTCGTGACATAGAGGAAAGCGGAGTGTCGCACATTAAAAAGATCCATCAGAAGAAAAAATTGACTTCAACAAATAACCAGAGAAAAAAACATGGTAAAAATCTACCGGGACCGTGTTGGAGGTGTGGAGACAAACATTGGTATAATGAGTGTCCCTACAAATTTAAACAATGTTACAACTGCCACCAGAAGGGTCATAAGGCATCATGTTGTAAAAGAAAATCTGGTAGAAAGACATCCATTAAACTGACAAAAATTGAACCTGAGGAACAAAATATCCGAAATATGTACAGGTCAAAATGTTTAAAAAGAAAGTAAGACTTCAGCTTGATAGTGGGTCTGACATTTCTATCATTAATGTACAGACATGGAAGAAGCTTGGGCGACCCACTATGATTAAATCACAAAAAACGGCGAGAAGTGTCAGTGGTGAAAAAATAACCTTTGAGGGGGAATTATTGACGAATATTTCTTTCCAGAATAAGACCGAAAAAGCCAAAATCTTCGTCATGCGAAAATCAAATAACCTCTTTGGAACTGATCTGATCGAAAAGTTTAGACTATGGGATCTGCCTTTAAGTTCTTTTTGCCGAAAGGTTGAGGATTCAAATGGGGAGGCAGAAAAACTCAAGAGGGAATTAAAAGAAAATTTTCCAGACGTATTTTCAGGGGGTCTTGGAAGGTGTACGAAAGCGGTTGCAAGATTTGAAGTCAAATTGAATGAACAGCCAGTGTTCAGAAAGAAAAGAAATGTTCCATACGCTGCTATAGAGCAAATAAACGGTGAACTAGAAAGACTCGAAAACATGGGTGTCATTTCAAAAATCGAGTGGAGTTCACCTACAGTTTATGTTAAGAAAAAGAAAATTAAAAATATCTTAACGTCTGACTTGTTTCTGGCACATAATCCCAAGCGAAAAAAAACGATAACAAAAAAACGGTATAAAGTTGGTGAAAAAATTTTTTTAAAGATTCACAAAAAACAATAGGACTTTCTGGGAGTCCGGCACTGTGGATAAACAAATAGGCAACATGGTCTATATGATTAAGGGACCAGATTTCGTGCACAAACGTCACACTAACCAAATCCGGAAAAGATACTCGAACAGTGAGGTGACCATATCACCCGAAGAGGACATCATGGACACAGTGTTTGATACTTTTCAGGTGCCCATACCAGAGACTACTCCTGAGAATAGGAGATCAAAAAGAAAACGGAAATCGACTGAGTTGATTATGTGAACCCCAAACAAAAACGTTATTAATCCCCAGACGGGATATTTTTCAAAGGGGGGTGTTGTACCGGCCGTTCCTACAGTGGAGAACATGCACCGGTTCTCACTATAAATAGTGAGACACCGAGTGGAAAGGAGCACTGTTCCCGTTAACGACAAGCTAGTCGTACATGTACCATTAATTGTAAATACACTTGTCTTATTTTACCCCATCTCGACTTGACTTCTTTTTACTGTTGGGACTAACATCACAATATCAAATAAAAAAAGAAAAAGAACATATGTATATATATATATATTTCTTCTTTTTCTCTTTCTCTTTCCTTCTACTTTTCTCAAAAATTCAGACAATTAATACTTTTCTTGTCTTTTAATCAAGTATTTCTAAGAAATGCATCACATATTTAGGATGTCTCCGCATGTATCAATCATGTTTTGACTTTTGTTTCGTGTGTACCAATCATGTCTTGACTTTCAAAATGCCGGCCAAAATACAATAAGCCTTTTCTCTACATTTCCCAATTCCTGTCATTTAAGAAAGAAAACAACCATCACTGTTCAGACAATTTTTTCCTTCCTATTGTATTGTCTTGATAAAGTTTTAATATAAACTGAAATATTTAAATGTTGACTTCACAAACAAAAAATAAATTCACCTTTTTTTGGAATTCAGTTGGTAGAGCGTTCCTAGTTCGATACTGGCCCTCGCCAACTCAGCGTATGAGTAGCACAGGGAAATGCAAAAATGTAAATCCTGATTATCTGGTGTTGCTTATCTGCCAACTTAATTCTTATGAGTGTCATCACCTCAGCTAAATAATGAACCATTCCGTTTTTATTATAAAGGGAAGAAAAAGGACATGCTGCACAGAAAACATAAGAAAAAGAGAAAGAGAGTAGAGAAAAGATAAAGAGAGGGAGTGACCACGCAGAAGTGATAACACTAATTTGTTTTAATCAAAAAGGAGAGAAAGAAAAAAAAATAGAGAGTTAAATCAAGATTATTATATTTTTATATATTGAACTATAAAGCAATAACTCTTAAGTTGCGTCTGGCAACTGACCTGGTAAATGCTCATAAGGTCATTAATCATCTTAGCAACAGCAACCATGAGCACCTTTTTGATCTCCATGTTTCCAACACACGTGGGCATGCCTGCGAAGTCAGAAAACAGCATTGCTCACATGACTTTCGGAAACATTTTTTCACGAAAAGGCGTGGAATAGGCTGCCCGCGTCCATTGTGGGCTGCCGAGGCACGGCATCTTTCAGGGCCTCCATGCTTCCTGTGGTCCGCCAACACTATACCTGATACCCCTCTCCACACACACATGTATATTATTACTGTAAACTGTTCATGTTCCTAACACTAATACATTATTCTGTGTACTAGACATGAGACTTTGATGAGTTGTGGTGCACCTGAGCACTGTACACAATAAATTTAATTATTATCATACTGTGGTATATCCACAGCTCCTGCTAGTTTAACATTATTGCACCAACAAAAAATTTCCTGCAATGCACAATATTTGCTATGTCATGGAAATATACATATAAAAATTAGATTATTGTAATATCTATTAGTTGAAAGATGGAGATTTTTTTGTATCATGCCAATTCATCTAAACTCTTTTCTACAGAGTAACTTTTTCTTCTTCTCTTGCTTTCAAACATTCTTAGATTACTTCTTTAGAGGTAAAATCTCTTTTCATTGGTTGGCTGATGGATTTTAATCGCATATCAACCTGACTGGGATTATTTTATGCCTAGGGAATAATATATGTTGTATATCTATATTTATACTTTTGTAGTTAACGGCTTTAACAATTTGTTAGCATTGTCAGGGATATAATCATTTTTCTATCAAAAAAAGGACAGAATGTCATCTATGTTGACATATCTAAATAGATCTTTTATATCATTTGCATTAAAAAAAGTTTTCTGATGAGAGCAAAAGCTCCAAATTCTATAATAATAATATCTTTTCAGATAGTATATTAGGTCTGAGACCTGTCAGCTGTTCCTTATAAGCATTCATCTTAATACCACAGAATATTTATACTCTTTCCACTGATAATCTAACATTGCTTAAAGGAGTTTAGAGATGGGGCATTCACTATCGATGATGGTAGTTTATTCCATGTATTCACCACTCTGTTACTAAAATAATTGTCTTGTATTTGCTTTACAAAATTTTTTAAAGAGTTTTAATCTATGACCCCTTGTATTGATATTTTGAGCAATGTTTAGTAGATCAAAGTTCATTGAATAAAATCCATGGGTATATTTGTAGACTTCAATCATATCCCCCCTCTTGTACGTTGATAAACCAAACTTGGTAAGTCAATATTCCTAAGTCTTTCTTCATACGAAAGGTTGTTTTTTTTAATCATTCATTACTTTAGTAGCTCTCCTTTGAAATCCCTCAATGTGTTTTATGTCCTTGATTATGAAGGAGTGTTTGGCATGTTTCACACTATGGTTGTTGTTCTTATTTGAGTATAAACGAATGAGTAAGTCTTGTAACATGAAGTCTTTAATAAACTAATCAGTTCCTTTAAAAAAAATAAAAAATTCTATAATTAGGATTTGACACAAGGTCACAAGTATGGAACATCCAGTGAGGATTGCACTCGCTTTTCAGTAGTAATGGATTTGCAAGACAAGTTTGCAAGGTAACCTGAACATTAGCTACATAAATGAGAGTGACTTCCCCTTGTTTCTTTCACTTTGAGGAAGCTGTCTGTTTTGGTCAGCCATTTTCATTTCACCATAAATCTACACTGAAAATATAAATTTGTTTGAATCAATACAACTGAATGTTTTAACACAAAAATATCATAAAATGTGTTCTTAATTGTGCTTGTGCATTATTTGAAATCAACTTGTTATTAAGAACACATTTTATGATATTTTTTCATGTTAAAACATGCAGTTGTATTGATTATGGTGAAATGAAAATGGCCAACCAAAACAGACAGCTTCCTCAAAGTGAAAGAAACAAGGGGAGGTTACTCTCATTTATGTAGCTAATGTTCAGATTAGCATTTGCTAACCATTATACAGTTCATTAAACAAATCCTTTTTTAATAAAGGAAATTTCTTTCATACTAAGGTAGAATGAATGCAGTGATGCTGATAGCTTTTTGATTTAGTGCATCCTGGGATGCACATATTTGCTTTGAAGGAGTCCCAGGGAAAATTTATTGTTCCCAACTAAAGCCATCTAACTCCTACCTTGTAACCTATCTTGTGTAATTCATTTCTAAGAAACTATTGAAATGTATTTACAGTTAGCTTGAAATGGTGAGGGAAGAAAAAAGAAAAATACTGGGACGCATGGATACAATTTTACTGCATCCTTTTAGATTTTTGTGCATCAGGACACGTACCTATCAAGATCTCTGTGAATGTATAAAAATTTTGATTAAATAAATTTTGATTAAATAAAAATCTTTTCTTTTTTTCTTTAATTAAAAAAAAAAAAAAAAAAAAAAAAAAAATTCCACATCAAATGGCAATTTCACGATAATCCATCTTAAACATTGTTGTTGCCATCAACATATATTTCCTCAATTTAAAAAAAACAATTATCTATCTTATACATATATTGATGTCTCAATATATATATTAATATGCTTGTTCCTTAATCTTTCAACTGTTATCATTTTGCAACACTCTCTGGTTACTCTGGTTAAAAATGAGACTGTTCAAATCATCCAAGATGAAATGCAAAAATGTAAATCCTGGTTATCTGTTGTCACTTAATCATCAAACTCTTATTTCTTATGAGTGTCGTCACCTCAGCTAAATTATGGACCATTCCGTTTATCATAAAGAAAGGGAAGAAAAAGGACATGCTACATAGAAAAATATAATAAGAAAGAATAGGGAAAGATAGAGAGAGAGGTGAGCACATGGAAGCGATAACCCTAATCTGTTTTAATTGAACATAATAAATCAAGATTAATCATATTGAAGTATTTTGCAATAGCTCCTAAATAAACATATCGAATGTTGAAATAATTAAATTATCATACTGTGGTATATCCACAGGTTCTGCTAGTCAACATATATTTCCCCGATTTAAAAAAAGAAAAAGAAAAAAGAAAAAGAAAAAAAGAAAATGTTGCAAGTGATTTTTATCACTGGATTAAACAATGAAAATTCAATGAAACGCTTTTTGTTAGTTTTTGTTATCAACATTTTATTTATTTACATTATCTCATCTGGATTGAATGAGACAGGGAAATCATTTTTGTGTACTGTAACCCAGGCAGAAAGGGGAGAAAAAAAAAGAAGAAAAAAGAAAAAAAAAAAAAAAGGTATCCAACTTGAATATCTGCACTGAAATTCAACACATTTAGAACAAACAGATAAAAATGGTAATATTAAAAAAAAATAGAAATTCACATTCATTCACCGATATAATTTGTCATTACCATAGTATTATAACCTAGAGCTCAAAATATATATATGCTGTAGGTGTTTTTTTTTTTTCTTTAAACAATCCAATGCCAAAATATCAAAGTGAAGGTTTTAAATATAAGTCAATTTTCTTTTTACATAAAAATGGCTGGCTTCTTCTGTGTCAGTAATTCAAAAAAAGAAAAAAAAAAGAAAAAAAAGAAAAAAATGATTAAACTTCTTTTTTTTCTCCATAATACATACATTTATAGGGCAAAGCTAAGGGGAGAACAATGTCTGCAGTCAGTCTTCCATTTGGTATACATAAATACAAAAATGTGGTCCAACTAGCATTGGTGATTGAACCAAGAGAAATAACCGTTTAAACAAAGAATTATTTCTCTTGTTATTTTGTTAGGTAATTACTACCACCACTGCCCAAGAATAGTTATTACATTTATATTTTATACACTACATGTAACAGCAATTATGGGACAGAAATAGTATGTTTTTTTTTTTAAAGTTCTGTTCAAATGAAGATGAATTGGAGGATTTAGGATAGCTTTGTCAAATTAAAAAAAACAAAATTATGATATGAAATTCATTTTAATTCTTCTTTTTTTTCAGTGAGGCTTCTGAATGGAGGTGGGAGAGAGGTATCTGCCAAATTATTATGATTTGAATTCAGTATATGATCATCAATGTATGTATATATATATATATATATATATATATATATATATATATATATGGGTGGTAAAATATGGGAATAAATCCAGTGGTATGTAGAAATAAGAAAAAGCAAGGTATTCCAAATGATAAATTTATTTGTAGATGGTGAAGTTGATGCTAATAATAAACCAAAACATTTTAATGTTGACTTTACCATCTACAAATAAATCTATCTTTTCAAATACTTTGTTTTATATATATATATATATATATATATATATATATATATATATATATTATTTTTATGACTGTAACATGACCCCCCCACCAAATAAAAAAAAATTAAAAAAACAACAGATAATCCAATTTGCAAATAAAGAAATTTTACAAATTGGAAACTGGAGAAAAAAAATGCAAAAATGAAAAAGCAGAATCATCTGTACCGTAGTCAGTATTATTCTGAAGATCCTTTAGGTGAAACCTAGGTAGGTAGTGTCTGACTCAATTTAGGTTTTATATAAGTTTTATAATAATAATAGAATGACAAATAAAAACAATACTTTATGAGTAGAGCAATATGAAATATTAAAACTCACAGAAATTTCCAACAACTTAAGTTTCATGGAAGTTGATGCTCAATTTGTTTGCAGCGTTTTACGGCATATCAATCCTTTTAGGGTCATTTAATGCCAAATTAAATCATCTTGACAAACAAAGAACTCAGGTTTCTTACAGTTCCTGCTGTTGCTTTGCTGCTCTGGTAGGCAGCAAAATTTTAAATTACTGAGGAAATAATTATCTGCCTAAATAGTTTACTGTTTGTCATGTGACCTAAACTCGTCAGGTGGCACATATATTTCATTTTAGATTTAAAATGCTTGTCACCTGTTCAGTCATGTAACACACAGTAAAATATTTCAACAGGGAAATATAATTACTTTCTTAGTAATTTCATTTTGCTGTCTACCTGAACATCAACTTGTGGGGCAAGAAATTTCTGTGAAGGAATCAGCAGTTTTACTAATAATGATTTTTGTTTAATATTTATTTTAATTCATTATAAGAAAGGAATCATTAAATTACTATAAAAATGACCAAATTACAAAAATAAAAAAGAAGGAAAGAAAAGAAAAAGATTGACCCCTTCCTGGACCTGTCTGAAATAATAGAAAAAGCATTATAGAAGTAAGTTAAATAAAATAATTTTATCTCCCTTAAGAAATTATAGCAACCAGGGTGAGTGTGAACAAAGACCCTACACTATTAGTATTAGATTAGAAATTCATTTCCTAAGTTATTGTGTTACTGCAATAAAAAAGTAAAGTTGTGTGGAGTGGGCTATTACTGATATCAGCTGGACAGAAGAGTCTATCCCCTTTTCACTAGTGCCAGACCAGGGAGATTGTTTTTGTGTCTGAGGTGGAGTGCCACACTTACCATCATCTCCCAGATGCTTTACCACACAGATCAAATTACTCAAGCTGTGCTACTCATGCGCTGAGTTGGCAGGACCAGTATTGAACCTAGAATCTTGAGATTCTTAGGTGGGTGCTCTACCAACTGAGCTAAACCGGCCCCTTTGAAGTAATAGAAGCAAGTTAAAAAATAATATCTCCCTTAAGAAATTATAATGACCAGGGTGAGTGTGAACAAAGACTCTACACTATTAGTATTAGAATGGAAATTGATTTATTCTCTAAGTTATTGCAAATAAAAAAACATTGGTGTGCCATTTTTGCTGTGTTACTGCAATAAAGTAAATGCAGTAAAGTTGGGCAGAGTGGCCTATTATCAATATCAACCGGACAACAAGGGAATCTGTTACATAATTCGTGGGTCGCCTACGAATTATGTAATGTAGTGTAAAAAAAAAAAGTAAAGTCGACGAGGCGGCCTAAAGTCAGTATTAGCCAGTCAGCGAAGGAGTCTATCCACTTTTCAATAGCGCTAAACCAAGGAGATTGTTTTAGCATCTGAGGTGGAGCGCCACACCTACCATCAGCTCCTTACTTTACCGCACAGATCCCTGTGCTACTCATACGCTGAGTTGGTGGGGACCGGTATCGAACTAGGAACCTTGTGTTTTCTAGCTGAACGCTCTACCGACTGAGCTAATCCGGCCCTAAAATGTAGTGTAGTAAAATTTAAATAACAGTATTTGTAAATGGAAAGTTACCATTGAATCATAGCATGACTGTTATAGAAGGGATTGACAGCAGTTCACCTTTCACTGACCTAGTCGTTGATTTCTCATTGGCTAAAGACAAAGCGTGTGAAGATAACTGAGTTAGAGTAGTTTGTTTTGTTTTTTGTTTTTTTTTATGGCATATCAACCTCGGGTCATTTAATGCTGACAAAGTTTTGAAATAAATTCTTTCTTAATGGATACTCAATTTTTTTTTATAAACGCACTTTACTATTTATAAACACATTTTACTATTTAACCCATAGATGGGACCCTAACAGGTACTACCTCTCCAAAAACAGGTTTTGATTAGAATTATTTTTCAAGTAATTAAACACTTGATGACTATCGATAATAAGTCAATGTTGCTGTGAGTTTGGATGATGTCAAATTGATATTAACAAATTTATGTCTATATGAAACATATCGGGAAACAATCTGATTTTACACCACTTGGAATCTAACAAAACAATCAGAGAAAAAACTAGATAGAAACTATACAAAGGTGCTACATGCTGTCTTGAACAAATCCTAGAAGCAGCACCCCACAAAGAGCAACTGTACAGCCACTTGCCTCCTATCACACAGATCATTTGGATTAGACAAGCTGGACATTGCTGGAGAATCAAGGACTAGCTCATAAATTATGTTATCCTATGAGCACCTGCACATGAACATGACAGTGTGGATCAACCGGGAGCGATGACTGATAGGGACGGATGGAGAGGAAGAGTCATGGAAATCTGTGCTGTATGCACAACCTGATGATGATAATGATGATGTTACTTTTTGAATCCAACTCCTTTTATGTTCACTTACACCCTGCACTCTGATGGAATGGTTATCAATCCACAATCCTTCAGGGTAAAAGCTTACACCAACACAAATGTTAAACAATGCCATTTCCATGAAAAAGGCATGAATCCACTTCTTCTAAATCCAGCTATGGGTTAATAGTTGGATAGACTGGAATATCTATATTAAATTTGTGTAGGGGAGAGGTGGTTATAATTCAGTTTAGCATTGAAACCACTAATTGCCGTTAGCTAATCCAAAGTCTACCCATAACCCAGACCTTGGTCATATAAAAAGGATTTTCCTCAATATTATTTGGGGGGCAACTGGTCTTGGAGAATCTAAATCCAAATCACCTACTATCACGGCAGAGTAATTTGACAAAACCAGAAGCTAGATTCCCTATGGAAGTCTGACATTGACCCTATAGTGAAACTAATACAAAGTTGTATAAAACTTTGTCCTTCCTGTGAATAGAGGAGACCTGCTGCATAGGCAACTGCCAGTCTTCTAAATAACTTTGTCCTGCCTTGTGCACAAATCCAGTTTTGAGAGACTGACACATGCCATATAAATATAATAGTTACTTATAGCCCTTCATTGCCATTACTCCTGGGTCCACTGACCGAGAGTGGTAGTACCGGTGAGGATCCCATCTATCGGTCAAATACTTCTATTTAAATATCATTCATATTCAATAGGACCAGGTGCAAAAAAATCCCCCCCCCCAAAAAAAACTCAAGAAACAATTAC
This sequence comes from Doryteuthis pealeii, assembly GCA_023376005.1. Classification (NCBI taxonomy): domain Eukaryota; kingdom Metazoa; phylum Mollusca; class Cephalopoda; order Myopsida; family Loliginidae; genus Doryteuthis; species Doryteuthis pealeii. Next base: position 60,460,427 of record CM042147.1, on the reverse strand, counting down.
ACAAAATATCAATATATAAACGCCATTTTCTAATCTTCAGGCCTAAAATAACCCTAGACAAGTTGACATGACATTAAAATAAATCCATTAGCCTAGCAAAGCAACCCCACGTCTTTTTTTTAGACCACTCAGGAGAACAGTGTAACATCAGTAAATAAATGAGAGTAGTTTTTGTGATCAGTATGTCTATCATTCTTTTTCCCCCATCAGGATCAAGTGACAAGTATTTTCCCATACACATGAGAATACTACTTGGTTTTGCATGATCCCAGGGGGCCACCTCCCAGGCGACACCTGCCCCCTCGATTTAAAGGGGCTGGTCTGGGTTTATTGCCCAGTGTCTGAGGAATGCTGATAGGATACACACAATTTTTATACTAGCCACTGCATGAGCTTTGTGCATGGATTTCCAGATTAATTGGACCATGTGTTCAACTGACATGCTGGGATGTCAGTAAATACTTACACATGAGAATACTATCCAATACACCATGTGAGATTTTTTGTACTTGTAGAAAACTCATCTAAAAAGTAAATCTATCAAAACATTATGTAAAAAAAAAACGAAATATCAACTATAATAATATAGATATAATAATATCTATATTAAATTTATGTAGGGGAGAAGTGGTTATAATCCAGGTTAGCATTGAAACCACTAATTGCCATTAGCTAATCCAAAGTCTACCCATAACCCAGACCTTGGTCATATAAAGAGGATTTTCCTCAACATTATTTTTTGAGGAAAAAGGAAGTGCACTTTATATGCTAAAAATACAGTAACTTGGTAAAATATTTAAAATAGAATCAAATTATAACATCTATTAAGATTTTATTGATCAACTTGGACTAAACCAAACCTGGTATGATGTTATATTCATGAAGTGCTCTATAAAGAGGATTTATTCCCTTTCAAGGGTTTGTGAAAGATGCATACTGTGCTAGAATAGCTTGTATTTCTACCGTAATTATATTAATGGCTTAGATTTTTTAATGGGTTATCTCCCTTGACACACACACTTAAAACTCTCACAGATGAATTCATAAGTTAAATGGCTAAGTTTAATTATTAAGTAAAGTCTTTGGGACGGCCTAAAGTCGGTATCAGCCACACAGCAAGGAAGTCTATACTCTTTTCACTAGCACTAGACCAAGGAGATTGTTTTTCAGCCTTTGAAGTTGAGCGCCACACTGACCAACAGCTCCTCACTTTATTACACAGATTCCTGTGCTACTCATACGCCGAGTTAGCGAGGGCCAGTATTAAACCAGGAACCTTGTGGTTCCCAGGCAGACGCTCTACTGACTGAGCTAAACCGGCCCTACCAGGTTAGTTAATACTAGGATGTAATAATACAAGAAATTAAACCCAGTCTTTTTTTTAGTGGAAAGATTGAACCCAACGTTGGATAAAGATAAGGGGATAGTAATTTGGTCTCTTTATACAAGTATTTATTAAAGACATTGACTGACTATTATGAACTGACTGAATTTATTAAAGATATGGACTGACTGTAATAAGTATGGGTGTGATGCATCTGCCAATTTTGAATGCTTACTTTTAGGTTTTAATTTGAAACAACTATTTGGTTTTATGGTTTTTGTTTTGTTTTTTTTTCAATTAGAAAAATCACTATTTGAAGTGTATAACTAACATATTGAAAATCTTGGATCTTTTGAAATACCCTTAACAAAAACAACAACAAATACAGTTCTATATATTTTTATATAGAATCCATGAATCTACTTCTTTTTAGGCATTTCCCTTTTTATTTTAAAATGTCTTAAAGTCAGCAGAGTGCCTATTATTAGTATCAACCAGACAGTGAGGGAGTCTACCCTCTTTTCACTACTGCTGAGATCAGGGAGATTGTTGTTGCATCTGAAATGGTGCACCACACCTACTATCAGTTCCCCACTTTACAGCACAACATACGTTGAGTTGGTGAGGGCCGGTATTGAACCCAGAATCTTGTCTTTCCTCAGTGGATGGTCTACTGACTGAGCTAAACCACCCTCTCAAAACTTATTATATTGAATATGTAAAGAGATTTAAATCAGACAGGAAATTATTAGTATTTATCTAGTTGATAGACATAAAGTGTCAGTAAAGAACATATAATTAGATTCTTTGAAAAACAATTTTTTTACTATATATATCAACCCTTCTGCATGAGTAGGATGCGACACAAAGTCAATTTCTTAAGCGGAGTTTAACAGGTTTGAATTCAGTTTTCCTTCTCCTAGACTGGTTACCTAGCCAGTCTGCCCTGCTATTTACCCCTGGATGGAGTGAGAAAAGTTGGATGCATACCTTTCCCAAGTGTATTAATGCTATGTGAAATGCAAACAGCCTTGTTCAGGATTTGAACTCTGGTTGACAAGTCCATTTCTTATGACTAACCATTACACCACGTACCTACCTTTTCTTTTTACTATATAGGTTTACTACATGGCGTACTATACTCCATGGTTTACTATAACATTTTTTCTTACATTTTTATGTACAGGAAAATTTAAGTACCCAACTTTTATGTATGTCTCATTCAACATTTGCCTCTCTAGTTTCATTCAGCTTTAAAATCCTTTTATTCACCATTCAGTGACTCATTCACCAATTTAAGAACCAATGTTATACCCGACTCTTTTAATAAAATAATAAAAAGAAAAGAAAAGAGAAAGCGGTCCAGGGAAGGTACGTTATAAGACATTGGTACAGATTTCAGTAGATTAGAAATTAAAATCTAATAAATTCTTTTTCAACAATCAGAATATTTATTCACCCCCCCCCAAAAAAAAACTCACAGGCAAATGTGATTCAAGGTTGAGTTTAATATAGGGACCTTCATATGTAGATACAACCAGTCCCTTTGGTACTGCCATTTGGAATGCCACAGGAACCAGAGATTAATTCTGACCCTACTTCTTTAGGTGCAATGGAGAGAGATGCAACCTAGCAGTGGGGGAACATAGGTAAGAGGGGTTAAAGTAATGTCTTTGCTAGTCGTAACTCAAATCCAAGATTTCTTCCCACTAGGAATTTCTCAAATAGTATAACAAAATTACTTTGTGCAATGTTTCAAATGATGTGAGTATGGTCAACAAATGAACAACCAATTCCCTAGTTCTTTGAGAAATTATTGTGCTCACTTTCACTGCCCCATAATGTTACAAATACATAACATTTAAAAAGAAAAAATCAAATGAATTGACGTAATAAGTTAATGATCACAGAGAAGCAGAAGCCATTCATTTTGGGTCCCCAGAAACAGAGATTTTTTGGAATTTTTTTTTCTTTCTTTAAAATAGTAAATTTACAATGTTTGTGTTTGTTATGTTTTTGTTTGTTTAAAAAAAAAAAAGGAAAAAAAAAGAAAAAAAAAAAAGGAAAAGAAAAGTGAAAAATATAAAAACGTAAACAACAAACAACAAGAACAATGAGTCAGCAAGTTTTCAAGATGTAATATACACAAGGGCAGCACATCAGGTGTTGCCTTCCAGAAACCAGGTAAAACTGATGATGAGAATAATGATACAGTGGATTCTTTCAGGTGATCATGTTTGTTAATTAGCCAGGTTTTGCAAATTTAAAAAAAACAAAAAAAAAAAACAATTTCTTTCTTTTTTTTTTTACAGGATCACCAGCACCAAATCCCCATTGAGATTTTTTTTTTAAGATTTAAGAAATACAATATTTTTCTTTTATCTGCAATATTTATACAATCAATCTTTTTTTTTTTTTTTTTCTTTTTGGTCAATTAAAACTGTTCCCTTAAAAGAAAGAAAAAAAAATCATAAAACAATTTCATACTAGCTTTCACTTTCTTCTAACGTTTCCTTGGAATCATTTATCTCTTGTTTTATTTCATTTATGTCCACTTCAAATTTTATTTCTTTCTCTAACTCACCCATTTCAGCCCTAAATTTCACCATTACGTTTGTCATAACATCGTCTACAGGTTCGGATTTTATGACAATACCTTCCTCAGGTTTATGTAAAGAAGTAGAACAATCGTCTTTTATATCATCTACCTCCATCTTTCCATCTATCCGTTCTTTTTTTTCTTCCTCTTTCGGCCCAGGAGATTTTAGGTCGGCCTTTACTGACTCTTCCAGTTTCATTTCTTCTAAATGTTCTCCTGCCAACATGTTCTCATTTGTAACTTCAATATTTTTTTCTTCTGATACTTCTTTTTTTTTCATCTTCAGGCTTAAGATTTATTTTATTGGCTGAATGGTCATTATCATTAGTGTCACTGTGATATTCTACTTCCATCTTTTCTTCTTCTTCCTCCTTCATAATTTCAGCTTCTTCGATGTCCGATTTTTCAATTTTTTCCATATCAGATGTTTTTGACTCTTCAAGGAAAGCATCTGACTTTTTAGCCTCTTCAGGGCAAACGTCCGACTTTTCAGCCTCTTCAGGGTGAACGTCCGACTTTTCAGCCCCTTCAGGGCAAACGTCCGACTTTTCAGCCCCTTCAGGGCAAACGTCCGACTTTTCAGCCCCTTCAGGGCAAGTGTCAGACTTTTCAGCCCCTTCAGCGCAAGTGTCAGACTTTTCAGCCCCTTCAGCGCAAGTGTCAGACTTTTCAGCCCCTTCATCGCAAGTGTCAGACTTTTCAGCCTCTTCAGCGCAAGTGTCAGACTTTTCAGCCTCTTCAGGGCAAGTGTCAGACTTTGCAATTTCTTCTGAGGAAGAGTCAGACTTTGCAACTTCTTCTGAGGAAGAGTCAGACTTTGCAACTTCTTCTGAGCAAGCGTCTGACTTTTTGGCCTCTCCAAGACAAGTGTCTGACTTTTCAGCCTCTTTAGGGCTAAGACTCAATTTTTCACCATCTGCCTTGTCTAAATTTGACTTTTCAGCTTCTTCTTTGTCAGACATTTCAGCCACTTCCATGTCTGTTGTTTCAGCCTCCTCTAAACTTTGGCTTTCAGCATTTTGAGGTAGACTTTCACCCTTTTCTATGTTGGACTTTTCTTCAGACCTACTCACATCAGTTTTTTCATCATCTTTGGTTTCTTCTAGAATGTTTCCCACTTCATTTTCATCTGATACTTTATCATCTATGATCATTTCCTCCTCTGATTTCTCTGCATACAACTCCTTCATCTCAGTTTCTTCACTTTTTTCCTTTACAACAGAAATATTTTCTTCCTTTCTTCTTGTATAATTTCACTTTGGTCCCACTCTTTCATTTCTTCCTGCTCCATCTGATCAGGTTGATTTTTTGATCAATCCGATTTTCAGTCTCACTTTCTGCCTTTTCGTCCTGATTAATTTTTCTTGAGCCCCACTTTTGTCATTTTCATTTGAATCGACTTTATCTTGATCCACACTTTGTCTCTTTCCTCTGGATCAACTTTATCTTGATCCACACTTTTGTCTTTTTCCTCTGGATCGACTTTGTTTTGATCAACACTTTTGTCTTTTTCCTCTGGATCGACTTTATCTTGATCCGTGCTTTTATCTTTTTCCTCTGGATCGACTTTATCTTGATCCACGCTTTTGTCTTTTCCCTCTGGATCGACTTTATCTTGATCCACGCTTTTGTCCTTTTCCTCTGGATTGACTTTATCCTGAGCCACGCTTTTGTCGTTCTCATTTGAATCAACTTGATCCACACTTTTGTCTTTTCAACCGATCAGCTTTATCTCGAGCCACACTTTCAGCGTTTTCGTCCTGATCGGCTGTCTCGGATTCCTTTTGGTCTGTCTTTTCTATTTTTACACGCGATCCACTCTCAAACATGATACACACTGAAATTCTCCACAGCCAGTCATGTGCGTGATTGGGTCCTCCCAGATGCCAGAACTTCTCGACAAACACACACTGGTTCTTTAAATCACCAACATGCACCACAGAATGAACAACCAATTCCTGAATGTTGCTAAAAACAGGTCACAATAGTAACATTGCAGAACTCTTTACTGTTATGAGATTTTAGATGACTGATGTAATTACACAGATGATGAATCTGTTCTAAGCATATTTTACAGTCAGCGTTTATGCTAAAGATAAAGATATGGACTGACTGTAATAAGTATGGGTGTGATGCATCTGCCAATTTGAATGCTTACTTTTAGGTTTTAATTTGAAACAACTATTTGGTTTTATGGTTTTTGTTTTGTTTTTTTTTCAATTAGAAAAATCACTATTTGAAGTGTATAACTAACATATTGAAAATCTTGGATCTTTTGAAATACCCTTAACAAAAACAACAACAAATACAGTTCTATATATTTTTATATAGAATCCATGAATCTACTTCTTTTTAGGCATTTCCCTTTTTATTTTAAAAATGTCTTAAAGTCAGCAGAGTGCCTATTATTAGTATCAACCAGACAGTGAGGGAGTCTACCCTCTTTTCACTACTGCTGAGATCAGGGAGATTGTTGTTGCATCTGAAATGGTGCACCACACCTACTATCAGTTCCCACTTTACAGCACAACATACGTTGAGTTGGTGAGGGCCGGTATTGAACCCAGAATCTTGTCTTTCCTCAGTGGATGGTCTACTGACTGAGCTAAACCACCCTCTCAAAACTTATTATATTGAATATGTAAAGAGATTTAAATCAGACAGGAAATTATTAGTATTTATCTAGTTGATAGACATAAAGTGTCAGTAAAGAACATATAATTAGATTCTTTGAAAAACAATTTTTTTACTATATATATCAACCCTTCTGCATGAGTAGGATGCGACACAAAGTCAATTTCTTAAGCGGAGTTTAATAGGTTTGAATTCAGTTTTCCTTCTCCTAGACTGGTTACCTAGCCAGTCTGCCCTGCTATTTACCCCTGGATGGAGTGAGAAAAGTTGGATGCATACCTTTCCAAGTGTATTAATGCTATGTGAAATGCAAACAGCCTTGTTCAGGATTTGAACTCTGGTTGACAAGTCCATTTCTTATGACTAACCATTACACCACGTACCTACCTTTTCTTTTTACTATATAGGTTTACTACATGGCGTACTATACTCCATGGTTTACTATAACATTTTTTCTTACATTTTTATGTACAGGAAAATTTAAGTACCCAACTTTTATGTATGTCTCATTCAACATTTGCCTCTCTAGTTTCATTCAGCTTTAAAATCCTTTTATTCACCATTCAGTGACTCATTCACCAATTTAAGAACCAATGTTATACCCGACTCTTTTAATAAAATAATAAAAAAGAAAAGAAAAGAGAAAGCGGTCCAGGGAAGGTACGTTATAAGACATTGGTACAGATTTCAGTAGATTAGAAATTAAAATCTAATAAATTCTTTTTCAACAATCAGAATATTTATTCACCCCCCCAAAAAAAAACTCACAGGCAAATGTGATTCAAGGTTGAGTTTAATATAGGGACCTTCATATGTAGATACAACCAGTCCCTTTGGTACTGCCATTTGGAATGCCACAGGAACCAGAGATTAATTCTGACCCTACTTCTTTAGGTGCAATGGAGAGATGCAACCTAGCAGTGGGGGAACATAGGTAAGAGGGGTTAAAGTAATGTCTTTGCTAGTCGTAACTCAAATCCAAGATTTCTTCCCACTAGGAATTTCTCAAATAGTATAACAAAATTACTTTGTGCAATGTTTCAAATGATGTGAGTATGGTCAACAAATGAACAACCAATTCCCTAGTTCTTTGAGAAATTATTGTGCTCACTTTCACTGCCCCATAATGTTACAAATACATAACATTTAAAAAGAAAAAATCAAATGAATTGACGTAATAAGTTAATGATCACAGAGAAGCAGAAGCCATTCATTTTGGGTCCCCAGAAACAGAGATTTTTTGGAATTTTTTTTTTCTTTAAAATAGTAAATTTACAATGTTTGTGTTTGTTATGTTTTTGTTTGTTTAAAAAAAAAAAGGAAAAAAAAGAAAAAAAAAAATGGAAAAGAAAAAAGTGAAAAATATAAAAACGTAAACAACAAACAACAAGAACAATGAGTCAGCAAGTTTTCAAGATGTAATATACACAAGGGCAGCACATCAGGTGTTGCCTTCCAGAAACCAGGTAAAACTGATGATGAGAATAATGATACAGTGGATTCTTTCAGGTGATCATGTTTGTTAATTAGCCAGGTTTTGCAAATTTAAAAAAAAAAAAAAAAAACAATTTCTTTCTTTTTTTTTTTTTACAGGATCACCAGCACCAAATCCCCATTGAGATTTTTTTTTTAAGATTTAAGAAATACAATATTTTTCTTTTATCTGCAATATTTATACAATCAATCTTCTTTTTTTTTTTTTTTTTTCTTTTTGGTCAATTAAAAACTGTTCCCTTAAAAGAAAGAAAAAAAAAATCATAAAACAATTTCATACTAGCTTTCACTTTCTTCTAACGTTTCCTTGGAATCATTTATCTCTTGTTTTATTTCATTTATGTCCACTTCAAATTTTATTCTTTCTCTAACTCACCCATTTCAGCCCTAAATTTCACCATTACGTTTGTCATAACATCGTCTACAGGTTCGGATTTTATGACAATACCTTCCTCAGGTTTATGTAAAGAAGTAGAACAATCGTCTTTTATATCATCTACCTCCATCTTTCCATCTATCCGTTCTTTTTTTTCTTCCTCTTTCGGCCCAGGAGATTTTAGGTCGGCCTTTACTGACTCTTCCAGTTTCATTTCTTCTAAATGTTCTCCTGCCAACATGTTCTCATTTGTAACTTCAATATTTTTTTCTTCTGATACTTCTTTTTTATTTTCATCTTCAGGCTTAAGATTTATTTTATTGGCTGAATGGTCATTATCATTAGTGTCACTGTGATATTCTACTTCCATCTTTTCTTCTTCTTCCTCCTTCATAATTTCAGCTTCTTCGATGTCCGATTTTTCAATTTTTTCCATATCAGATGTTTTTGACTCTTCAAGGAAAGCATCTGACTTTTTAGCCTCTTCAGGGCAAACGTCCGACTTTTCAGCCTCTTCAGGGTGAACGTCCGACTTTTCAGCCCCTTCAGGGCAAACGTCCGACTTTTCAGCCCTTCAGGGCAAACGTCCGACTTTTCAGCCCCTTCAGGGCAAACGTCCGACTTTTCAGCCCCTTCAGCGCAAGTGTCAGACTTTTCAGCCCCTTCAGCAAGTGTCAGACTTTTCAGCCCCTTCAGCGCAAGTGTCAGACTTTTCAGCAGGCCTCTTCAGGCAAGTGTCAGACTTTGCAATTTCTTCTGAGGAAGAGTCAGACTTTGCAACTTCTTCTGAGGAAGAGTCAGACTTTGCAACTTCTTCTGAGCAAGCGTCTGACTTTTTGGCCTCTCCAAGACAAGTGTCTGACTTTTCAGCCTCTTTAGGGCTAAGACTCAATTTTTCACCATCTGCCTTGTCTAAATTTGACTTTTCAGCTTCTTCTTTGTCAGACATTTCAGCCACTTCCATGTCTGTTGTTTCAGCCTCCTCTAAACTTTGGCTTTCAGCATTTTGAGGTAGACTTTCACCCTTTTCTATGTTGGACTTTTCTTCAGACCTACTCACATCAGTTTTTTCATCATCTTTGGTTTCTTCTAGAATGTTTCCCACTTCATTTTCATCTGATACTTTATCATCTATGATCATTTCCTCCTCTGATTTCTCTGCATACAACTCCTTCATCTCAGTTTCTTCACTTTTTTCCTTTACAACAGAAATATTTTCTTCCTTTCTTTCTTGTATAATTTCACTTTGGTCCCACTCTTTCATTTCTTCCTGCTCCATCTGATCAGGTTGATTTTTTTGATCAATCCGATTTTCAGTCTCACTTTCTGCCTTTTCGTCCTGATTAATTTTATCTTGAGCCCCACTTTTGTCATTTTCATTTGAATCGACTTTATCTTGATCCACACTTTTGTCTCTTTCCTCTGGATCAACTTTATCTTGATCCACACTTTTGTCTTTTTCCTCTGGATCGACTTTGTTTTGATCAACACTTTTGTCTTTTTCCTCTGGATCGACTTTATCTTGATCCGTGCTTTTATCTTTTTCCTCTGGATCGACTTTATCTTGATCCACGCTTTTGTCTTTTCCCTCTGGATCGACTTTATCTTGATCCACGCTTTTGTCCTTTTCCTCTGGATTGACTTTATCCTGAGCCACGCTTTTGTCGTTCTCATTTGAATCAACTTGATCCACACTTTTGTCTTTTTCAACCGGATCAGCTTTATCTCGAGCCACACTTTCAGCGTTTTCGTCCTGATCGGCTGTCTCGGATTCCTTTTGGTCTGTCTTTTCTATTTTTACACGCGATCCACTCTCAAACATGATACACTGAAATTCTCCACAGCCAGTCATGTGCGTGATTGGGTCCTCCCCAGATGCCAGAACTTCTCGACAAAACACACACTGGTTCTTTAAATCACCAACATGCACCACAGAATGAACAACCAATTCCTGAATGTTGCTAAAAACAGAGTCACAATAGTAACACTTGCAGAACTCTTTACTGTTATGAGATTTTAGATGACTGATGTAATTACACAGATGATGAATCTGTTCTAAGCATATTTTACAGGTGAAATAATCTTCTTTGAGTTCTGATTTGTCTATTACTTGGTTTTCAGAGGCACTGACTGTCTCCGTGACGACACTGGCTTCAGCATTGTCAACATCAATTGAGCATATGTCAGCGGCCACACTGTCCATAACTAAAGTCGGCTTTGGTAAATCAGCGCTTCTGGAATTAGTAGGAGTCAAAGAAGATAAACTATGGACAGAAGAAGAATTGTGAGAAACACTTTGGCATTGGTCAGAAGATATTTTGGTCTGGGATTTGTTGAGGTCATTCTCTGCATTGTTGAAATTAGTATCGATTTCTGAAGTACTCAAAGATCTTATATCTACAAGAGTAATGCCCGACACTGCCGTTCTTTCGTCCTCGGGGGTAGAGGATTGCAAAGTGCTCAAACTTCTGACATTACTGAGCGTAATATCAGGCACAGTTTGGTCTGTTTCTTTGGCTGATTTGTTCAGCGTTCGAACTTCTAACAGTGTGATGTCTGATGATGCGTTATTGTCTGTAGTAATGTTTCTAGAGTGAGATGCCCAGTCTTCACCGTCAAGATTGATGGTACATGTACTCGCTGGTTGATTCTGGCCCGTGCTGAAAGCTTGAATACTGGTGTTTGACAGGTCAAATTCCACGACCGAAGGGGCATTATTGGAAATTGGCTGGGTCGTAGAATTATTGCTAGGGTCCAGCTCAACAATATCAACGAGGTTAACTGAAGACTGCTTGTTGGGAAAAGAACTACTGCTGCCATTTTGATAAGTAGTTACATTCATGTCAGGGCCAGTTAGATCAAATTGGACAATATTTGTAGAGTTTGTGGGAAGTGTGGCACTCTTGGACACTACAGACACCTCATCATCAGGATCGAGATTTATCACAGGAATATTGCTCGGGGTTGCCAGTGTCTTCCTCTGTCGGATCATTCTTGACATTCGGGAACGGTTGAAACTATTCATAGCAGAGACATGCGGGCCAGTACCTGCTGTGCGAAGAGTTTTGGCTCTGAGGACATTATTTGAACCCGGGACTCCAAAGTTGTTGTTACTATTACTACTTAAAACAGCTGCAGTTTTCTGTCTCTGGAGAGCTGCAGGATGGCTAGTGTTTGCATAAATTTGCACTGGGCGAACTTGTGGTTGGTTTGATTGTGCCCCCACATTTCTGTTAATGACTCGTTGATTAAGGGTATTTAGATTAACACTAGTGAGGTTAGAATTAAGAGAACGTGTTGGCTGTCGGTTTTGTCCGAGAGTGGCTTGATTGTTTGCTCGGTAGCATATGGTATTTCGACGGTTCCAATCATTGAGGTTGTTGGTGGTCAGATCACAGTTGACCGTGTTCTGTGCAACCTGTGAGCCCTGGCTCGTGATCACATTCGGGTTCAGTCGGCCGAAACGGTTGCCATTGTTTAAGGCATGCCGATTCTTTTCGATCGATGATAGATTGACAACAGAGAGATCACAATTCAATGTGCTTTGTGTCTGTCCCGCAGTAGACGTGCTAGGACCCAACACTCTACCAGCCTGCCGTAACCTCCTATTCCTCTTCAGGACGTTGATGTCAGCTGTGGTCAGGTCAAAATTGACCGTGCTAACTGGGCGTGTGGAAAGACCGTAGTTTCTTAATGGGGCAGAATGGTGAGAATTGCTAGTACTGTTGGTCGGCCATTGGTTCTTGCTTAATGAGCTAATGTTTGAAATGGTGAGGTCACAGTTGACAGTGCTATCGGTTTCCTTTGAACCATTAGAGAACTGTTGGTTGGTATTTTTGTATGGTAAACCAGGGTGTCTACCGATGGTACCGAGATTGCTACGAGTCAGATCGCAATTAACTACACTTCTTTGATTTGCTTGGTTACCGTTTCTTAAGAGCTGATTTCTTTGATGGCTGACGTTAGAATAAATACTGTTGTTACCAAAACGGTTATTCTGAGTGAGATGATTTGCCAATTGTTTTCTATTGCTGTAGCTGATACGTGCAGGGAGGCTGTTTCTCACCGTGCTCTGACTGCTCCCACCGTCAGATGTCAAATATATCCTGTCCGTGACATTTCTATTGCTCATGTTGTTGTGGTGAGTGGCCATTGAGTTCTGAGTTCTGAGTTGATTTTGCAAGTAACTATTACGTGAAGACATTTGAGAGAGACTTGCACTTTGTGCTTTGTTGGCAGTTGTAGGAAGTGACGAACTGTAGGCTGTTGCTGGGTTCCTGGAAACGGTGGTGCCAGAAAGACCCTGAAGTCTAAAAGGTCGCTTTAGTGAACTGACACCAGTGACTATGACATCTTTGTCATCGTTACTGGGGCGCTTTTGGGGTAACCTGATGGAAGTGGTAGTATTCTGATTCAAAGAATTAATATCTCCAAGCCGTAAATCACAACTGACTGTACTGTTCTTGTTTGCCATTCGCATAGAATTCTGGACAGCAGGCTGTCCACCTCGATAACTCCGAGTGTTTCGGTTTAAGGAATTCAAATCTGTGAGACGTAAATCACAATTTAATGTATTTCCTCCTCGGTCAGCCCCACTGTAAGCGCTTGTTGCAGGCCCAGGCCCAGGCCCGGACCCGGACCCGGATCCTGCAGTTGACGCTGCAGAATTCATTAAATTCCCAGCACCAAGTTGTTGATTATTTAACTGGGGGTTTGTACCAGGCATATAAGTAATATTATCGTTGGTTGCGTTGTTCATGCCGAGGCCCAGGTGAGCATCCTTGTGTTTGTTTAGAGTTTCTACGTCCTGGAATCGCTTCTTGCAGAGAGGGCATTCCAGTTCCTTGTCCATGGCGTGTGACAGCATATGGACGGACAGGTAGTATTTGTTTTGGAAGAGCTTATGGCAAACCTTGCATTCAGATTCTTGTTCTTGAGAGTGGACATTCCTCATGTGCCGTTCCAGGTGCACTGGTCGCAGAAATGTCATTTGGCAATGCTCACAGGTGTACAGCTTCTGCGACTGAGCATTGGTCTCTTCAACCTGACTGGCACCCATACTGAATTTATTAATACAAGCTCACTTTCCTTAATTTTTTGGAAATCTTAAAATATCTTTTTTTGTGTTGCTCAAAGGAGACTGTAAAAACTTATTAAAATCTTTATAATTTTTTTTTACCCAGATTGTTTTAATTTTTAGTTATTTAAAAAAAAAAGAAGAACAAACAGGATTCCACCAGGGATCCATAATGTCTCCATTTATCTTTAGTGCTGATATTACGTGTTAGTTCCTTGACATCTTGGACAGGTAAATAAAGTTCCAAGGATTTGGTAATCAGGAATAATTTGGCACCCAAACACCACAGCACATAAGTCCCAAACCAGAAAACAACCATCACACCTGCATGTCAAAGTTCATTTTTCAACCTTTTCCATTCGCTTCACTAATATTTTGACAGTTGATGTGTTGAAGAAATGGAGGTTTCCACTTGTGTACCATATTCAACCTGAAACGAAAAATAAAAAGAATATTCAAAAAACTATAATAAACAATTTTTGATTGACCGAGTTTAAACACAAAAAAATTCCATTATTTTCTCAAAAGCACTAATGCCAAAGTAAAGACATATTACCCAGGGTTGGCATTTGGTACTTTTCAAGACCAAAAATTTGGGTACTGAAATGGTTCCAAAAATAAAGATTTGGTACTAAAGTAAAAACTTGGTATTAATTTAGTCTTAATCTTGAATTTCTAAGATTAACTAATCTGTCTAATAGAAAAAGCAATTTCTAATCCAAATTTGTAACTTAATAATAGTGTAGGCTTTGTGTTCCTGATAATTCCTCAAGAGAGATAATTATTAACTCTTTGACTACCAAATTTTCTTGGTATCTTTTACCTGTATGATGGGATATTTAAAGTTCACTATCTATTAACCACAGAACTCATTCCATTCAAATAAGGTCCTATTATTATCATAATCTGAGTCCTTCTGCTCAATTATAATGAACCAACCATGAGCACCTTAAAGTAGGATTGCAGTGGTGGCAAAGCTGCTGCGAGTGGCATAAAGTATACAAAGAGTTAAAGGCTAATTTTAGAGTACATCTCTTTACTTATTTCTAATTATTCATAATATAGACTTTTATATATAGGATATGAATCCCAATCAAGCTTAATGTGCCCTATCAGTTAGGGCAGTATATATTTACCAACCTCTTCTCACGAGTAGAATGTAATACAGGTTCAATTTCTTAAGCTGAATTTAACAGATTTGAAAGAGTTTTTTTTCTCCTAGATGGGTACCTAACCAAGGTTAAAGAGCTCAGTCTGCCCTACTATTTACCCATAGCTGGAGGAAGAATAGTTGGATTCCTACCTTTCCCAAAGGTATTAGCACTATGTGAAATATGAAGTCTTTTTTGCATAGTTACATGATATCAAGTATTCTTATGTAATACAAATAATTTGCAAATTAGGTTGGTTGGTTGGATTTTATGGCATGTCAACCCTTGTTGGGTTATTTCATGACAAAGACATTTTGTTTATTTCATTCTTGATGGTTTTCAATTTTTTTCCCTTCAAATTCGATTTTTTTTTTTTTTAAACTCATTTTTTCTATTTACCCCATAGATGGGAAAATATATTTTTTCTATGTAGTATGATCTTTTTTTTTCTTTCCTTTTCTTTTTTTATGATAAAACGGAATGGTCCATTATTTAGCTGAGGTAATGACACTCATAAGAGATAAGAATTCATGGATAAGCAACACTAGATAATCAGGATTTACATTTTTGAATTTCATCTTGGATAATTTGGATGGTCTCATTTTTAACCAGAAGATGACAACGGTTGTACAATTAAGGAATACGAGTATTAATATATAGAAGATTATACAAAAGCAAAAAAAAAAAAAAAAAAAAAAAATGTCATTATATACCAATGTTTTAACATTCAATGAAAAATACATATATCTAGGAAATTTGGTATAGCAGGCAGTTTTAGATATCTTGGTTTTCAGCTCTTATCTCTACTAGTGATATTACAAGTCCTATTTACAATGCTAAAATTATACAACCACCATTTCTTAATCCCTTGTATTTTTTAAAAGGTTTAGGTATGATGAACTGTATGAGCAGCTATAAAAACTTGGCCACTGTCATGCTTGATTTGATACACAATAAAGTAAATCCCAGATGAAGCTTTTAAAAAATATATAGATATGGACAGACTGAGACAGACAGGTAGATATGAACAGACTGAGATAGACAGGTAGATATGAACAGACTGAGATAGACAGGTAGATATGAACAGACTGAGATAGATAGATAGATATGAACAGACTGATTGGTTGTTTTGGTTTACGGCATATCATCCTCGGTGGGTCATTAAATGCTGATAAAGTTTTGAAATAAAGTCATTCTTAATGGATAATCAGTTTTGTTTATGAACACGTTTTACTATTTAACCCATAGATGGGACCCTAACAGGTACTACCACTCCGGGTCAGAGTGGACCAAGGAGCAATGGTGATGAAGGGGTGCTCCACATTCCCCAAACCTCCCAAACTGGAACCTCACAATCAGATATTGTTTAACGTCATTCCCAGAACATGAAGACCCTCAGCCACCACCTTCTAGCACCCATATGATAAAAGGGGTTGGGGCTTGCCATATAAGGATAATGGTATGGTTAATTTGCATACTGGTTTTAACAAAACTGGGGTTAATAAATAATCACTTAGTGTTATTGATTTAATTTTGTTAGTCTTTCAAATCTAATATATTTCATTACATTTCATATTTCATTACTGGACTTAGAAAATTCTCAACAGGATGTTAAGAGTTAACTCTTAACATCCTGTTGAGAATTTTCTAAGTCCAGAGCCCCATTCCTATAAGGACTTATCAAAAAGTGGCTAAAAATGGCCTTTTCATTTAAAGTTACTTGTTATTTCCCTAAAAATAAAGACTTCTAAATATGTTTAATATTACATTTAAACAAAGGCTATCATTTGAGGTAGATTAGGAAAATTAATGACTTCCGGCCGGGTGGAATGAGGCAGTATAGGATGTTAAGAGTTAAAACTTACGTCTGGAGGGTGCATATTCTTGCTAGTTGGAATTAATATTCAGTAAGGGTTTCCAATGTTTCCTTTATTCATTTTACTTATTTTACTTAATAAAATCACCAAAAAAAAAAAAAAAAGAGAAAAAATGCTGACTATGTATTTAACAATACACTCAGCACTTTTTTTTGTTGTTGTTCATTTTTCTCCCTCTACTTTCTTTTTGTTTCCTCCTCTCACAAGAATATTTACCAACACATCAGTACAGAGAAAACATTTACTAGACACATTCTATTTCTAACTCAATTCGGTTATTTTATGCTGAAGACATTTTTTATTCATTCTTGTTGGGTATTCAAATTTTTTTAAAACCAGAGATGCTGATGGGTACATATCCTGCGTCACTGACGCATGAAAATCTAAAAGGGCGCAGAAAAATTGTATCCATGCATCCCAGTGTCTTTTTTTTCCCCCAAAAGGGCGGTTAGTCAGTAGAATATCTGTCTCAAAACCACAAAGATCGATATAAGCCCTCACCAACTCAGCACATGAGTAGCACAGCTTGGAGCTGGGTGGTAAAGTGGGGAGCTGATGGTAGGTGTGGGGCACAACCACAAATGCAAAAACAATGTCCCTTATCTAGCTAGTGAAAAGGGGATAGACTTCCTCACTGTTCAGCTGATACTGATAATAGGCCACTCCACCAACTTTTACAAGAAAACCACTTTTCTCCAAGAGGTGGGGGGAGAGTCCCCATGAGGTAATGTTTAGGAGGAGGTGCATGGTGTAATTATTACCATCGAAGGAAATGGACACGGTAAGACAAGTTCAAATCCTAGATGCAGCTGTTAGCATTTCAAATAGCACTGATACCTTGGGAAAGGTATGAATCCAACTATACCCCCTCCAGATATGGGTTCTTTAACTTAGGTATGGAAACCGGTCTGAATTCAGACCAAAGGGGTTCTCTTCTCGTTAGTTAAAACTACTTTAAGGGCTCTTCCTCCCCCTACTCCTATTTATTTTACCCATGCAATGAATCCAGCACCTTGTGGACTCCATGAATATGTAGACACCATTATTCAGGCGAAGGGAGGAGGGTTATTAGGTCATTCTTAGGCAATTTAGTTTAGGATGTATATTTTTTTGTCAAATTCAATGTTAATGTAATAAGAAATTGACAACAAATCTTTATGGACAGCTCAGAAATATTCTTGCGTAGTTTGTTGTTATGAGTTATAACATTTGATGAATGACAGACAATGTTCCAGTAAAACATATTTAGATAAAAAGCAACAAGGATTGAAATATTGGCTTAAAAGTGAAAAAAACATTGAGTCATGATGATATTGCATGTTGTAATTACATGGACTAACAAGATAATGTGCCCTCCAAGAGTAAGTATTTAAGTTTTAATGTAATCAAATATATTAAATTAGAAAGACTAATGAAATTAAGTAAAAACACATAAAAAGATTACTTATTTTAATTGTATTTTAATTGATTTCTATATAAAATCATTTATAGGATTGATTCTATAGTAGTAATGGCAATGAAGGGGTACTGCACACTTCCCAGATGTCCAGAACAGAGCCTCACCATCAGATATAGATTGTGTCCTACCCAGGACACTCCTGCAGTTACCCCTCTGCAGGGTATACAGACAGTATATTCTAGGGCCCACCAAAAGGGCAGTGGTATACTTGTGATCTTTTAATAAGTTATATATACTAGCAAATATGTGCACCCTCCGGGTGCAAGTATTTAAGTTTTAATGTAATGAAATATCGTATTAAATTAGAAAGTCTAATAAGAAGGCAGATAAAAAGATATGTAACAGAGTGGGGGTATAATAGAAAAATAGAAATGAAACTTACTCTTCCATCACTCCCGTCTTACATTGCTGAATTTTACTTATTTAACTATTTAGTTAAATTAGGAAATAAAGAATAAAATGACAGTTATTTTCTCTTGTTAATGGATTTCATTTAAGATTCATTGAAGAGATTTTTGCTTATATTCATTAAGATAAAACCAAACAATTAGAAATCAATAATACTAAGCACACATTTAATAAAATCACATTTTTAATATCAATATGCAAATTAGCCTTCCCATTCACACTGCAAACCGCTATTTTGTTGTATATATAAATACAATTGCATGCTATTTGTATGTAGATATGGACAACACTAATAAAAAGGTGAAGCAATTTTATTAATAATTCAGGTTTAAATATAATTAAAATCATGGAGAATGTGATGTAAATAACTATGTTAATTGTGACTCGATTAGTAATATAGTTTCGGTTACAGACAGAAATACACACAATCTCCATTATAATAAGATATATATATATATATATACTTGCTTACTCTCCCTGTTATGCTAAAAAACATTGTCTTTTGTTAACTGTTTTCTAATTTGATCAAATAATAATTCAATTCTTCCCAAATGCTATCTCACCTTACACACCAGTGTTCAATCATAAACTATGTTATTGTTATAAGTTGATAAAAACTATAACATTTATGTCACCACTGTCAGCCATTGTTCATATTTGTTACGTTTTTATGTTCATCATAAATGATGAACACTAAATGGGCTCGTTGACTCAAGTTCAAATCCTGGACGCAGCTGACTGCATTTCACTTAATGCTAATACTCTAGGGAAAGGTATGAATCCAACTATTCTCCTTCCAGCTATGGGTGAATAATAGGGCAGGCTGGGTTCTTTAACCTTGGAAAGGCAACTAGTCTAGAAGGAAAACTCCAAACTCAAACCTGTTAAAATCTGCTTAAAAATTGACCTTGTGTTACATCCTGCTTGTGTGATGGTGTTGGTAAATACATAATAGCCTTTTGGTATCGTTGATACAGTAAGAGAATAAACAAATAGATAGATTAAATAATGTCCATTTTGGGAACTTTCAGATGAATTACTTAACAGAATTTGAACTGTATATAGCTATTGTATTAATAGTATACAGTATACCCTCACTCATTTGCGGTTCACCATTCGCAGCCCCGCATACTCGCTGATTTTGCTCTCAAAGTTTTTTTTTTCATAATTTCAGCAATTTCGTGAATTTCTCAGGCCATTTTTTAGCAGAAAAACGCCACATTCACCCTAACTGGTAAATAATTTTAAAATAACAATGTCAGTTACAAGCTTTTGTTTCTCCTTCCTGCATATTATACTACATTATTACTGTTTTTAATTTATTATTACTACATATTACTACATTAATACTGTATTAATGAGTAAGACTATCTTTAGAATGTGTTTGGGAAGCATATTTTAGCGTATATAATATCAAAACTCCATCAATAATTCATGGATTTTTGGGATTTGCAGGAGGGGAAGGAACGTAACCCCCGCGAATAGCGTGGGTATACTGTATATGTTTTGTGCAAAGATTCTTTTTTTTTTTTTTCTAAGGTTGATGTGAGAAGATAAAAAAATAAGAGTGTCTAAGGAGGCATGACAAATAATGATAATAACTACCAGGAACTGTGGATATACCATAGTATAATAATTTTATTATTACAACGTTTGATATGTTTACTTTAGAGCTTTGCAAATTGAAAGAGATTAACTTCATTGCTTCCACACACTTACCCACTCTATCTTTCCCCTACTTTTTCTTTTTTTCTTATATTACATTTTTTCTGTGTAGTCTATCCTTTTTCTTCCCTTTCTTTCTTTATAATAAAAACGGAATAGTCCATTATTCAGCTAAGGTGATGACACTCATAAGTTAAGAAATAAGAATTCGGCAGGTAAGCAACACTAGATAATCAAGATTTACATTTTTGCATTGGACAATCTCATTTTTAACAAGAGGGTGTTGCAAGATGATAACGGTCAGAAGATTAAGTGTATTTGTAACATGCTGCCTCTGCAGATAAGGACAACACCGAAGGCTTTATGTAACATGGGGCACTCACCACTATGTTGCGAAAACGATACATAACACAAACGAATCCTGGTCGCTTCGGAGTATGTTCTCAACATATACGAGGAGGGATCTTTCGGCACGGGATGTGACATATTGGTTTGTTTACATTCACCTTCTACCAGCCACGTTGGGTTCTTCCTTCCTCTGTGCACAGGAGGTCTAGTGCTACTGTCGTCCGGGTATGAAGATGGTCAGTGAAGATTTCTCACGCACATACCTTCCGTCATGGTCAATTTGCTTAAGTCAACAAATTATTTTCCTCTCGCTTTTAGTTTGGGGTGAGTCTGCTTTACTTTTTTTACTCACAACAGCTGAACACTACTCCCACCTTACCTTTCGTTCATTCATAAGTCTTCTCTTAGCGACAAAGTGCAATAGACACAGAAATTTCTTTTCTTAGAAAATTTATTCTCTCAGATAGGAATTCAAGAGAGAAAGAGAGAGAAATCTTTTTGATTTGTCTGACCCTAAGTCCCAACTGCTTGCTTGTCGCTCCGAAGACCCAACCCACTCTAACTCATTGCTCCACACCCAAAAATCTAACTGACCATTTTGGCCCTCAACTGACCAACTGCTTGCCTGTCTCTGAGCACCTGTTTAAGTCCTTTTTCCTTCAGAACTGTCCAGAACATCCTAAAATCTTCCACAAGTGTTTCTAATCAAAATTCCTTGATCACTCCCTAATTCCAGGTGGTTCTAATTCTAAACAAAATCAAAGGACTAATTCATTTCAGTCTTCCCTAAGTCTGGATATTTGGCAAAATTGTTTATAAAAAGAAAACACAGGGTCTAGTTTGTTTATTTGGAGCCAATAATGGGAAAACAATTCTCTCTCTAAATCAAACTTTTTTTTTCCATTATCATATTTCCTTCAGGTCCTGGAACACCCCTTAACTTATCCCCAGATATCATA
Source organism: Doryteuthis pealeii (assembly GCA_023376005.1). NCBI lineage: Eukaryota > Metazoa > Mollusca > Cephalopoda > Myopsida > Loliginidae > Doryteuthis > Doryteuthis pealeii. The sequence continues at coordinate 60,439,056 of CM042147.1, read as the reverse complement.
TTTCCTTCAGATCCTGAGACACCTGCTCACCTCTTAACCTATATATCCGGATATACTACATATTAATATATAGATAATATGCTTAACTAGCACAAAGGGAGTACAAGACTAATCACAACTGGGTGAGAAAGTTGATTAACTGGGAATTGTGAAAGAAATTCAATTTTTACCATGCTATTAAATGGTATATGCACAAACTGGGATTAGTCCTAGAGAATGAGATGCATAAAATCCACTGGTATTTTCAGATACAGATGGATCACCGAATTCCCGATAGGAGACCAGACTTAGTGTTAATTAACAAGAACAGAACTTGTCATCTTGTGGATTTTGCTGTCCCAGCAGATCACAGAGTGAAAATGAAAACAAAACAATAGACAAATACTTGGACCTTGCCAAAGAACTGAAAAAAAAACTGTGGAACATGAAGGTAAAGGTCATACCAATTATAATTGGGGCCCTTGGATCAGTCCTCAAGGATTTGGAAAAGAATCTGGATGAATTGGAAATCAAAGGAAAAATCAAGACCATCCAAGCAACAGCATTGTTAAGATCAAATAGAAAACTCAGAAAAGTCCTGGAGACCTAAGGAGACTTGCTGTCACTCAGCCTCCAGTGAACCACAGGCTAGGATGGATGTGAAAAACTCTCATGGAGCAAAATAATAGGCTCAAGGTGAAATTCACTACAATAACCTAATATTTTTCTAACAAATAGTAAATTCAATTAGAAAACTAATCTGTTGAGATGATAGATAAAAGAATTGATAATAAGCCTTCCATATATGTTTCAAGCACACTATATACTTGTACAAAAATTATAAACAATTGCAATATTAAAAAATATATGATTTTAACATTTGGCCTTAAGGGCACGAGTTGACCTAGACAGGAATTATGAGAATTAATCTGAGATAGGCGTGAGGATTTCAAGTTAAAGACAGATAACATCAATTTATAAGTATTCAGAATGTATGAATTACATATGAAAACAAAGTAGTGACATTTGATTTAGCTTTATATTTTAGTAATACACAAGCTTTTGTTATCATTTCATAAAAATAGCAAGTGTTTGATCTGCATCTGTTTTTACAAAAGTGATCTTTCAAGCTTAGATTTATCATATGGTAGGGAAGAAGAATTTACTAAGATTTCGTTTGGTTTGTTTTACAGCATATCAACCTTGGTGGGTCATTTAATGCCGACAAAGTTTTGAAATAAATTCATTGTTAATGGATACTCAATTTTTTTTAATAAACTCATGTTTTTCTATTTAACCTATAGATGGGTCCCTAACAGGTACTACCACTCCAGGTCAGAGTGGACCAGGGAGCAATGGTGATGAAGGGGTGCTCCACGTTCCCCAGACCTCCAGAACTGGAACCTCACCATCAGATAAAGTTTAATGTCATTCCCAGGACATGAAGACCCTCAGCCACTGCCTTCTAGCACCCATATGATAAGTAGGGTTGGGACAATCATATAGGTGCTAGGGCTTTACATAACCAGCCAACTGATTGGAGGGGGTCTCTCCGCCTGTCTAGCCTAAGTAAGAACCAAAGTGGAGTGTTGCATGTCTTGGACTGCTCATTTTAAGCATCACAGGTCGCCACCCACAGCCAATAGGTGGCCCCAATTGGGGGGAGACTTATCCCTTTGCAGAGGTGCAGTCGCTGTATTCTAACGTGAATTTACTAAAGAGTCCATAACATTTAAAATATAGGTTATTGTAGCGAATTTTACCATGAGCATATTATTTTGCGCTATGAGAATTTTTCACATCCACCCTTAACCTGTGGTTCACTGGAGGCTGAGTGACAGCAAGTCTCCTCAGGTCTCCAGGACTCTTCTGAGTATTCTAGTTGATCTTAACTATGCTGTTGTTTTGATGGTCTTGATTTTTCTTCTGATTTCCAATTCCTCCAGAATCTTTTCCAAATCCTTGGGAACTGATCCAAGGGCCCCATTTATAATTGGTATGCTGCCATATTGATGGGGCAGAAGAATACCGACTGCACTACTGCAGAGGGGTGAATTCTCTCCCCCCAATGGGGCTACCTGTTAACCATGGGTGGTGACCTGTGATGCTTAAGGATGGAACTCTGGTGACTGAGCAGTCCATGATATGCAATACTCCACTTTGGCCCTTACTTAGGGCAGTCGGAGAGACCCCCTCCAATCAATCAGCTGGTTACATCAAACCCTAGCACCTATATGATTGTCCTGATCCTATTGCCCTAATGGCAAATCCCCAACTGTTTTCATCATATTAGCAATAACAGCTCGTTTCGTAAAATCATTGGACATAAACAATTTTTCACTTTAATTAATTCAAATTCCTCTGGTATTTCTGATCCAATCTTTAAAATATTTCTGGAAAGAAAAGAAAATAATCTTTATAAATATGTTATTTTTATGTGTTTTTATCCACTGAATTTTTTTTTTTACAGCATGTTAAAATGATATTTTGCTTCGAAAAATAAAAACATGAAATGACATTTTTTTTTAGCCTAATTTTTTACATGCTACTTTGTTTTTCAAAATCATAGTGGCTAATCTTTATCAATATTCTTGAAATTTTACATTCAATTAGAAGACACCTGGAAGTACAAATAGGGCCTTTTTTTTGTTTCTAGGCCACGTGAAAGCGAAAATACAATAGAGCAAATTTGAAGGCTTTGTCTTCAAAAGTATAAGAGAAGCAAAAAAAACAAGCACTATACCAGTAACAGAAGACAGATGCAGGATTATTTCCATATATAATGTGTGAAATAAAAATGATTGTATACTGTCAGGGATTTTGCTCAAAGTTTTAATTTTGAAAAGAAAACTGTCAAATTTACTCGATTTTCAAATGTAAACAATCTCTCGTAATTTTGACCTTATCAGTTTAAAAAAGTAATTACTAGCGTATTTCAGGTCCAATTTTTATAATATTCATATGGTTGGGAAAAAAATGAAATAATCTTTCTAAATATGTAATTTTTATGTGTTTTTATCCATTGAATTATTTTTTACAGCGAGTTAAAATGGTATTTTGTTTAAAAGTGGTGAAAATGTGACACAAACTTTTTTCCGCACTCAAATTTTCTGTGTTATTTTTTTTGTAAAATCAAAGTGGTTAATCTTTATCAATATTCTTGAAATATTATTAGGGGACACTTTTAACTACAAGTAGAAATTTGTTTTTTTCTTTTCCGACCTTTGGGAGTGAAACTACAATAGACCAAAGTTAAAAGCAATTTCTTCAAACAATATAAGATAAGCAACAAAAAAAAGAAGCACTATATGCCTAATAGGAGACATCTTTAGAATTATTTTCATATATAATGTTTGAAATAAAAACGATTGTATACTGTCAGGGATTTGCTTTGAAATTTTGAAATTTTGAAGAAAAAAAAAAAAAAAAAAAAAAAAAATCAAATTTACTTGTCTCCGTAATGTAACGTAAACAACTCTCAGCTAGGCACCGTTTATCCAGACCATACAAGTTTAAATGGTAAGTCATCGCTTATTTCTGGTCCAATCTTTAAAATATTTATATGGTTGGAAAGAGAAGAAAATAATCTTTTCAAATATTTTACTTTCATGTGTTTTTAACCATTGCATTATTTTTTACGGCTAGTTAAAACGGTATTATTTTTAGACAAAGTTGTACATGCTACATGCAGACTGTGTTAAATAAAACTATATAGTTATTCTATTTCTTGTATGTAATACAACACAGCAGGTATTTAAAAAGGTATTTTAAAGTCCAAAGTGATGTCATTCATATAAATTAATACTGTATATGTGTATATATGCTATATTAAAATGAAAATGTTGAATAATCTTGTGGTAAACTTTTTAAAAAAGCAAAAAATCTTGATATCCCTACTTTTTAATTCCCAAATAATGGGTTCTAACATGGAGAAGCATAAAATTTAAGTGTAGAATCAGACAGAACATATAATTTTACATAAGAATGCAAAGTTTTATCAAAATTGTTCCAAAAATAAAGAAATGGTGAAGAAATTACCGAATTTCTTGTTTTGAATTAGTCCGTGATTTGACATTTTTTTTTAACAAAATCATGTCCACTTTTGTACCCCCAATTTCGGGACTTTAAATTCTCATAACTTTTGAACCACTGGGGATATTTGCATAATTCAAACAGTTCTGAACTCCATTTACAAAGCTCTATATAACCAATGTGATTAAATAACAATAACCTCAAATAAAAAAAATCAACTGGGAATGCTAATCATATATGTACTAGAAGGCAGTGGCTAAGAGTCTTAGTGTCCTGGTTGGTTGAATTTTATTGCATGTCAACCCTTATTGGGTTATTTTATGCCAAAGACGTTTTGTTTTGATTCTTGATATCCAAATTTTTTTTTTCTAAACTCATTTTTTTCTATTTAACCCATAGATGGGACCCTAACAGGTACCATACATACAAGTTTATACACAATCTAATTATTTATGTGAAATAAAACTTGACTGTTTATAATCTCAGAGGTAAATTATAAACTAACCATTGACCCTGCTCCCAGGTTACTGGCATAAAAGGGCACATATCCCTCTCATGTGTACACCCTCTCTCCTATATATCTCTTGTGTGTACACCCTCTCTCCTATACTCACTTGTGTGTACACCCTCTCTCCTATACCTCACTTGTGTGTACACCCTCTCTCCTATATCTCTCTCATATGTGTACACCTCTCTCCTATATCTCTCTCATATGTGTACACCCTCTCTCCTATATCTCTCTCATATGTGTACACCCTCTCTCCTATATCTCTCTCATATGTGTACACCCTCTCTCCTATATCTCTCTCATATGTGTACACCCTCTCCTATATCTCTCTCATATGTGTACACCCTCTCTCCTATATCTCTCATGTGTGTACACACTCTCTTCCATATCCTGCTCTCATGTGTGTACACCCCCTCTCATATATATTGCTGTCTGGTTGCATTAATTATAATACTAATTACTTCAGAGATTTTTAATTTCTTTTCTTCCTTTTTTTTCTTTAAACAATGATTAACATGGGGTTTGGGGAGTATGGCTTTTCAGTGATCCAATTAACAGAAAGAATAATTATACAAAACATTCTTAAAAAATAAACAACTGCATTAATAAAATAAATATATACAAAACTTAATTTCAATTAACAACTTACTAATTATAATGCACTTTTATATTTTTAATATTTTTCTTCCTTTTTTTGAAAAGTTTTTCTTTTAGAATATTTTGATTAATTCATTAGACTTAAATTTAAATTAAGTAAAAAATCTGTTTGCTTTGTTTTACGGCATATCAACCTCGATGGGTCAATTTAATACCAACAAAGTTTTGAAAAAAATTCATTGTTAATGGATACTCAATTTTTTTTAATAAAAACATTTTTCTATTCAACCTATAGATGTCACCCTAACAGGTACTACCAGAATGAACCTATGAATATAAATTCCAACAAATGCATCCTTATATATATATATATATATCCGTAGATGGAATGATTCTATGTTGGACCTTTCTTTCAATAATGGAATGTTAGAGTTGTTCAGGTCCAAATTGAGAGCTTGATATTCAATATTATTGAACAGAGCAATATAATTAGTAAAAAAAAAAATAGGTTTAAAAATCAGCAATTTTGCAGTTAAAGATCTATTTCTACCCATTTGTATATACCTATGAGTTTCCTCAGACTGCTATTTTCAATAAAGTTAGTGATGTGATGAAATTCATAGGTATACACAGATACCTGTGGGTAGAAATAGATCTATAACCACAAAATGCCCAATTTTTAAGCCTATATATATATATGAACAATCATACAGGCTAAATAATAATCATTTATTTAATCAGATTTTTTTTTATTATACAATTTTTATGGATGGTTTAATAATTAATCACTTGGTTTCACTCTTAAACATCCATACATAAAAATGAATACTGTAATTTGATATTCAACTTTTAAAGAAATTCAAAATTCTTAAAAAAATAGGTTTCAGGTTTTTGGGGGGTTTTTGCATTTAATATTTTAAACACGAGACATTAATTTTTCTTTTCAGAGTGGTTTCATGTCTGTGCACTTTTTAATTTAAAAAATAATATACAGTAATAATTTGATATTTGATCAGCTATGGTTTGAATTAATGTCTTTTTTAAAATCATTTATTAAATTTTACATAATACAAAAAAAAAAAATAAATAATTAAAGAAATATTTTAGATTTAAATATGGTCATTTTATTTTAATTCAATTACTTTATTTCTTTTCTTTTTTTTTTGTACATTACTTTTTCTTTTTTCTTTGAAATATAATATTAACTGAACTAATCGCCTCATTTGTATCTTTTTTTTTTTAAATTGTAAATTATTGAATTAAAATTTCTTTACTATATTGTTATATGTGACATCTACAGAGACAAAAAAAATTTTTTTTTTCTAGGTCGGATAAAAACAAGGACTTTTTTTGCATAGGGATTTTTATAGGACATTCAATGAGGATCCAACTCACTATTCAGTAGTAATTGATCAGTGAGATTTAACTTAGAGAATAAAGCAATTTGCAGTCTAATTTGTAAGTAAATAAATTTTTAAGGTTTGAATTTCCATAGAATATCCTTTTTCAATAATCCAAATTCTCAATAGAACATAGATAATTAGAATCCAACACAACTTCCTAAATGGAAGCATCAATGTCATCATGGATAGCTGTTAAAATGTAGCATTCCCAGTTGATTTTTGAGGTTATTGTTATTTAATCACGTTAGTTATATAGAGCTCTGTAAATGGAATTCAGAACTGTTTGAATTATGCAAATATTCCCAGTGGTTCAAAAGTTATGAGAATTTAAAGACCCAAAATTGTGGGTACAAAAGTGGACATGAAAATATGTCAAATCACGGACTAATTCAAAACAAGAAATTCAGTAATATCTTCACCATTTCTTTATTTTTGGAACAATTTTGATAAAACTTTGCATTCTTATGTAAAATTATATGTTCTTTCTGATTCTGCACTCAAATTGTATGCATCTCCATGCTATAACCCATTATTTAGAGAATAAGAGGTACAGATATCAACATTTTAAAAAAAAGTTTATCACAAGATTATTCAACATTTTCATTTTAATACTGCATGTATACACATATATAGTATTAATTTAAATAAATAACATCACTTTGAACTTAAAAATACCTTTTTAAATACCTGCTATGTTGTATTACATACAAGAAATAGAATACCTATTTACATCAATTTTTTTTTTTAAACAAAGCCTGTCTGGCGCATATGTTTTGTTAACATAATATTTTTTAATACTATATCGTAAGTTCATTTTTTTCCAAAACTGAATGTTTAACAAAAATCCTGACAGTTAACCATCATGTAAATATCACATATAATAATTCTGAGACTATCTTCTATTACATGGTAATTACATATTTAGAAAGATTATTTTCTTTTCTTTCCAACCATATAAATATTTTTAAAATTGGATCAGAAATACTCTAGAAATTGCAAATTAAACTGATTACGGTCACAAATTTGTCAATATCCACCGATTTTAGCTAACTGTTGCAATGGAAACACAGCAGGTCCCACTGCTGGTCATCTAATAAAAAGTAAAATTAGTGAAAAATAACAAGAATATTGTTTTGCCAGATCTTGATTGCAAAAAAATATTGATTGGTTGGTTGGTTGGATTTATGACATGCCAACCCTTGTTGGGTTATTTTATGCTAAAGACATTTTGTTTTATTTATTCTTGTTGGGTATTAAATTTTTTTCTTTAAACTATTTCTTTTTTAAAACTCATTTTTTTTATCTATATAGATGGGACACTAACAGGTACTACTACTCTGGGTCAGACTAGACCTGGGAGTAATAGCAATGAAGGGGCACTCTTCACACCTCAGCAGAGCTCCAGAATTGGAGCCTCACCACTAGTTGCAATTTAACGTCATACCCAGAATACACATTATACTGAATTGGCAACTATGGCAGTAAAATCATCACAAATAATGAATGTTGGGTACTGTGGCTAGTATATTATTTTAACTTGTATGTTCACTAAAAGTGAGTTAAAAGTTTTACTGTTATAAGCAAAAACCCAAATAAGGTTAGTTTGGAAAAAGAGTTGGAAAGGTACTTTTACTCATAAAGTTATAAAAAAAACATGTTAAAAAATAGAACTGGTATCAAATGTAAAACTAATATGCTGATAATGATAAAATCTTTGCCCAATGCTTTTATAGATACATATATAAGAACAGAATGTGTGATTCTTATAATACATTAGAAGGCATTAGAGTAAACTTCCAACATAGGTGTGTGTATATATATATATATATATATATATATATATATATATATATATATATATATATATATGAGAAGTAAATACACAAGCGACGTGTTTATGATATGGCTTCTTTTTTTTTTTTAGCCAACAATTTTTGGGAGAATATGTGCTTAATTGAAGTCGTACTTAATTTTGAAAGTTAATTAATAAATAATTAATTAATCAGGCAGGCATACCTATTTAAATAATTTGTTTAGCCTTACATTTAAATAGGTTGCCACCTAATTAATTAATTATTAATTAATTTTCAAAATTAGGTACGACTTCAATTAAGCACACACATACATACATACATATACATATATATATATATATATATATATATATATATATACATACATACATACATGTATTAAAACAGTTACTGCACGAAAACAAACAAAAACATTTTACAGAATAAAAATAATCATAAACACACACATTCCGAAGCTGGAGTCTACACAATAGATTGCTTAAATTGTAACAAAAAATATGTAGGAGAGACTTCTAGATCTTTATCTAAATGGCTATCTGAACATAGATATCATATTAAACGAGGTTTTCTAAACAACACCCTAGCTAAACATATTTTAGACAATAACCATACCTTTGATTTTAAAGGTGCCAAAATATTAACTCACATACACAATAGAACACTACATAGAATTATGGAATCTTGCATTATTCTCACACATCAAACCATCCCCCAAAGATAAGGCTTGTTTAATATATACCCTTATTTAGCGACACTTGTATTCAGAAATCATAAAAATCCCCTTCACATAACCATTTCCGACATATACTTCCTAACAAATTTGAATTTCACATTATCCCAAAAAACCCTTACACCATTCATATTTTTACATTATATATAAAAAAAAAAATAAATAAATAAAAAAAATTTCTTTTCTGAAAAAATCCGTTGCAAGGCTACCATGAATGGGTTAAAACTTTTCCTGTTTGAAAAAGAGAATTTGTCTATTGTTGAATTTGAAATATGTCTTCTTTTTTTCTCAAAAACTTTTACACTAAGATATACATTATTGTCGCTGACCAAGAAACGCGTGGCGGATATGCTTATGAAGAAATGACTGCATGACTTTTTGGAACATCAATGTTTTCGTTTTGAATTCAAATTATTTTCAGCTCCTCTCTCGATGAGTCCGGAGTAAAAACAAGCTCTGAAGATGATTTTTATAAATCGACATATTGTTCAATATTAGCTATGAATATGATATAAAATATTTTCATCTTAACAGAATTGTGTGTTTTCATATTCTTTTATCTATACTTATATATATATATATATATATATATATATATAACATAATCCGGACAAAGAAATTACATATAATAACAAATACAGATTTTAAAGATAAAGATAAAATACAACATAGATACAGAAGCAGATAGGACTAAAGCCCTGAACTAGTAAGAAAGAGTTCATGAGGAAATAATTAAATTACTTACTAATAGTTGGGGGACACTTAAGGAACAGAGACACCACACGTCTAGCCCATGTTATGTTGATGCTCGACTAAGGAAAAAGAGAGATAATTTTCCCGGGCTGCTGTTTAAATACCCAGCCACTATTGGCAAAAACTTGGCAGCAAGGTAAGATAATCCTTTTGGACACATGTCCATCCCAGCAGAGGCAGACAATCACTACACATATTTATATATTCAAATAGAATGTATTTAGGCAGCAGTTTTTGTTTTAGGCATCTTTTATTAAAGATAAAAGACAAATGAAGTCTATTATACTTTGTTTTTTAATTTTTTATATAAGCTTCTATTGTTTTTGTATCTGGTGTCTATCAATATGGTGTAAAAGTTGTCGAAAGCTCATAAATATTTAGACTTCAAGTACTTTCTACTGACATTGGCTATTGTCAAGACTGAAAAAGTCCAATGTTTTTATTATAGTGTCTATAGAATTAAAGTTAGAAATCAAAGCCTTTTAAAAATAAAGTTACAAATATTTTTTTAAATATGTTTATAAACACAATGATCAATAATATCAAAATATTGTACCACACACACACATATTTAGGCAGCATTTAAAACTTGGAACATAAATGACGTCACCAACACTTGACACAATATTTAGTTAAAAATGAAAAACATCTTATAGACACTATCAATAATATTAGAATATTATACATTAATTTATTAGTATTTATTTCTATACAATGGCCAATGATAATTGAAAATACTTTATATTTATAAACATTATGAAATTTAGACAGTTCTTACATGATTCATTAGTCCAGGATTTGAACTCGACTTGTTGACCCGAGTTCAAATCCTGGACTAAGCTACAGTTCACATAGCATTAATACACTTGGAAAAGGTATGAATCCAACTACTCTCCCTCCAGCTATGGGTAAATAGTAGTGCAGACTGGGCTCTTTAACCATGGTTAGGCAACCAGTCTAGAAGGAAAAGTCTGAATTCAAAACTTTTAAACTCTGCTTGGGTTGGTCACTACAAGAATAGGCTCAGTTAAAAATGCGACTGTCCAAATTGTCCAAGATGAAATGCAAAAATGTATGATTGAAATTTAAAGAAAAAAAAAAAATTCTCTCCCATATTTCAACATTTCTACTGATTGAAATTTAATGAAAAAAAATTTCCCTTGTATTTCAACATTTTTATCGAGTGAAATTAAAAGAAAAAAAAATTATTTTTCCTGTTTTTCAACACTTTTATTGATTGAAATTAAAAAAAGAAAAAAGTATTTCCCTTCTGTATTTGAATATTTCTATTGATTGAAATTTAAAAAAAAAACATTTCTCTAGTATTTCAACATTTCTTCTTCTTCAAAAAAGTAAATAAATAAATAAATAAAGATCACAAAATATATTACGGGTTTTCTTCTCAATTAAACTTTGTGGAATTTAGGTGGAAATAGTGAACATAGTCACATCAGAGAAGAATACAGAAATAATTGCCTTCAAAACAGGAGAAACAGAGATCAAAAGAGCAGAAATACTGTTTGGGGAATATTTTCAATATTGGCAATGCAGTGTAATTTACACGGGTCAATGTAGTTTTCTTTATTGTACATAAAAATAAATAAAAAATGCCATGTGGAAGCCAGGTTCAAATATCTTTATTTTGATACAAGAACATGGAAATTGGCTGTTGAAGTGGTATAAAAAGGAATGACTACAAGAAAGGATCTTTAGAATTTGGTATACCAAGAACAACCTTATCATATCAAGTTTTAGGAAAAACAAATAAAATTTGGCAGGCTGCCAGTATTGACTTTGGAAGAAGAAGAAAAAGAAAATATCATTGTGGAAAGAATTCAACTTATGTGACTGGGGTTTCCCTCTTGACATAAGATATCTGATAAAAAGTTTTCTAGATTGGAAAGGTATTCTGGTTGAAAAAAGATTTATTAACAACTAGAAACAGCTACCTGGCGTCACCTGGGTAGAGGGGGGAAATTCAAAAATAGATAGTCTCACAGATCCATTATTCCTGAATCACGAGTTGGATCATCACAGGATGACCCTTTAAAATCCCTACGTAAAAAAGACCTTTCGTTGATACAGACACTCTGAAAAGAAAAATTAATGTCTCCTATTTAAAATATCAAATGCGAAAAAAAAATCCATACTGTTATCATTTAGATTTTATTTCTTAATTGTCTTCATGGATATAAATCAAATCTTCATTATTTTGTTCAAAAAGCAAGATCTGGTTATAGTGAATGTGTATATACATTTACTTTATCGTTGATTTTATTTTCATAGTTTCCTCTGGATATACATACACACAAACTGCCCTTTATATATGTATAGATAGATGAGCGAATTTGTACACCATTTTAAAAAGTGATTTGCTAGTAACCAAATGCAAGCATGTAACGGTTAATTAAAACTATCAATGAATATTCTGATCACTAAAAACTGAATTAGATGGCATATCACCAGGAGATATCTATAACTACAACAAATCTAGCCTTGCTGATGACCCAGAATGTAAAAAATGTACCCTTAAAAAAAAAAAGAAAGAAAAGAAAAGAAAGAGTAGAAAATGTCCAGAGAGAATTAAGAATAATAATAAAACACATATATATAAGTATCATGTTTTGTGGTTCAGCAGCTGGAGAACTTTTACCAGTTTATATAGCATTCCCAGTTAATTTTTTTTATTTGGGGTTACATTAGTTATATAGAGCTATGTAAATGGAGTTCAAAACTGTTGGAATTATGGTTCAAAAGTTATGAGAATTTAAAGCCCAAAATTGGGGGTCAAAAAGTGCACATGATTTTCCTAAAAAAATATGTTAAATGACGGACCAAGTCAAAAGATGTATCATGTTTTTGCGGTTCAGCAGCTGGAGAACTTTTAGCAGTTTATACAGGGTGATGGAGGCATATGATACAATGGTTAGAATCATAGAAAATGGACTCATCAACCCGAGTTCAAATTCTGTATGTGGCTGTTTGCATTTCATAGTGATAATACCATTGGGAAAGGTATGAATCCAACTACTCTCCCTCCAGCTATGGGTAAATAGTAGGGCAAACTGGATTTTTTAACCTTGGCTAGGTAACCAGTCTAGAAGGAAAACTCTGAATTCAAACCTGTTAAACTCCGCTTCAGAAACTGATCTTGTATTACATCCTATATATATATATATATATATATATATATATACCACCACCAAGAATGCTTCCACCCTACCCAGGAGATACATAACAGCATTAAAAAATTTATCACTAAGTAACAACATTATTATATAATATATATATATATATATCATATAGGATTTTTAAAAAAAACAAAAAAAACTAATGTTAACATTTCTAAGGGAGTTCCTATATATATATTATACAGGATGTTTAAAAAAAAAAAAAAAAAAAAAAAAAAAATGTTCACATTTCTATGGGAGTTCCTTTAAGATTATGATTTTAAGGACTCCAACTGTTCAACATCCCTGTCAATACATTATTGGAATCTTCCCCAGGTGGATACATAATATCAGTTTTGCTTTTCTAATAAAGATACACTCATAGAAATATTAACATTTTTTTTATTCACCTGTGGGAGATTCCAAGTATGTGTTGACAGGGATGGTGAACATGTGAAGACTGTTTGAAATTATATCATAAAGGTACTACCATAAGGGTGTTAGCATTTCTTTTATACACCCTGTATATAAAACAAATCATCATCATCAGGTTGTGCCGATAGCACAGATCTCCATGGCTCTTCTTTACTGTCAGTTGTCAAAAGATTTTGTTGGATTTTTTTTTAGATATAAGGCATGAGGCAAATGGTCACCTCTATTTATAGACTCGCCTATAAGCACGTGACCTGAGAAAGATTCCTATTATCCAATCACTGGCAGTGCTGCTGCTGCTGTTGCTGTATTAATAGAAGCCTGATTCTAAACTTATGTCATTGACACTTGGATTCTCTTGGACGTCGGACTTACAAAGAATACTATAACACCGGATTCTTATTGGCTTGCTTACTTATTCACTACATCTGGAACTAAGGATGGCTGCCAGATACTTAACAGATTTTAACAGAATGAAAACTTGGCCTTCCAATGAAACGGTCAAGTACCAAATTCTTTTGAAGAAATTAATCAACAACCTCAAAATGGACACTCTTGTAAATTTGTAAGTGGTTCTGCAAAATGTAGAATGCACTCCCGGCTGCACATTGGCCATAAAAGACTTACACAATTTCTTATACTCAAACAAGGTGTGAAACTTATCAAACACCTTGCACTGTCAAACATTTCCTCATAGAATGCGAAGCTTTCGTTCCTATCAGAAATAAATTTTTCAACCTAAATAATATAAGGGATCTGTTTGAGAATACTAGCATGGATGACATTTTGTCCTTGATAGAAATAAAAATATACTGAAAATTATGAATCTGATATAAAATTCATCCACAAAACTTTCTACAAAAATAAACCTGTAAAGGAAACTTGAGTACCAACTTTTGTCTTACACTTTAACAGTTTTGGCATTAAATAACCCACAGGGTTTATATGCAAATGAACAAACCAACTGAATACATTCCCTGGTTTGAAATCAAGTTCTATCAAGATAACTAAAAGTCAGCCATCTTCAAGAACTCAGTCAACATATAGAATCTACAGGTTGAGAGATTCCTTCTACATTGTAGATGATAGCCTGTTATCTACTAGGTTTTACTTAGTCTGGCACAAAGGTCAAGGGTTGTTTACAGTACCTGCTGTTTCTTAGTTGTCACCCATCTAAGTACTAAACATTCTGCCTAACTTTGGTGATCTAGCAAGAACCGGGGACCAAGTAACCAATAAGTATCCCAGCTGGGAGCTGTTTTGAAAGGAACACCTTTTGCTTTTCACCGTAAACTCCCGGTTGTTTGTTTACAAACAACAGACAATTTTTTTACTTTAGAATTTTAAAGTAAGATTTTTTTAAAAGTTTGTTCATGTATATGAACCACAAAGTTCCTGGTTCAATACCGGCCCTCACCAACTCAGTGGATGAGTAGCACAAGGATCTGTGCGGCTAAGTGAAGAGCTGATGGTAGCTGTGGTGCACCGCCTCAGACTCCAAAACAATCTTCTTGGTCTACCACTAGTGAAAAGCAGATAGATTCCCTTGCTGTCTGGCTGATACTGACTTTGGATCACCCAGACTACACTACTTTATATATATATATATATATTTATTTATTTACAAACCTCTCCACACAAGCAAGATGTAAGACAAGGTCAATTTCTTAAGCAGAGTTTAACAAATTTGAACTCAGTTTCCCTTCTCCTAGACTGGTTACCATACAAAGGTTAAAGAGCCCAGTCTGCCCTATTATTTACCCATAACTTGAAGGATAATAGTTGGATACATACCTTTTACCAAGGCTATTAGCGTTAGTGTCAAATACAAACAGCCTTGTCTAGGATTTGAACTCAGGTTGCTGGGTCCAATTTCTACGATGATAACCATTACACCATTCACCTCCATTATTTAATGATATAACTAACAGCATCTTTGTTTTCATATTCCCACAAGACTATTATCAGAGATTAGTTTGCAACAATAAAGACCTGAGATTTCAGCCCATTATTTTAAAAAATAAAATTAGTAAATCCATATCATCATGAGGTTGTGCTGGCAGCACAGATATCCATGACTCTCTCTTGTAAACCATCCCTATCAGTCATCACTCCTGTGAGGTCCTTTGCACAGCATCCAGAATCCACACAGAGCTGATTGATGTAGGTCCCTGCTGTTCACCTCACACTGGTGTGTCCATGTGTAGGTGTCCCCAGAAGCATCTCACATGAGTTTCTCCTTGTTTCTCCGGCAGTGTCCAGTATGTCTTGTTCGTCTTACTCGGATGGTTTGAGTAATAGGGGGTAAGTGGCCATACAAACGGCTTTCTTGAGGGGTGCTGTTTCCATGATTTGTTTAAGACAGCACGCAGCATCCTTGTGCAACTCCCATCTAGCTTATTCTCTAGGTGCTTCGTTAGAGTACAAGTGGTGCAGCCGTACAGTATCACTGATACAGCTATGGCTTGGAAGAATTCTCACTTTATTTTATCAGTGAGATCAAATTTCCATATGATAATCTGTTTGTAGCACTCCATGCTTTTAAATAATATTTTTAGAGTGGTTTCATGTGCACTTTTTTAAGTTAAAAAGAATAATATACAATAATAATTTGCATATAAAAATATTCAATTGGCTATTACATTGAATTAATGTTCTTTTTATAATTATTTATTAAATTTTACATAATACAAAAAGAAATTAAAGAATTATTTTAAATCTAAATAGGATTGTTTTATTTTTTTCAATTACTTTATTTATTTTTATCTTTTTTTTTAATGTTTTTTTTTTAATTTTGCTTTGAAATATAATATTAATTAAACTAATTGCCTCATATTTTATTCTAAAAAAAATTGTAAATTATTGAATTAAAATATTTAAAATTTGTACATTTTCATTATGCCATCATAATATTTTTCCCTAATATAACAAGAAAAGGTGGGATCATATTTCACTGTTAGCAGTGACCAATTAGTGATTGTTAACCAATTGTAGCAGATTCTAGTTATCAATAAATTTTTTTTAAAAATCAATTCATTAAAACATTACTGTTATATCCTCAAAATCTACTGCATGATATACGTTGCGTGTAAATAAGTTGCAAATTGGTATTGCATCAGCAAATTGGTATTGCAGGAAAAATTTTTGTACAAGGGTAATCCCAAAAGTAAGGTCTCCAAAGCACTGGGGACACAGGAACACTGCCCATGCAGCTATTGGCAACACTGTTGTGTTTGTTGTGCTTGTGCCTGCCACACTGCCATGCTCAGTATTGGAATGGCAGTCGTTTCTGATGGAGTTCCCGATTGACACTACCACCAGGTGTGAAGTTCAATGCAGTTATTTGTTTTTTGAAATGCAAAGGGCATTAAACCAATTAAAATTCACCACCAAATAATGGAAGTGTATGGCAAGTTGTACATGAATGGCAAAAACATTGTCTTAACATTGGCCAATTAAAATTAAAAAATCAAAATTGTTTATTTTCACACATTACATTTTATACAAAAAACACAATTAATTAACTAATGTATTAATGTGTGGAGGATGATCACTAATTAGGTCTGAGCCTATTCTAGTAGTGACCCCTCTGCTATTTCATAGGTTTTCATATTTCAATTTGAAGAAATTGAAAGAAGTTTTAAAATGTTTTAAAAGAATTGAATGTCCTAAAATAAATAAAATGTAATGTATTATTGTTGTTGTTTTTTCAAGATAGATCCATTTTAATATTTTTCTGGAGTTTTTTTGTGTGTAAAAAGAAAAAAATTAGTAGACCACCTTGTTCCTTTTGGAGTGAGGCATTTTTTCTTTTAGAAAAATAAAAAATTGTGTTTGTTTGTTTTTAAAGATTACCTGAAACTTCAAATAAATGAACACATACATAAACACTAGTTTATTAGGATTAGTCAGAACTTCAAAGTATTGGATGATATTGGTTGAATTTTATGGCCTTTCAACCCTTGTTGGGTTATTTTATGCCAAAGACATTTTGTTTTATTCATTCTTGTTGGTATTCAATTTTTTTCTTCAAACTCAATTTTAAAAAAAACACATATTTTAATTTATTTAACCCATCAATAGGACCCTAACAGGTACTACAACTCCAGGTCGATCTTGGAGTAATGGCGATAAAGGAGTACTCCACATTCTGCAGAGTTCCAGAATTAACTAGATGCAGTTTAATGTCATACCTAGGACACTAAGACCCTCAGCCATCACCTTCTGTACTAGAAGTTCTAGTATATATATGATAAAAAAGGGTTGGGAGTAGCCATAAGGGCAATAGGGTTCCAAAGATTGGTATTTTAGAATGAACTTGTTTGATTTAGAAGGCAAGGCTCAATCAGAAAAGATAGATACTATAGGTTTGTTTTCTTTGGTTTTTAATTGCATATCAACCTTTGAGGGTTATTTAATGCCAGGCTAGCCTTGTAGAAGAACAGTAGTGGTACTATTTAAACCATAGCTATGGGATAAGGGGTTCATACCTGTTTCAATCGAACATAATGAAAAGTAGGAAAGAAAGAAAAAATGTGAGAGTTAAATCAAGATTATTATACTTTTTACATATTGAACTAATTGTAATAGCTCTTAAGTCCAAAAATGAATGTAATAGTACGAATGGAGTTTGAATTTGCTTTCTACAATGGTGTAGTCAAGTATGTTAGCCACTACACCACAGGGACCCTACTACTATAGGTTTGACTTACCAAAGCTTGTGTGTTTGGTTTGTGTCAATCAAATTTTACCTGTAAGCCCATTAATCACTTTTACCTTAGAGCACTTACATATTACTTTCTGCAAAATACATATCAACTATTACCTTATCACAGACTTGCATCATACATTGTATAATACATATCTATATATCGATACTCTTGTTCCTTAATCTTCTGACCGTTATCATCTTGCAACACTCTAGTTAAAAATGAAACCATCCGAATTGTCCAAGATGAAATACAAAAATGTAAATCCTGATTATCTGGTGTTGCTTATCAGTCAAATTCTTATTTCTTACAGTGCCGTCACCTCAGCTAAATAATGGGCCATTCTGTTTTATTATAAAGAAAGAAAGGAAAGAAAAGGACATGCTATACAGAAAAATAAGAAAGAAAGAAAGAAAGAAAGTAGGAGAAGGATAGAGAGAGAGGATAATAACGCTAATCTGTTTCAACTGAACATAATGAAATGAAGGAAAGAAAGAAAAAAAAAGTGTGAGAGAGAGTTAAATCAAGATTATTATACTTTTTACCTATTGAACTATTTTGCAATAGCTCTTAAGTAAACATATCAAACGTAATAATTAAATTATCAAACTGCAGTATATCCACATATCCTGCTAGTTATCTAACCCTTAGCTATTAGCATTTACTATTCACCTGGTATCTAAGTCCTTTTATACATCACCTTTTACCTTTTTACTTTTTTATTTATTCATTCGCTGTGTCATTAACAGAAAAAAAAGTTACAAAATTTCCCCTGACAGAAAATAGATAGTGGCCAATTATTGATATCAGACTGACGGCGAGGGAGTCTATTCCCTTTTCACTAGTGCTAGACCAGGGAGATTGTTTTTGTGTCCAAGATGGAGTGAAACACCTACCATCAGCTACCCACCTTACCATACAGATCCAAGCTGTGCTACTCATGCACCGAGTTGGCAAGGGCTGGTATTAAACCCGGAACTTTATGGTTCCTAGGCAGATACCCTAATAACTAGCATCATTACTGATTGGTTTGGTTTGTTGGATTTTATGGCATGTAAATCTTTATGGGGGTATTTTATTCTATTCATACTTGATGGATATTCAAATTTTTTTAAACACTTTTTAAAAACTCATTTTTTTCTATTTAACCCATAGATGATACCCTAACGGGTACTACCACTCCAGGTCCGAGTGGACTAAGGAGTAATGGTGATGAAGGGGCAATCCACATTCTTCAGAGGTCCAGAATGGGAACCTCACCAACAGATAGATAGAGTTTAACGTCATACCCAAGACACTAAGACCCTCAGCCACTGCCTTCTAGCACATATATGATAAAAAAAAAGGTTGGGGGTTTACCATAAGAGCATTAGGTTTGGGACAATCATATAGGTGCTAGCGTTTGACGTGACCAGCCGATTCATCGGAGGGGGCCTCTCCAACCGCTTGTCTAGCCTAAATAAGGACCAAAATGGAGTTTTGCATGTCATGGTTGCTCAGCCACTATGATTCCATCCTTAAGCATTACAGGTCACCACCCACTATCATTATTGAGTAATGGGTAATTCCTTATCATGATAACATAAGTCATTAAATTCAAATGGCTGAAATTTTGTGTTACTCTAACAATGGAATTAAACCATTACTCTGTAGTGAGACCAGACTTAATTGGTTGGCATGTCAATCCTTTTGGGCTTATCTACTAAAGTCTTTTTTGCAAGAAATTATATAGTTTCATATAACTTCCTACTTCATCACACTTGCTTCAAGCAACTATTCATAATGTAAATAATTTGCACCTAGTTATGGTTTCAAGTATTCCTATCTAATACTAAGAATTTGCAAGCAATTATATAGTTGATTTTACAGTATGTCAACCCTTATGGATTATGTTATCCCAAATTCAGTTTAACAATTATGGTCTACAATTATATATGGTACAAAAATATATCTTCAATCATTTTTAAACAGGTAAACACTTTATACTTAGTTTCAATATCAATGTTTTAAAAGCCAAAATATTAATATAGTTCACAATAATTTTGAACATTATCTCAAACAGACCTGTTCAGCTTATAGATGGGATCCTAACAGTTATTACTACTCCGGGTCAGAGTGGACTTTGGAGTAATGGCAATAAAGAGGTGACTCCCATACTTCTAGGCTCCAGAGATGGAGCCTCACCACTGGGTACAGTTTAGTATCATACCCAGAACAATGTAGTGAGATCAAGGTTGAATGTCATCATATACATGTATATAAACACACACACACATATGTGGAGAAAGGTAAACAGACACGGAATGTTGTACAAAATGGATGTTTATTGTAGGTGGTGATGTCGACGTTATAACGTTTCGGTCTGTTAGACCATCTTCAGGATGTTGGATTGAGTTCTTGCTGCAACAGTGAATATATTCATACTGAGAGTTAGGAGGTTGTAAATAGGGGAGGGGTGGTCAATTGTTGGTGTGAGTTAATTGGTAGTGGAAGTTCTATTTATTTATTTATTTTTATTTTTATTTTTTCTGGTGTGATGTGTAGCTAGTAGGGTCCTGTTAATGATGCCACAGGTGTCAGGTGTAGGACGAGGTCCTAGGTGGGTCATATGCTCTGGGTTTGGTGAGTCATATACAAATGGTAAATGATAGAAGGAATTGATATAAGTATGTGTGTGTGTGTGTATTGTTTTTTTTTACTAAGTATCTTCTTGTCTATTTGGTCTGTAACTGTGTATGATGGCTTTTCCTAGGCGGGAGGAAATATTAGAGCATATGACCTGCAGCTATGGGTAAATAGCAGGGTAGACTGGACTCTTTAACCTTGGATAGGTAACTAGTCTAAGAGAAGGAAAACTCTGAATTCAAACCTGTTGAACTCCACTTAAGAAATTGACCTTGTGTCACATCCAGCTCATGCGGAGGGGTTGGTAAATATATATATATGAGAAAAATTTCAATGTTTTAAAATGCTTAACCAAAACAATAATTTCAATAAATTTACATAAAAAATAGTCTCACTTAGACCTTTGCAATCTATGTTGTGGATAAATATATATCAGATATGCATGTCCAATCTTCCTCGGGACAAAACAAATATCGTCTGTTGAGGTTAGTTTTTATTAAACAAGTTATACGAGAAGGAATATATATATCCAAGAAATTATGCCATAACAACATTTTTTGAAAAAATCCCTAGTATTTCTGTTTGAAAGGATGTTATATGCAATGTTTGAGGTGTTGTATGTGATTTAAAATTTGAAAATATTTTCAAAGGAAATATATGTAACCAAGAAATTATGTTATATTTTTTTTAATATATATAAGATTTGACAGCTTATATAAGTAGATTTTATCTGACTCAAAGTTAACATAGCGCAGAGAGGGGAAAGCTTATACAAATGCAGGGATGAACTTAGACAGCAACAGCATGGCAAATGCCGCCATGCCCATATTCAATGCCAAGGTGCCCTTAAAAGTCAAACCACGTCCACTGCAATTTCTGACTTCAACTTAAAAGAAAAAAAAAAAAAAAAAAAAAAAAAATTTATCTAAAAAAAAAAAAGATGTGGATAATTTCTATATACAGGGTGTGACAGAAAAACTTCCTACATTTTAAAGCGTCACCTGCTTGGTACAAGTGAACTTAGGCAAGTGGTAATGGGAGCTCCATCTAGTTAATGTCTTAATTTTTTTTTGTTCAAATATGATCATGGTTTGGACCGGTGCATACAATGCGTGTGCTGTTGAAAGATTTTTTTTAAGACTGGTGAATTTGTAATTGCTACACAGAGAACTTTTCGTGCTCATTTCATGTTACATCAGAATGATGCTATTCTGGAGAGAAAATCGATATTCCAATGGAACATGGATAGGGGGACCAATTTTCCATGATCCCGGAATCGTTAATCTGAAATGGAATCTGGGATTTTTAATGTAATTTTCAATAATAAATAACAAATTAATCCACTGATAACTTTTTAAAATTTTTTTGTTTTAATTCTTTCAAAACTTCAGTTTTTATAATAATTATAGTATATTTCATAGCAATTTTTTAATAAAATACAATAAAAAATTGAAAAAAATGGATTTACCAAATACAGAAAAGGAAAAACCAAAAGTGGAAATGGAATTAAGAAAAATTTGAAATGGAAAATTGGGGGCCGTACATGGAAAGAACACTGGAAAGAAATGGTAAGACATTACCTAGATGGAGCTACCATTGCCACTTGCTTAAATACAATTGCACAACACAGGTGACAGTTTAAAATGATGGCAGTATTTCTACCGCACACTGTACTTGTTTTTACTTTAATTATTAACTAAATTTTTCATTATTTTACTTTTTTTAAAAATAGATTTGACTTGGCTAACAAAACTTGAGTAAAGTGTTGGAAAAAGTTTTATTTTTAAAAGATGTGTCACCAATGTAGAGTGTTTTAAAAAAAAAAAGGTTCTGTTCTTAAGGATGCATGCGCAGACTTACAAGTCCATCCACTTATTACTAACCCTAACCTGGACGGATTTTCAACTGTACTTCTAAGTCTACACATGTGCATTGATATCAAAAGTAATAAGTGGATAGACTTGTAAGTTTGCGCGTGTGGATTGATATAGTAAGTAATTAGTAGATGGACATGTGAGCATACTGGATGCACTAAAAAAGTACAACCACTGTCCTTGTAATAACCAAATTTTTGTTCATAAGGAATTGGCAAAAATCCTATTGAAATATGTTATTTAATTCCTGTTAGATTTTCATTTTCTTTGTTATTAGTATCTCTAATTAAACTGTAGACAATTTCTACTCTGTGATATTGCAGGTTTTAAATGATGATGATGATGATGATGAAGAAGACAATAATGTTATTGTTGTAAAAATAGTATGTATTTACCAACTCCTCCACAAGAGCAGGATGTGAAACAAGATTTATTTTTAAGTGGAGTTTAACAGGACCAAATTTAGAGTCTTCCTTCTCCTAGACCAGTTGCCATACCAAGGTTAAAGAGCCCAGTCTACCCTAGTATTTGGTTAAACTTGCAAATTGTCGTCAAAATTAAAACAGAAACTTATTTGGTGGTGATCCATGACAGTTTAACTACAGTGTATGAATTAACTTTTTTGCAAATTGAGTTACGGTTTAGGGGTTTGGGGATTAAGGTTGTTATTAATTACGTATTGCTTAAAAAAACAACAAAAAAAACTAAATTACTATACATTTAATGTTGAAAAATAATTCTTTTAAAACCAATTTTAATTGAAATTATACATTGCAATACTAACACAAACAACTGAGACTAATGTGTCTACCGTTGGATTCAATAATTAATTTCAATGATTAATTAAATGTATAGTGTTTTTGGGTTTTTTGTTGTTGTTTTTTTTAAGCAATACGTAATTAAAAACAACCTTAATCCCCAAACCCCTAAAACGTAACCCAATTTGCAAAAAAGTTCATTCACACACTGTAGTTAAATTGTCATGGATCACCACCAAATAAGTTTCCATTTTAATTTTGACAACGATTTGCAAGTTTAACCTATTTACCCATTGCTGGATAGAGAATAGTTGGATTTATACCTTTTCACTATGTGAAATGCTACCAGCCTCATCCAGGATTTGAACTGGTGTCCATTTCCTATGAAGATAACCATTACACTGAGGGCACCTCCTTGTTGTAATAATAGTATTAATGATGATAATGACGACTTGCTGAACCCATTAAAATTCCAGTTTAATTAGAAACAACCATTAAAGATTAAAGAGCAAGATGACATGTTTAATGGGTTTTTTTATGGGCTACATATGTATCTAAATAATATATACACAGTGATGCTGATAGTTTTTGAACTCTTTGCCTACTTTAAACTGTTTCCATTGTTGAATTGGACAACTTTCACTTTAACATTATTATTTTCATCTTTCTGCCATGGTTTCCATAAAATATTATGCATATCACTAATTGTTGATTAGTTAAATCATTTCTTATTCAATTCACCAACTTTTTTGTTCAAAGCATTTTGGGTCAAGTTGTTCAGAGAGAAATGTGTTTGTTTTTAATCTATTAAATAGTTAAATTATTATATTTTATAGCTTGATTGCTTTTTTAGAATTATTATCTAAATTTAGGCAGAGGTTTTAATTAAAAAAGTCTGAAATAGTAAAATCTTAACGGGAATGGGGTATCAGAAGGTCAGAAAGTAGATGTGTTTTTCTTTCCTTTCATTCTTTTATTTCTTTAATATATCATTTTCCCTGTTCCTCATGTGATGATACACAGATGATAGGTACAAGTGTATTAATATACAGATAATAATAAAAGTGTTTATTTTTTACTCAAGAAGTTGTGTATTTAAGATTATATTTTGTCAATGATTAAATATTTGGTAAATCTTGAGATTTTAGAAAGAAGAGATACTTTTCTAGTTTTAATTTTCCAGGGATGAATATTGAACTATTAATAACTTTAAACTGAAAGAAATTCTAAATATAAAGATTCTATTTGACTGGTCATTTCCTAAATAAAATTCACTAAGAATATATAAGTAAAGCAGCAATGAGCTTGTTCAATACTTGCATGACCATTAAAGCAATAGCAGGTACTATAAGCAACCTGAGACCTGCGCACAATATGCAGTGATGCTGATAGCTTTTTGATTTAATGTGACCTGGGATGCACATATTTGCTTTGAATGAGTCCCCATGAAAATTTATGGGTCCCAACTAAAGCTGTCAAACTCCTACCTTGTAACCTGTGTAATTCATTTCTAAGAAACTATTTAAATGTATTTAGAATTAGCTTGAAATGTTGAGGGAAGAAAAAAGAAAAACACTGGGACGCATGGATATGATTTTACTGCATCCTTTTAGATTTTTGTGTGTCAGGGATGTAGGACATGTACCTATCAGCACCTTTGGCATGTACGTCATAATTAATCAAATGTACATGAACAAATCATTTATCAAGATGACTTGACTCGGCATTAAATGACCCCAAAAAGGTTGATATACCTTAAAACAAAACAACCATTTCTAAGAATATTAGTAGTAAAAGTAAAGTCGGCAGAGTGGTCTATTGTCAGTATCAGCTGGACAGCAAGGGAGTCTATCCTTTTTTCACTAGCACTAAGAGGAAGATTGCTTTTGCATCTAAGGTGGAGCACCACACCTACCATCAGCTCCCCACTTTTATAGCACAAGTCCAAGCTGTGATACTCATGCTTTGAGTTGACAAGAGCCGGCATAGAACCCAGAAACTTGTGGTTCCTAGGCTCTACCAACTGAGCTAAAACCGGCCTATCAATTTTGAAACAAAAAGTTTTTTAAAAAATGGGGAAAAAAAAAAAAAAAAAAAAAAAAAAAGCTGGTCTAGATATGTATAACTACTAATTATCATTGTTGGTACCATGCTACTCATGCACTGAGTTGGCAAGTGCCAGTATCGAACCTAGAACCTTATGGTTCCTAGGCAGATGCTTTACCAACTGAGTACTGTGTGTACTTGTAATTTGTACAGTAAGGTTTTAGAATTATTATAGTTTATGATAAATAGAAAAAAAAGAAGATTAAAGTTAAAACTTTGTAGTATTATATTTTTTTATCATGAAGTAATCCAATGTAACTACAATTTGTTTTGTTTTTTTAATCATGAACATTAGGTTACTTTAGTAATGTGTTAGTCAAAATCCTACAAATCCCACAGATTTATAGAAACTAAAACAAACTTCAGTTGAAAAACTGAAGTTTGTTTTTGTTTCTTTTTAAAAGAAAAATATCTGTAATTTTATATAAAATTGTATTCAAAAACAAGAATACAGTCATTTAAAGTTGGTTTTAAATTTTATGATCATAAAGCTTAGCAACCTGTAAACAAAAATTTCCAAACTAAAAAGATGAAGTACAATAGTAAAGTTATGGTCCCAATTTGTTGCCATTGACCTATTTCTTTGCTACCAATTTGCCAAGATTGTTTAGCCCTACTCTATCCATTTTCCGAAAATTAACAAAAACTTGGACACTTTACTTAATTACTTTTTCTTTGGTGTTTTGGGATTTCTGCATTTTCCCTCCATTTAATGGCGGTTCCTATGCGATAACGTAGTTAATAAATATAAAATAAATAATAAATGAAATTATTATTATGTTAAAAATGGGACCATAATTCTAACATTGTACCTAAAAGAATTTTTTTAAATTATTTTAAAACTACACCAATGACACTAAGAATAAAATAGAAAAAATTGCTTTGTATATTTATTTAATGTATAACTAATTCAATTGAGAGCAAAAAATAATTTAGATCTTTTTTTTTTTAATTGCATAAAAATTATTGAAGATTTAAGGTTTATTTTTCTTTAAAATTTTATAGTTCCTTTATAACTTAACATTTTTGTACTTTTTGAGTGTCTGCGAAATCCACTGGGATACTTCACTCGAAAGAGAAAAGAAATAGACTGGAATTTATCATAATGTAAATTGTACCCCCAGAAAGTAAGAGGGGAGTTAAAAAATATACAAACAAAACAAAAATTTGATCGAAATACAAGAAAAGACAAAAAACTGGGAGTGGTCAACAAGATAGTTTAACGACTGTACGTTTAAATGAATGCAATTGGTACGGTTATAGTCGTTTTTTTAGTGTGTAGAGTAAAATAATGACTCAGACTAATTGTAAATCTATTTACTTGCATTAGTACGATAATAATGCACTACTACAGTTTTGTATAGGCAGACTAGTTTTAGTTTTAAGATTATTATTACACTAAAAAGAGAGAGAAAAAGTGTTATAAAAATAAACGAAAACAATCCATCAAAATAAACTAACAAATTTGAAATAAAATCACGAAAATAAACAGTTTTAATCTAAAATGAAAACTAATTAAATTACTTCTCGTTTAAAATTTGCCAATAAAAGTAAAACGAAAAATCACGTGTTTAGCTCTTAAAAATCCTTTATTGATAAAGAAAGAAAACACTTTTTTGAGGCAATATTAACCTTTCAGTGTACATATTTTTCGCATTTTATTTATTCATTTAGTTCGATACTTCCAAATAACAAAAAAAAACTGTAATAATCGAACCAGTTTTTACTACATACAACTTCAACAGTCAGTCACTTTATAACACTGTACTGTACGCCCGAGTGGGTCATCATAAAAATACACATCGTTTTCATTACCGTACAGTTTCTGCTTCTCTACAATACTTCCACGATTTACTCTCTAAAAATAATTAATTCAGTTTATTTATTTGTGCTTATTTCTACATTTAAAAAAATATTATTATACGTCTTAATTTCTATTTTTTAACTGACGGTAGTAATTAATTTTCTTCTTGTAACAGGAATAAATCCATTTCGTTTTTATTTTTAACTTTTATTTTTATGACAGTAAAAAAAAAGAAAGAAAGAAGAAACCATTAAAAAATAGATAGACCATTATCTAACATTATTTTAGATTTAAAACATGTATATATTTTCAAATTTTAATTCTATAAAAGTGTTTATTACTATTTTTTTTATTATCATGTATATATAAAAAAAATCTTTAAAAATACGTCCGTACTGACGTGGACTTGGCGGTTTTAAACTTGTTTTTTGATCTTATTTTTATGCAATCATATTTGGTTCGTTCTGCTTTCTTCGTGTGAAATATATACTCAAACGATTATAATAATTTTTTTTTATTTAACCAGATATTATTTATCAGCACATTGGCATCTTTTAAGTATATATTTTCTCTTTGACTTGATAATACATCTGTGTGTGTATATATATAATTATACGGTGTAAGCGTTAAAGTGACTGACTCTCTAATGTAGACAGTGAAACCCACTAGGGTACTATAGGCATTATTGGGTATCAAGTTCTATAGAAACGGATCATAGTACAGGGGGATTAGGATCCTATTACTATAGTGAAATAAAGCATGATTTATAAATAAAAATAAATAATTTAAATTAAAATAATATTTAGGACTAGATTAGTTGACATCGAAGAAAAGAATTTGAGATTTTTTTTCATTAAAAAATAAATAATTTTATTGCCAATTTTAAGGCGATCGCTTTTTTGTGTGTAAATATAGTTTCCTTGGGAGATTTTATATTTTTCAAGAAGACAAAAATAAGACATTTTCATTTTTTTTTTTAAGTAAATAATTTCATGGTGACTGTCACTTTTAAATCGAAAAATGGGAAACGAAGAAGAAACAGAAATGATTGAAGTATTACTTTTAAAAAAATAAAAATAAAAACATTCCTAGTCTTCTGGTAAAATATTTATCAGGTGGTAAAAAAAAAAAAAAAACTAAATTAAAGCTTATTTGTCTATTTATTATATATTTATTTATAATCTAGATTTTTAGATAAACAAATCGCATAGAAGAAATAAAAATAAGTTTCAGCACAAAATATATATTTTTTTTATGTCGGTTATTTTCTCATTATTACTTTTTTTGCCTTGAGGGCTGTACTATGTACTGTACTATTTTGATCCGTAGATGAATAGAGATAAATAAATAAAGAAAGAAAAGAAAATACATTTTCTGACTGAAAAAGAAGGCGGAAATAACTAATTTATAAAACTGATAAAATAATCAATTGACAGAGATGTGGAGAATACGATATATACACTGTTCTAATACAGAAAAAGAAGTCACTACCTTTTTCCGAACCTCTTACAAAAAAAAAATAATCAGGACTTAAAAAAGAATTACCAAGGGGAAACAAACAGTGGTTAAATAGAATAAAGAAGCATCGTGGATGCTTTTTATTAAAATATAAGCAGCCAAGCCAAATAACAAATATTACCGTGGAAAAGATAAGTGTTTACTATTCACCAAAATTTAACACATGGACATATTTGAAGATATATACACAACATACATAGGCGAGAAAGAGCTGCCAAGAAGTGCACTCCCCACACATGATTTATTTAGTAAGGGGAAAATACACGTTAAGCGACCATCCACTTAAGGTTATCGCATTTTATAGATTACATACTTGCACATTAATCACTCAGTCAATACTCACAGATTTCCCTGGAAATCCAGCTGCCGTTCAAACAAGGAATATCCCAAACATGGTTTTTTTCTTTCTAGCAGATCAATAAACATCAAATGTAAAACAACAAATTTTTGACATGCGAGAGTTACTCAAGGGTGAACAACTCGGGTTGACAATAAGAACAGAAAAAAAAAGTCATGTTTAGCTTTCCCTATTTGTAAGGCTTTCTTTCAGTTTTTGTTTGTTACTGTTAAGAGATCTTTTAAATTTTTTTTATTATATAAAATTTAGAATATATTCGCACTAGCTGTACTCCAGTAATTGATTTAATATCACATATCTTTTATTTTAGCTTAAAGACTAAAACTTGTGAAGTCAAACTCCCAAAACAAAGATAACTACTTATCAAAATGCTCATTTTATTTCTATATTAAAAAGGAATGCAAAATTATTTAAAAAAAAAAAAAAAATTTAAAATTGCATAGAACCATTCTTTAAAAAGTTTGAGTCGAAAATGTTATAGGTAATTTTGGCTGATTAAAAGTGAAAATATTTATTTGATGAGGAATGAGTTGATTCCTTATCAAATAAATATTTTTACTTTTACTAAGCCATTATAAACTTGACTTTTCAATAATAATAATTATATTATATACTTATGCTGCTTCAAATAAAATAACAGCTGTGCATGCATCAAAGTCTTCATCAGATGATGACCCTGGGGTCAAACATGGTTTTGGCACCAATGTATCCAAAAAAAAAAAAAAAATTAGTGAAATAGATCACTACTTAGGACTGAGCCTATTCTAGTAGTGACCACCCCAAGCGGATTTAACAGGTTTGAATTCAGAGTTTTCATTCTCCTAGACTGGTTGCCTAACCAAGGTTAAAGAGGCTAGTTTGCCCTTCTATTCACCCAAAGCTAGAGGGAGAATAGTTGGATTAATACCTTTTCCAAGGGTATTAGCGCTATGTGAACTGTAGCTTCATTACTTCTAACCCAGAGTTCACCAGCAGTATCTTATAATACCAGCAGACTTTGTTGGCTTTCCATCACATTATGAGAATTTCAGATCAAGATGAAGCCATTTCATGAATCCATTATTGTATTCACAACTTTCCAGCAATAAAGTTGATGATTGTTTGGAATTTACAGCATGAACTAAGAACTAAGACTCTCATCCACTACCTTGTTGGGTTATTTTATGCCAAAGAGATTTTTGTTTTATTCATTCTTGATGGGTACTCAATTTTTTTTAAAACTCAATTTTTTTAGCCATATTTTTTAAAAACTCACTTTTTTCTATCTAACCCGTAGATAGGACCCTAACAGGTACTACCACTCTGGGTCAGAGTGGACCTGGGAGTAATGGTGAGGAAGGGGTACTTCACATTCCACAGAACTCCAGAATTGGAACTTCACCATCAGATAGAGTTTAACATTATACTCTGGACACTAAAACCCTCAGCCACCACTTCTAGCATATATATGATAAAATGGTTTGATGCTTGCCATAAGGTCAATACTGTGTACTCCCAGTAAAGATTTGCGTCAGAATCGCAGAGGGATCTTTTTGGTGCCAGGAAGGAGCCTTTTCTCTGTGCATGCCCAGAGGGTTCTTCCTGTCTGAAGGCTCCTGGGAGATTGTTATTTCTTATTTTTTTTATTTTATTTTAATCCCCACAAATGTACCAAAATCAAGTTTTACTGAAGACACTAAGAACTAAGATTCTCATCCACTACCTTCTAGCATATATATGATAAAATGGATTGAGGCTAGCCATAAGAGCAGTAGGGTTGGGATAATCATATAGGTGCTAGGGCTTGATGTTATCAGCCGATTGATCAGAGGGGGCCTCCCTGACTGCCCATCAATCCTAAGTACCAGCAATAAAGCCTTAATTGGACCATATGACCTTTAGGCACCCCTTTTTGATCTCGATTAAGAAAGGACATGTTTTTCATTTACACCATCAATATCCTGTTGTTTTAACAGACGATATTTAGATTTTTTTTTTAAATTATAAAACTAACCCCTAACCCTAACAAACAACCAGATAGTGATGGTGTAAATGAAAAACATGTCCTTTCTTAATTGAGATCAAAAAGGGGTGCCTAAAGGTAATATGGTCCCCTTAATTTACTGGTGTAAAATTTGAATTAGCCATTGACCTATTTCTTTGCTATCGATTTGCCAAGATTTAAACAATTTTCCGAAAATTAACAAAAACTTGGACACTTTACTTAATTACTTTTTCTTTAGTCTTTTTTGGATTTCTGCATTTTCCCTCCATTTAATGGCGATTCCTATGTGATAACGTATGTAATAAATATAAAATGAATAATAAATGAAATTATTATTATGTTAAAAATGGGACCATAATTGTAACATTGTACCTAAAAGAATTTTTTTAATTATTTTAAAACTACACCAATGACACTAAGAATAAAATAGAAAAAAATTGCTTTGTATATTTATTTAATCTATAACTAATTCAATTGGGAGCAAAAAATAATTTAGATCTTTTTTTTTTTTTTCAATTGCATAAAAATTATTGAAGATTTAAAGTTTATTTTTCTTTAAAATCTTATAGTTCCTTTAATAAAGCATCAATTTACTGATGTTATATTTGAATTAGCTTACAATATGACACTAAATGTAAACAAGAAAAAAGTTTCCTTGAAATTCGCATGCAAAGTCAGTGTATAAAATCTCAATAATAAATCATTGATTCAGTGATGTTAATTTGAATTGTATGATGAGAAGATGATTATGTCATTGGAAAGTTGAGGTATGTGGGGATTAAAATAAAATTAAAATTAAAAATTTAAAAAAAAAATAACAAACTCCCATGAGCCTTTAC